>CM055265.1:175270932-175491179 GCA_029237695.1 Conchocele bisecta
TCGCGATTGGTTCGCAACAAAACTCGCACGTGTGGGTCTAACTGATGTTAATCCTCATTCTATCGATGGATTTACAGCGGATTTTAGTGACATTCCCGAATTATGCCTGATTGACATTTGTCTATGGTGGCCAATACACGCCAACATGAGTGTCAATTCTACGTTCAGGGAAGGGGTCAATAAGTCAGTAAGTGATAAATTACAGTCAGGGAACACATTAATGACAGTATAACACATCCAGTGTAGATTAATACCAATATTAATGCAAGTACTGAAAATACGNACAAAAACAAAATTCTAACAAGTTTGGGCTTCCATACATTGAACATTTTGTCAGCGGTTTCCCCAATGACGTAATTTGTATGTTTTAATATACTCGATCCGGGGCCAACTATTTCATTCTCAAAACAGAAGTAAACATGGCGATGTCAAAGTAATGCAGAAACTTTTACAAACATCCTGCTACAACATTGTTTTGTACCGACAATAAGGCATTTTCAGGCGCAACACCGCTTCCGTGGCGGAATTCTTGTAGTCCCTACCCTATTTACTTTCAGTACTTTGATTCACACCTGGTAGTCACGATCCTCCTCCATTTACAGTGGCGTATACAGTGGGTAGGTTTGCATGGAGTGCGGACGCATCCCGTAATATTTGGTCAGGTGTGTATCTTTACTTAAACTTACGTTTTTTTACCTCAGCGGAATACCACAATATGTAATAAATGGGAAAATTATAGCTTTAAAATCGTTATAATCTAGGACATTGAGTGTATTAAAAGAAAAAATACTTTTTTTCCGGGGAAGGATGTTCCCGAACTCCTGATGTCGTTGCTAAATTCAAATATGAAAATCTTTTTCTTTTCATATTAGAATCAATGTAATTTCGTAAGATAAAATCAGTTTGGACTACCACATCCGCATTTTCGTTCTCGTTCTCACGATATAAGATGTAGTTCCCACGAGATGGGGATATAGGATGTTATTCCCACGCGTATAGAGCTATCTCGTTCTCACGACATACATGTATGTTCCCACGAGACAGGATCACGTTCCCACGAAATAGAATATCGTGACCACGAGTTAGTTACGGTACCTCGTTCCCACGACATATCTCGTTCTCACGAGATAGGATCTCGTTAACATGAGTTAGCTATCTGTTCCCACGACATAATCAGACAACCATTCATTCGGCTCATATTTAAGGGTGGGAATTGGCTCGAACACCTTCCATACCCCATATCAGACAACCAAAAGGTAGCACCATTGTCATTCAAGATGGTGGAGTAATATCTGCTATTCTATTGGCTGATTATGTTGTTCAAAAAGTGTAACGTGCACGACACTTGTACGAGCTCGTTCGCTGTACACAACAATTATAACAAGCTGTGATACAACCGGTAGCGTGTCTGCCGCACCGCTACGATCGCTCCACCACTATTCTACAAGTGTATACACGTCTTGTATGAGTTTAAACTCCTGTCAACTCGGTATCAGCTCCTACGAAATTATATGAGCTTCAACTCATATGGTTCAACTCCTATGAACTCCTATCAGCTCCTACGAATTTATATGAGCTTTGACTCATATGAATACGAACTTATATTTCAACTCCTATGAACTCCTATGGCATCAGTTCTACCGAACACACGTTCACAGAAATGTCTTAATTTAGTGGGAATCAATAATATATACAGTTAAAATGATTGTTTATTACAGCAAATGTGATCATGGGAAATTTACTACTTTGATTAAAAGTTATTAGGACATGAATAAATGGACGCCTCGCAATGGGACGAATGCTATGCTGTCTAGGTCAACATGTTCTGACTCCTATCAAGTCCCGACTTCACAACAGCTGCTATATATACATCAACTATATCTTCCATATAGTTGCCAGCGAACCTGTAGCTATACAAATGTACCAGCTCCCAGTTAAGTCACAGCCCTCTATAAGAAGGCGACTTCCGGTATTCCTTTTGTGGTAGGGACGGGTTGTGGCTCCCTGTCGGGAATGTAATATTTTCTGGGTTGAAGAATTTAACTAGTAGCAGGTGGATTTAGCTAATTAAATCCCACATGACTGGCAGTGTATTTGAACCTCCCCCCGTTCTGGCAGAGTTTATCTGCCCCGAATAGGAGATTTAAAGTAACCTAATGCATGGGCGGATTGAGGGGGGGGGGGGCGGACCCGGCGCGCGCCCCGCCCCGCCCCCCCCCCCCCCCCCCCCTAAAATTCGCCGAGTAAAGATTTTTTTACAAGTTACAAGGCACGTTTCTACGTTCGCGTTGTGAATTTATTGTTTATTGAGGGTGCAGACAAAAATAAACGGTCGGTTTCAAAATGTAAACGATTTTCAATCAAAAATCATGTCTAAACATACTGTGACAGTGTCAATATGTGTGCTCCAAAATGCGCCAGAACACAGGAAATGCGACGTAGATTTCAAAAAAAATCCGGGGGGGGGGGGGGGGGGGGGGGGGGGGCGGGGGGAATGCCCCCGGACCCCCTATCCCGAGCTCCACTCGGTCTACGAACGAGCGCGCGTTCGATAATATATTCAAGTATTGCAAAATATTTACGCCCACTAACCTGAAATCCTGGATCCGCGCCTGTAATGTTTTAGTGCATTTAAACCCATGGAGGTGTTTGGAACCTCCCCCAATTCTAGCAAAGTTGATCTGCCAACGAGTATTTTTTTTTTTTTGCTTATATTTAACGGCGGCACTGGCTCTAGGACCTTGCATGCCGTCTCCCAAGAATGGGAGAAAGAACGGAGGTAGAGATTTTTTGAGAGAAGCCGGTAATTCGTATTTACAGAGCAACTACGAATTATCGGTACCCATTCACAGCTGGGTGAACTGGAGCAGTGTGGATAAAGTGTCTTGCTCAAGGACACAACGCAGCGCCTCCGGTGAGTAACGAAAAACGAGTAACGAAAATCGAGAGCTTTTATACTCGTACACAGGATTAAACCCGAATGACCTCTGTCGGCCGAAATTGGCTGGGACGAACCGTTTCAGTGGTAAGTCGAACCGTTTCATTGGTAAGTCGCAGATAATTTCATCCAATCAGATTCATTCAAGTCAGGATCAGCGAACTGTGAAGACTGTGAATTATTTGGCTTTGTAAAACCACAGGCAATTGAAGTTCCCTCTCCACATTCAGAGCCCCCCCCCCCCCCCCCCCCCCCCCCCCCACCCCCCCCCCCCCCCCCCCACCCCCCCCCCCCCCCCCCCCCCCCCCCCCACATACATATATCTATATACGTACTAGTCGACCAGATTGATTTATCTAAGGGGTTATGTGGGTGGGGAGTTCAATCGCCTGTGGTAAAACCAAATGTTTACAATAGAAAATGGTGTTTAAACCGTATAAAAGGTCAATGTCATCAATAAATATTGATGGATTTACAGAATACAGACTTTAATGCTTCTGCTAACACCAACAATAACAGAAACAGGTAATTATTTAGTGAGAATGTGTCTTTGCTAAATCAAGACTTCGTTCCCGAATTAGTTCGGACCCGACAACAATTGAATTCTACCACACTCCTGCCCACTAGAATCTAAAAATAGTGTGCATGGCAAATTATTGTAATTGACCAGGCAAATTATTTTTACAAATATTCGAAGAATGTAAAGAGAGAATTCATTTTCTTAAATAGTATATCCCTTCCTTTATGATGGCACATGACCTTTGAGTGTTATGATTGCATAATCTTGCAGTGCATAAACTGCAAGCTTATGTGTTCGGAACATATGTATTCCATGTGCTATCTAGTGAAGGGGTTGTAGATTTAATTTTTACGCAAAAAGGCATACATTATGTTTAAACAATGGACGACAGAATCATACCCACTAGAAGTGTGTATTGTTTATGGTAATACAATTATGATCAAACTGTAAGAACACAATGGAGAATTGAATACAAACCATAGCTGCGTCCATTTGCCAAAGAAGTCTTGAAAGTACATGCGAGTGTGCACACAACTACTGGCCACGCCATCGCAATCATCTCTTGCCACAATCTACATATTGTAATATTATTTTACTTTTCAGTAAATAAATGGCACCCTTTTCAACATGCCGCCCTGTAGATGTCTCATGTGTCACATTATAGATGTCTAGTTTTAACTGGTACATACTATGTCGGTGTCTTTGACACTGGATATTCTGAGAATTACTTTAATTCTCTATGTCACATAATACAATTATGTACAGTATATTATATGAAGTGAGCAGAGACCAGATGCAGTGGTCATTCATAATCATATCAGATTGATTGCGACAAGAGACAAGGCAATGAAATATGTGCGCATAGTTACACACCAAACATGTGTTACCAGAAAATGGCAACCTAAAACGCAGGACAGTCAGACAGGAAATCCAAGCTAAGTTAACACAGGTTGAAAATGTATGATGATACTGATTATTAGTGTTATGATTCAGTAAATTTGCATTATGTAACGATTATGAACACTCTTCCAATGGGTACAACTATGTAAATGGTTATCTACCACATTTAAATGGAAAATAATACAAGATATGTGACATAAGATTGATGATAAGTGTTCCTGCATCAAACTCATGTCAACACATCAATTTCACGGATGACACATTCAGCAGGTAAAACATGACACAACACATGTCCTCTTAGTGTTACAATAGCGTAATCATGCAGTGCATAAACTGCAGGCTTGTGCGTTCGGAACATATGTATTTCATATGGACTATGTGTTATCTATGGACTGTAGATTGACATGGCACGCTAAATACACAAGAAGGCGTGTATTTGTACTTCGTGCCTGAACAATTAACGAGCTCGTTTTAACAGATACCTGATAAAAGATTCCATGATACAGGTGCAAACTCAAAAATATGTACGAAACAACTCGTGTCAACACATCAATATCACACATGACACATTCAGCAGGTAATACATGATGACACTCTATTTGTAGCACGTAATAGAAAGGCAATAATGTACAATTTACAACAAAATCAGATCAATCGACAATATGGCTTAATTTTGCGTCATCACCCATCAGTGGTGTGTAGTGGTAGCTAATACAATAAGAGAATGCATGATCTAAATCAAATCAGTTATGGCATGAGTGTCATCACATGATCGGTATCGCAAAACATCATATGACATAACTATCAACATGTACTACACTAACGGGGCTGCGCCCCGTGCAGGCACCGGGGCAGGATCAACTGATCCTGAGAATAGTGCTGCAGTAGCCATTGCTTGTCGTAAAAGGCGACTAAACTGGCTTAACGATTGGGTTCATACTTTCCGGAACCCACTATACCGGATTTGGCCCTCGTGTACATTTTTGGCTTTCTTGTATGTGAGAGTTGAGTCAGGCTATGCCCCATATATAAAAGTAAGATTAGCGCTAATCCTATTACTTTTAGGGGATGGGATAAATGATGCTGGTGTGGCGAGGGCCTGGCACCAGGTCAGGTTGTTCTAATTTCAGGACTGAATATATATTTTGATTGTAAATATTGAGTTCTGAAGTTGGGATTTACCCCCCTCGGACAGGTGGATACGGGACACGACCCCGTTGACCCGTCTGCGTGTAGACTCCCTGAGGCTTGTACCTCTATATCAGAAAAGCGGACGTTAAACCCTATTCACTCACTCGCTCACTAACGGTGCTATATCCATAAGTCTACCTCTACAGTACTACTACGTGTACTACATATGTGTGCTGATACAATACTCCGATGAGCTGCATGGAAAAGAAGAAACTATAGAGAGTCAACTTGTCTAAATGGTCGCTATGTATGTTATGTGTAGCTAAAAATCATGTGTGTCTCTAAGAATGTGGGATGACCACACATTGTAATCATGTGTACCTGCTGCTGGAATATGTTATTGATGTGTGACATCATGTGCTATGAGGCATTTGAGGCTTCCAGCTCTCTGCCATCTCCAAACATGAAATGGCCTCCATGCGATTGGGAGGTCTGGGTGTTTGACGCTTCCAGTGCCCTAGCATCTCCATACATGTAGTATACAGGTGTGGGTGTAATGATTAGATCAAGGGTCACATCCGTGGCATGACTCTTGATGTGTACATTGGATGGGCCCATGCCCCGACTGTCACCAAATTTGACATGACCGCTGTCATATCTCATGTTATCATGCACCTTGTCTGTGCATGGTTCGTGCACACATTCCTTGTCAGTGTTCGCTGTATCATGTGAGCATGAGTTTTCAGTGGACAACTCAGATTGTTTGCATTCGTATGTATTGCCACTGAGGAATGAGTCATGTACGTTTGTACAGGTAGTATCCCCAAGGCATGAACATTACTTTCATTTTCATCCCACTGATATGTCGGATGAGACTTTAAACTGTGTCCCGTCCCTGTATGCTGGGATGTTAAACCCCATTCCTTTCATTTGACCTTCGGCACTAAATTATGTTTGGTGGTCACCACCCCCACCTCAATTCTGGAAAGACAAGTACATAAAGTCCATTTTATCTTCGTTGTATTCGCAGGAGCAATTGCGACTTTTCCGCTACCAACATTCTTCGAAACCACTACAAACCACTACAAACGGCTATACTTCCTGCCCAGGAATTCAGAGTCGAGTAAGACTGATTGGATCTTCATCTGGAGCCTGTGATATGGTGCGCAATGCACATAGACAATGTTGGCAACCCGTCCTGGCAGGCCCAGATCGCGGGCACCAATATGTGGACGCTGGAGCACCCCACCGGAGTGTTACTTCACCTGCCCCGATAGGACCCGGGAGAAATAAGTAAGTCACTGTCAAATTGCTTCAGTTTCTTTTCTCTGTATTGTACCACGTCTCCACAGGTGCACCAAGGGCGTAAACTGTAATCCTCACACGATTTCAGTAGTATAGCAATACTGGTTGATATTACACCCTTAGACTGCTGGAATGAAAATTGTCGTCTGCTGTTGTTTCATTTTTTTTTTCCGCAGTCAAAAACATGGTTTGGCAGTATATTTTATAAATGATTCTAAAGTGCTGCCAACCCAAGTTTATGATGAGAAAAATGTAAAATAAATGCAGACGACAAAATATTATTCTGCCGTTTAAGGGTTAAAGGTACATGCCGACTCCCGACTCCGTAGGCACAAACTGTTCTGTATATTAGGGACATCATCTGAGACATTTTCTGGCAAATAAACATTCATTCACCATTAACCCACGTATTGATTGGCATTATTATACATTTTATATCAGACGTAAATTTTCACACTGATATCAGAGGCGATAACCGTGTTTCCTTAAAATGTTAAATGACATCACCATTTATTATCTGTATTTATTGTTGATGTGCAATCATCATACTTTATAATCTGTCGACAATATTATTGTTTCAGTTGACGCATTCAATTAATATAAATAATTAAAAAATAGCATACCTCATTTGCATATGAAAATAGCCTGATACCACCGCGCGTCACTATCACTGTTTCAGTAAAATAGTTATTACTAAATGATTATATCTGTATAGCTGCACTCGTAATTTTTAGAACTGCATGGTGGAATGGTGACACAATTATACACTTATTTAATTCATATACAGTACATGTTGTGCCTACTGAGTGGACATGTACCTTTAAACCTCCAGTAGAAGGATACGATAATTTTTGTTGAAAAACCTCATTGCTTCGCTCTTGTTTTGCATTTTCTTCTCCATAAATGTATATGTTGTTACAACTCATTTGACCGTCTCATAACAACATACTTTCGAGATGAAATAAACAATTTACAGTACGGATATTTGTTCTCAAAAGTTTCATATTACTTTAATTGTATCTCGTCTCTAATGGGTTAACTGGTGGGGTCCCTTAACAAAATTATCTATACACGCCGGACAAAAGTGCCATTTTGTTCATGGATGAAAGATATGGTGGTATATATTTAAAAAATAAGCGGCTCCAAGAAATCTGACAAGTATGACACATACAAATAAATAAATTCAAAATGGCCGCCAGAAATCTATATCATTCCATATTGTGGGACACTTATGGTGTATTAAACATTTTTGTTGTGCTAAAATTGACATGTATTGGTATAATAAGGAAGTTAAATAACCTTCCTATGTATTTTGGTCATTGTAACATCTGCATAAATTCATGATGGCTGTCGAATATATATTAGTTTAACTAGTTTGGGCTATGGAGGCTCTAACTCCACTAATAATTGATCTAGAATGGCATGTATTGTGACTTGACTATTACATTGTGACTTTAAAATGCATTTGGATAATAATACCTGATAACAAATTCCGATATGGCCACCAAATAGCAATATAGTGACAATATTATGATATGTAGCGTGTATTTGACACATTCTAGGATCATACAGTTTTCTGGTTTGAAAAATCCATTTAGGTGATGTGAAAAGACGCTTGTTTCCCATTGTTGAACATGTATGCTGCATCAGACAAGTTTTAGCTAGAAAGCATTTGTGTACGCATTTCCAGCTGCAGAGCACATCTTTTGTATACTTGCAGATAGTGCACCCTCTGACATACTTGCATCTTTTCTCCACCCATATTCCTCTGGTGATGGGAATGTCTGAATTGTTGTTGACCGATCGTCCAGGTGACACTATGGTATATAAGTCATGTATCATGTTGGAGGAGGGCATCGTGGAAAGTATTTAAATACTTTGATATCTGTATGAAAACCTAAGACAAAGTTGCTGTTTGTTTGTCAACAATATTTAGGCGTTGTTAGAAAACTGATTCCTATGGTGCAAACACAGTTCTTTATATTTGGTTATTAAAAGGAAACTGTCATTATACCTGAGTATGCGGAAGGTTTTCCAAGTGTATTTTTGTTTGCTGATGTGTTTCAGTTCGAATGGTTCATTAGATGCGAGTCCACTAGTTTTGTCGTAGAGCACACACACATGTCTTTTGAAACATGGGGAATGCACAGTCAAAGGTGCACATGAAGTAGTAATAGCCATGGATAGCAGTGGCTCCGGGAGTTCCGGGTATTCTACTCCCCGTAGTTCATGTATATAGTCTTCCATTTTTTTTTTTTTTTTAAATTTATTTCTTTATTATATTATTTTTTTTATTTTTTTTCACACTAAAACATGTACAAACAAGACATATTACTAGTAACATGCATGTGCATAACTACATTCCATTCCATGTTTTCTACATTACTAAGTAAATATATATTGCACATGTTATTCACCTGTTTGTATATGTATATGTTGAAAAACATTTTAAAAGAAAAGAAAAAATAAGTGATCCATTTAAAATACAGAGAAAAAATAAATAGAGTAAGTTAAAAAAAATACACCCATACAAAAATAAAAGAGTTTAATTATATAAGTACTATAAGTACGAGCAGCATGATCATATGTTTACATTATTTTTGTGTTGGATTAAATATTTTAAGGGAAAGAATGCTAGAAGAAAATAAGTTAGTCTAGCGGTAAACCATTCCATTTTCTTTTGTGTATTTCAGCTTTGTTTCTATTTACTGCTATTTGATGTTCAAACTCTTTAGTTTTTTTTAAGTAGTTCTTAAAAGCTGGGAAAGTCGGTTCAATATTTCTTAATTTACATCCATAAATAAAGTACTTTCCTAATATAATACAAAAGTTCAAGAATGTATTTTCTGTTTCATACTGCCCTAAACTTATTGATTGCCAATCCAATGTAAAATTTCTACCTTTATCATGTAAAAACGTGCTTAGCAGGGACCAAAATTGCTGACTTTGTTGGCACTCCCAAAATAAAATAAGTGCTTGTTTGTTTCTGGTGCCATACTACATAAATCGCATAAATTAGAATTTACAATTCCGCATTGATATAAATAATCGTTCGTGGCAATAATTTTCATGAAGCATTTGTACTGGAAATTCGTAAGTTTTGAACATATAGTGCTTCTAAACTGTGTATTTACAATTTTCCAATTAATAGTTGTTTCTAAAAACTCTGCATTCCATTTAGTCTGAGCTTTGAAAACGACAATATTAATTTTACTAAGGAAAATTGTTTATAACATTTTATTACATTGTTTGGAAGATTGCACTTTTCGTAAAAGGGGTGACGTACGAATATTTTGGATGTTTATTGTCTCATTCTTTAGTCGTGCACCCCAAGATTGTGGTATACTGGATATAAGTTTAAAATATTTTAGGTAATCATTATTACTAACATTATACAATTGTTTTATATTTGTAAAGTCATAAAAGCTGTGGAAGTTTCCTTCAAATATATTCGTACCACCAAATGTATGTAAATAATGAGTATACACTAATTTCCATTGCCCATCGTTTGTATCATTTGTAAGACGTTTAACCCAACTTGCTTTTAAAGAATTTATGAAAAATACTAGATCGATCATTTTCAGCGCTCCATTTTCATAATTTTGCACAATGACTTTCATGCTGATTTTATCTGGTTTGGAATCCCATAGAAAGTCAAACATCATGTGTGTAATTTGTTTATAACATCATCTCCAGGAGTATCTAACACCGTCAATGGAAATATTAATTTTGGAAATGCGAAGCTTTTGAGAACAGTTATTTTACCCATAGTTGTCAGGTTTCTAAGTTTCCATCTGTCTAAACATTGTATAAATTCATTTACTTTTGGTAATAAGTTTATATTATGTATTCTATTTGTGTCATTACAAAAGTTTATACCTAGTGTTTTTGCTACGTCGGCAGTCCATACAAAATGTGTGTCTTCACAGAAAGCGAGTGTAGTGTTTTTTAAAGAACCTGTCTTAAAAAGTATCGATTTTGAATAGTTTAATCGCAAGCCTGAAATATGTCCAAAATTATCAATGGTAGAAATTAGGGTTTCTAACGATTGTTTTGACCCTTCTAAGCAAAAAGTTGCATCGTCTGCGAACATTGTGTTTTTTATTTCTTCTTGATGTATTATTATTCCTTTTATCATGTTATTATTTCGGACACTATGTGATAGTATTTCTATTGCTATAATAAACAAATATGGTGACAAAGGACAGCCTTGTCTTACGCCCCTACCTAAACCGAAACAATCTGTAAGACAGCCATTATTTATTACACAACTAGATATGTTATGATAAAATACTTCAACCCATTTTATTAGACTGGACCAAAATTCAAGAATCCTAAAACTTTCATAATATATTCATGACTAACACTATCAAAGGCTTTTTCAAAATCAGCAAAAAATAACAACCCTGGAATATCTTTTGCATTAACATGGTCAATAGTTTCAAATAATAATCTTATGTTTAGTAGTATATAGGGAGTCAAAATGATACCACCTACGGTGGTATCATTTATAACCCCTATATACTACCCCATCACCCCCGAAAAATCAAAAATTGGTTAACGAGGAAATTGTCTCCCGACAGCAAAATCGTGACAATTGGTGTCATAAATACATAAGTTGAAAAGAGGTCCAATTGAACAGATAAATGTTATAGGTTATATACGCTAGAAATAGCCACCCGATAATGTGCCGGAGGGAAAAAAAAAAGAAGAGAAAAGTTTGTTTATAAGAGCGCAAAAATCCCGCCGACAACCCTGTTTTCGACAACCACAATCTAGAGAAAACCAAAGCAAGCGTTTCTAGCACCAAAATCTAGATGTTTGTAGTACATTTTCCGTCTACGATGGTCTCGATAGAATCTTTCGAATAGTTTCCCAACAGTACCAAAAATTCCCAAAATTGTCCAAATGTTCTCGAACAACCAATTGAACATATGTTGTTGTATATGTATTCGACAACAAAGTTTGAAAAATGGTATATACTACAACTTTCCAAGAGATGGGTATCCGAGCAGCGAAAAGTGTTTCCAAGCATTTGCTCTTGGAGAACGCATTCGAAAACAATCTGTGTCCGACATTGGGCGCGTAGACTACCTCGAAAACCACGAGGGACAAACAAATTTGCAACCTCTAGAAGGTTTTGCCAGCATTTGTAGACGATTTGTACGTGTTTGGGTACCTAGATAGAGAATAATGCGTAGTAGTAGGAAACAAAGCATCTTGCACAACTGGGGAAAAGGGGTCTGCGAAAAATTGTGTGGGTAGAATAGCACTTGCATCTAGAGAAACAATTGGGAAGGATAGCAAACCACTGCACACTACAATCGTGCATACAATTCGACGCGAGAAAGAGTTTGGAAATAGTTCCATTCGAAATACTGTAGAACGCATAGAAGAAGCTAGTGGAAGCATAGCAAAAAGAAGGTGGTAGAAATACACCAAGGGGCAAAACCCCTTCGCATTGTTTGTTGCAAAAATAGCGGTGTCCGAAATAGCGATAGAAATTCTAGAAGAGCAGCTACCAGCTCTACAAAATAGATTGCGAGCAGTTGGAATGGAAAACTACTGTGTGGACTACACGAAAGACTTTTCCGGTACACTAGATAGACCGGCTTTGGTAGAACATCTAGAGAAAGAGAAATACTTTGCGATGCAAGGGAAAAATAGAGGATGGGGAGCGTTCGAAGAAGATGTAGGAACAATTCTAGACAACACAGGTACAGTAGGGAACCATGTTTGCTCTTGGGTACAAACCAGAGACAACAGAACCACTAGAACGAAATTGTACAACAAGGTAGTTTCCAATTTCGAGGCAGGAGAAGTACGAGCAAGCATTGGTGGGCATCTAGCAGACTACGCAGATTGCACAAACGACCATCTTCGGAAAAACATTCCAACATGCGGATGTACAACGAAGAGGTTGCACTAGAATCGAGGTTTCGGTCTACGGTTCCTTCCCAGATATTTCCAAAGAGACAGCACTAGAGGTGCTTGCAGAAGCAGAAGAGAAAAGTGTCGGGGGCAAATCTATTCGTCGTAACAACCTCCGTACAAACAATGGGAAAATCTAGCAAAATCCATCGATAGATGTTTTGTGCTAGGAGACAAACCATGTGGAGAGATCTTTGTAGCATGGTATGTGCACACAGGTACAGGTAGGATTGCTGGAGTTCGTGTACGACCAACTGTGGCCACTATTGCAGATCCTTCTAGATGGAGTAGAGCAATGGAGTGGGCAGCTGCAGATTTTGGGTTCCGAGCATGTCCGATCTTTCTAGCAGAGATTCTGTCTGCGGAAAATGAGAAATAGAAATGTCTCCGCTGCGTTGCTACACAAAAGCAAAAAGATTCTTCGACAATACTGTGTGGCAGCAAGCATCCGTGCGAAGTTCGTGCTAGAGGTGTGGAAGTAGATCTTGTAGAGGTACTACCACCTACGGACTACGTATGTTGGAAGTGGAGAACCACAAAATGCCACGCTAGAGGAGTGGAGAAATCCAAATTCGAAATTCTAGAAGTTCCGGAAATAGCAGCTACTAGGTGTGTTTCTACACTCTCTCCATGCAATAGAGCACAGAGAATGGTACAATTGCAAGATGCCGAGGAAGCAGAAAGTTGGAGAAGGGCAACCCTTGCAAAAGAGCTAGAAAACTACTCTAGAGAAGAGCACAATAGACGAGCAATCGAGCTAGAAAAGCTTGCAGAAGCTGGTAGCTGCTCTTCTAGAATTTCTATCGCTATTTCGGACACCGCTATTTTTGCAACAAACAATGCGAAGGGGTTTGCCCCTTGGTGTATTTCTACCCACCTTCTTTTTGCTATGCTTCCACTAGCTTCTTCTATGCGTTCTACAGTATTTCGAATGGAACTATTTCCAAACTCTTTCTCGCGTCGAATTGTATGCATGATTGTAGTGTGCAGTGTTTGCTATCCTTCCCAATTGTTTCTCTAGATGCAATTGCTATTCTACCCACACAATTTTTCGCAGACCCCTTTTCCCCAGTTGTGCAAGATGCTTTGTTTCCTACTACTATGCATTCTCTCTATCTAGGTACCCAAACACGTACAAATCGTCTACAAATGCTGGCAAACCTTCTAGAGGTTGCAAATTTGTTTGTCCCTCGTGGTTTTCGAGGTAGTCTACGCGCCCAATGTCGGACACAAGATTGTTTTCGAATGCGTTCTCCAAGAGCAAATGCTTGGAAACACTTTTCGCTGCTCGGATACCCATCTCTTGGAAAGTTGTCGTATATACCATTTTTCAAACTTTGTTGTCGAATACATATACAACAACATATGTTCAATTGGTTGTTCGAGAACATTTGGACAATTTTGGGAATTTTTGGTACTGTTGGGAAACTATTCAAAAGATTCTATCGAGACCATCGTAGACGGAAAATGTACTACAAACATCTAGATTTTGGTGCTAGAAACGCTTGCTTTGGTTTTCTCTAGATTGTGGTTGTCGAAAACAGGGTTGTCGGCGGGATTTTTGAGCTCTTATAAACAAACATTTCTCTTCTTTTTTTTTTCCCTCCGGCGCATTATCGGGTGGCTATTTCTAGTGTATATAACCTATGAGATTTATCTGTTCAATTGGACCTCTTTTCAACTTATGTATTTATGACACCAATTGTCACGATTTTGCTGTCGGGAGACAATTTCCTCGTTAACCAATTTTTGATTTTTCGGGGGTGATGGGGTAGTATATAGGGGTTATAAATGATACCACCGTAGGTGGTATCATTTTGACTCCCTATATACTACTTGTTTTCTCCAATATATCTGCCTTTAATAAAGCCCGTTTGAGAGGAATCTATTGGTGTGTTTAATACACCCTTTATTCGATTAGCAATAGCCTTTGTAGCAATTGTATAATCAATGTTGAGTAAACTTATTGGCCTCCAATTTGCGAGATTGATACTGTCTTTAACCCTTTTTGGGAATTAAATTTATTATGCTTTTGTTTTTGTAGGGTTGTTAATTCACCAATTTCGAGTGAATAATTTAGAGACTTAACTAGATATGTTTTGATGTCGTTCCAAAACAATTTGTAGAATTCCGTAGTTATTCCATCTGAACCAGGACTTTTTAATTATTATTCATCTCCTTTAATGCATTAAAGCATTCAGAGTCAGATAACACTCCTTCACATTTTATTTTTCTTCTTCATTCAATGTAGTTATATTCATCTGGAAAGAAATTTATGTCTGATTCTATACATTTCTTTTTTCTTTATAAAGATTTTGTAAAAGCGTTTCTGTTCTTCTAAAAATGTGCTGTTTATCAGTTATCTTTTGTCCATTTACATTTAATTCTGATATAATTTTTCTTTCGAATTTTTCGTTTTTCCAGATGTCAAAGAATGTTGTATTTTTTTCCCCTCCTTCCACCCAATTTACTTGTGATCGAAAAATAAAACCCACTTGCGCGTTTTTAATAAATGTCTTCTAATCGTTTTGTTATGGTTATTTATTTCATCTATTTGCTTCTGGACTATGTACATTTTGCTTTAACCATTTCATAGATTTGTTTCTTGTAACTTAACCTCTTCTAATTTATTTTTACTGTTTCGCCTGGCACAATATTTTATTGATTCGTTTCTATTGTTCCTTTAATTAATTCCCATAAAATATTAGGATTAGCCTTTTTATTGATTTTCTGCAATTTTGGAAATGCTGTTTCTTTATAATAATTTTATATTCGTTGTCCAAAAGTACAGAATTGTTGAGTTAAAGTATCCCGGTCCTTTTGGTTGGTTATTAATATTTGTATCCTGTTTTACAAGTGCATGGTCTGTCTTGATGCTGCTCTTTATCTCACATGACTTAATTGTATTAACAATATTATCTGAAACTAAAAAATAGTCTAATCTGCATAGAACACGTGGTGTAGAATTTGAATGCCATGTAAATCGCTGTTGGATTCTGTGTTTAATTCTACATATGTCAGACAAATCATATTTTTCGATAATATTATTGATTGTTTCCCGATTAACTTTGTTTGTTGTAATTAAACCTCCATTTTTATCCAATTCGTAGTTTAGAGTGACATTACAATCACCACTAATAACAATTCTTGCGTTTTCATGTTGGGATATAGTCGTCTAGTTGTTTAAAAAAAGTGTTTCCTTCTGAGTTTGGCCCATATATATTTAACAGAATTAAGTGTTTACTGTTTATTTCTACGTTTATTGCTTGGATTCTACCAGGGATAACGTCTATAATATCATGTATGGTATATGCCTGTTGTGAATTAATATGTATTCCTACCCCTTCACTATTACTACTGTTACCACTAAATATTGCATCTGACCCCCTTTCCGTTTCCCATTCCTTTTCGGTATTATATGTTGTATGAGTTTCTTGTAAAAAGCAAATGTCATATTCATTATCCTTAAGCCATTTAAAAATGTGTCCTTTTTACTTTTGCTCCTAATCCTCTAACATTAAAGTACATAGCTAAGATCCATGTTTTTACTATAGTATGATGCTAACACTGCATTTTGAGTCCAGTAAAACTTAAGTGTTGTATTGCTGCTCGGATGTTTAAGTATAAACGAAAAATAGATATGTAAGCAAAAGCGAGAAATAATGAGAAAAAGAAAAAACAAAAATGCATTATATGAAGTAGATGATTCTCATCACAAAAACCCTCATTGCATAGACGATCTTTCCATTTTACATAGGCTAAGATGTGTGAAGTGAAAGGTTACACCACACAATCCATACACATAATAATGTATTTCCGTAGTTTATACAAAAACTATTATGTGTTGCATGTATGTATCAACAATTGGGACTGACCCCGGCCATTAATTGCCACCTGTCAACTCTTATCATATTATACATTTCCTTCTCTATAAATAAAAAATAACAAGTTTACATCATTACACGATATATATATATATATATATATATATATATATACACACATATATATATACACGCATACACACATATACACACACACATATACGTACATATATATACACACATACATATATATTCCATTTTATAAAGAGGGCATGACACGGTGGGAATGCTTTCAATTTGCTATGTCCAAGATTCTGGCACAGAGTGTTAGGATATCAATTCCGAATGTGTTTGCCAGATCCAATGACTGATCAGACGTGGGTGTCCGGATATCTTTCCAGGACATCATAAAATTGACCGAGTATAATGACAATTACATCCGTGTTCACGGTTGGAATCTTAATGTTCCTGGCACCTTTTGACAATGAGAACAGCATCATTTGGTCCTTCATGACACCTTTGTACGAAGACCCAGGCCTCGTTTGTTCCTCAGGTCAACACTTTAAGACAATTTTAAAGCATCAGTATACACACAGTATCAATGTATCATCCCAAACACAGGTCAAATTGTGATGTCTATTGTAGCTGGCCTGAAACTGTTCTGGCCACAGAGGCAGGAAGCATAATGTACAAACAGTGGCTCCATCAAACATTTTGCAGTCAAAAGGATGTGACATATCTGCTGGATCATCACAATCAATAAAGCCCAGAAGTTCATATTTCTGTCAAAGATGAATCCTGTCAAACTCTGACTGTGAAGGAGGAGTGGATTCATATTTTCAGGGAGAAACACTTTGCTGGGTCTCCATAAAAATGTGGGTTGGTAGCAATGTACATTTGTATTTCTTTATCAACGCAACTGTGATCTTATCGTGAAAATACAGCATTATAAATGCACTGATGCAATCAGTGATCGCCTACCCACAATTATGACGGTGGCATGATTTACAAACATTATAAAATCAAGGATAGTCGCGTGATTCCTGTCCCAATTCCATAAAAAGCTTTTATGAAATACATCAACAGAAGAGACAAGCCCTCAATTTTGCATCATACTGTCAAGTTGGTCATTGCCAGATCTATTGTCAATGACCACTCCTTCCTTTTTGTTGCACGGTGACTTGGCACTCAATGATGTGTGGTTCAGAAATCCGGGCGGTATGTTCACTTGGATGGTCAGTCTATTATATTACCAATCATTCACTATTAAGACACTTTCTTCCGTTTGTTCTATACCAATGCTGTTTAGTTGTTGTATAGCATCGCTTTGCTTCTTCGAAGCATTTTTGTATAATATGTTGACTATTTTCTTCTTCAATGACTTTGAAGTGCTTATTTGTTAGGAAGTTACTATCTTAGTAGCTATTTGTCATTGTGTTACTGTCCTATAACTGATGACTCTGCCCGTCATAGTACCTCAATCTAGCCCTGACATTCCATCATTTATGGTTTTTCCTTTTTTATAGTTCAATGTACAATATTACCTTTCATTTCATGTTTACTGTTGTTATTTTTTCGCTGTGATTATTTTGATGTTTCGTCCATTATATTAATCGCCTTTGTTTGCTTTGTAGGTTATTTTCCTTTTAGGCATGATGATCGACTAGGTAAGCAGGAGGTTTGCGGCGCCGGGCTAACCAGGTTCAACCGCGCCAGTGGACTGTTTTGTTCACTGGCCGTTCAAAGGCAGCATCATTGCTGTCATGCCATTGTGTACTGTACTTACTTGTGATTTGTATTTTCCTGCTGGATCTATCATTTTCTCGGTAATTTATTGAGGAATAGTTGTGAGGCTTTCATAGATTTGTTTTATTTCTATGTATTTCACTTGCTTTCCTTTTGGGACCCACCGCTTGTCGTGCCGCATCGAAGTCTCCTCGACCACTACTGAGTGCGTGTTATGTGTTTTATCGTGATGCATTACGTTAGTTATTTCTTTACAATGGTTCATTGGTCTCCTTTTGATATCTTGTTCTCTATATGCATTGATGTTATCTAAATTGTAGCGGTGTAGAACATACATGACACAATTATCCATCAAATGAAACACACACATATGCATATGATATAATGTATATTTAGAGGTTATTTGGATTTGGCGTTTATTCTAATGTGGTAGTCATAAATATGAATTAGTAATGCTTATCTAGCTGTTCTCATGTACAAATGTATTAAACAATGTGATTCTGGAAAGTTAAATCTACTTCATTAGGCAACAGGAAGACAATATATGGCAAAATAATAAATTCTGGCGGCCATTTTGTATTTATGCACGTGAGGAAATCATTCAATTACATTTTTATTGGTTTTCATCCATCAATTGAAATTTCCAGACGATGCTAAATTTGCACTTCAAAAAATTTAGTCGTATGAGGTTCACAAAGTTTAGTGAAACGGCCCCCTGGTTCCCTGGTAAAAGATTTTCTAAACGATTGTGTTGTCTATTTTTCTGATTTCTCCTACAAATATATTCAATTTAACTTTGTCGTATCTTATTTATTTTCCATTTTCAATTAAAACATGATTTGACAACACTTAGAATCAGTTCAAAAGGAAATGATCTAAAGTGGTGTCAAATCATATTTGTTATATTAATAAACATGTATATTCTATATTTTTTACCATACACATATATGACTTTCCATGGCAAGGTGGATCTTTATTAGGGCCCCGCCGAGAATTTGGCGGTGCCCTATATGTTTCGCCCTGTCTGTCTGTCCTGTCTGTCCTTTTATTTTTTATTTTTTGGAATTTTTGTAAGTTTCTCAAACCACCTATAGGTGGGTGACAGACCACATTTTCCAGTTGAATCTGCACCCAGTATAGCCCATGATGAGATCAGCAACATGAACATCTGGGCAGTGCCGACACTGCTGTCCTGATGTCTCAATACTCGATATCCAGGCTGCACGAGTCAAATATGCAACATCACTTATATTACGACCACTCATTTGAACCATCTCGATAACACAGTCTAAAGGTAGTGGTAAGAATATTTGCATGAATAAACAAATTATTTATTTTCACTGCAGAACACTGTCATGGTTAACATGAGTAGTCAAAACATGAATTTATGTTCATCTATCAGAAACAGTACATATACCCATATTGTGTAGAAAATATAAAATTTATCTCACGGTGGGTGAATATCTTTTTGTGTTAGGAAACGAGGCTCAATTTATAATGAAATTCCAACGATATATTTTTACAGAGAGAAATAAGAAAAATAGTCCTAAATTTGTTGCTGTTATTTTCACCGCTAGCTTGCAGTTATGCCGCATGATTAATTACTATTTGCAAATTTTTATTTCCTGTTATTCGACCTCACAGAGTATGGCGTGGTCAGACTAACAGATCAAATACACACGTTCGTCATGTAGCTGCAGGGATTTGGCTGACTTCGGCTGTCTTTGGTAATGCTATATAAACTATACAAGGTGTCCAGCTAGGTCAGAGACAACCTCGTATTGTAGCAGATTCAGCATGTGGTGTAAAGTTCACATGTCCAGTTGAGAATTATCGTTAACTTACTGAAATACATAAAACATGTGTGGCTGTGACTAGAGAAACAGGGCTGTATGGATATGTGACCAGTGTAGATCCAGATTAAATCGCACACTCCTGTAGCCTGGAAACGGTCTAAATTGCTTATTAGTAGCAATAGGGGTGTTCCATTTATCGAATGGCGAACAGTGCAGATTCTGATCAGCAAAACACATAAGCCCCATTTCTCCAGTCACACACGCCACGTAATTTTGTACACAAGAACATGTGCAATATCTCATGAAAAATATTTACAAAATTTACAATGTTTTCCGTAAATGATGTCAAAAGCATCTTTCGACGTCGTTTACAGAAAATATCACAGTTTCTGTAAATATATTTCATGAAAAAAACGTGTTTCGTGTTTTTAATGTCGGGTTGCACAGGGTGAAGCAGAAAGTTAAAGCAAGCGATACATCAGTCATCGAAACAATTGTGCATCTATATTAGTTGTCCACAACATGAGCAAGCCGAATCTCTGGGTTTGCAGCCCTATTTGGGGCTATATGTGGCTGTGACTGGAGAAATGGAGCTTATGGCATTTGTGACCAGTGTAGTGCCTGATCAAATAACACACTCCTGTAGTTGATAACGATCTATAATCCTGGTTATAATCACGACGCGTGTTTCATTGATGGAATGGCAAACAGTGCAGTTCCTGATTTAGACAGTGCGCATGCACATGCTGATCTGGATATACACGGGTTGAAAAACTCATAAGCCCCATTTCTCCAGTCACAGCCATATATTAGTCACAAACATCGGCTGTGCCAAAAGTGCTTATTTTCTGGCATAAAGCGATTGTCTGAACTTGCTTGTGAAATTAGGAGATACAATAAGAGAGCTGGAGTTTGTATTTATTTCGCCGAAATTTCATCCAAGACTGCCAACTTTTCTCAGGAGTCGAATTTTGCATAAATGAAGTGGTCTGTGGAAGAAGGGGGCTAACTCACTCCTTCACGGAGTTAGCTCCCTTCTTCTACTGACCACTTTAAAGGTTTTGTTGAGTTTACTTGCGGAGACCTTACGGCTATATAAAACACTGTAAAATCATGTTTTTGGTTGATTAAATTAAATTTCAATCAAAATAAAAATGAGTCTTCTTTTTATTTTCGTGAAATTTGGTAAAATATTGATTTTATTACGAAAACTGATTTTCTCTATGGGAATTTAACATGGAGAGCCTTCCCCTTTATAATCAGTGGGAGTGTCTCATAGTTTAAGGGACATGTGTAGTTTGGATGTAGGGAAAATGTCCTCGGCTCGCTCTAGGCACAAAACTGATGTTGTATAATTCCTTAACCCTTTCAACACACAGACCTCTATAGTAGTGTTTGCAAGCAGTGTAGATCCAGATGAGCCGGCTCGTAACGAGCCGTCTCGTCAGGATCTGCACTTTTTGCTACAAATTTTTCATCACCTTTTTGAAAGAAAACACCCCTTTTTAATACGCCCTTTGAAAAACGGGACGTACTATGGATTCACCTTATACGGGCGTCGGCTGGCCACGCAATAACTCAAGTTCAATGCATAATTAAACTGATGGTGTATAATTGCCTTCTGATATGTATTTTGATTGTCATTGCAGTTTGTTATATACCAACATCTGGTATCACTCCACGTTGAACGTTGCCAACCGAGCATCAGAAAACATCAACCCTTGGATGAGTACGACTGATGCAAGATCGATCACAGAGCAACCGACGTGTGATTTACTGGAGAAAGTTGGCAAAGACCTTTGTGCTCAGTGTAAACAGTCAGCACATGCACAATAATCTGATCAGGGTCTTCGCTGTTCAACATTCAGTCAGTGAAACACCTGCATGGAGTGGGAAATAGTATTTCTTTCTTGGATTCCTGATTGGTCGAGTCGCTTTTAAACCCATGATAGGCCGGATTAAATTACATAGTATGAATATTTGGAGATTATTTCCCGCATCTTTTCTCATATTTCTGTTCGAAACTATATGTTGTTACAAGTCATATGCAATGTCTCGATGAGACGGTTCAAATGAGTAGTAACAACAAATATTTTTATGCAGAAAAAAAGCATTGTATCCATCGGCTGCAACACCACGCAGAACCTTTTTTATTAACACATGCTATGTACACATTTGATATGTACATTTAGTTGTACATCAAAATGGGAGAACTTGAACAGAAAATTGGTGTTATCTGTAGCCTATTTCACCAACATTGCAAAGTATACTTATCTAGCAAAGTTTACTTTGAGGGAGAAATTTTAAATTTACGCATAAATTTAGTAATTTTTATTATACAGAATTTATTTCAGTATAATAATTCTGCATACTTTTAATCGTCAAATATATGGAGTTGAAAAATAAATGATTACGCCCTACTCCCTACTTTGCTAGATAAGTATACTTTGTAATTTTGATGAAATCCGCTACTGATGTAACCTGTTCTGGGTTTTTTAAATAGTTGTTTAATTGTTTGCTCGGGTCAATGTTGGTGTCTTTTGATGAGAGATACAGATCCATTCGGGCCTCTTGAATGTCTATAGTCTAATCACGTGGCCCCGAAGTGCAAGGTAAATTCTATTATTTTGCAAAATGTGTGTAATTATTTTTAGCTTAATCTGAATCTCACATACATACTCCCTGGGACCATCAACTATCTTGGTGTATGTGACTACAGGTGTCATGGCCATCAATTTGATTATACAGTCGAACCTGTGCTAAAGACCACCTCCGAATAGCAATCACCTGGCTGTAAAGGCCACTATTTTGTTGTCCCAATGGCACAATTATTATATAAATGACCATGCAAATGAAAGACCACCTGTGAACAAATGCCAGATTTTTCACTTCCCATGGCTGGCCTTTATTCACAGGTTTGACTGTATTTTGCAGCAATGTGAGTCTGTAAGGAGATACTTTATGCACATCAGGATCCTACAATACAATGTCAAGGTTACTTGATTGGACTTGATCAACTTGTATACTGTGTGAGATTGCTACGTGTGAATATTACCATTACTTGTTTGCAGACTTCGGACATGCATCAAATTGACCGCTGTTCTCAAGGATACAGTTACTGTATATGTGTACCCTCACTACGCTGAAGACGGAAAATGTCGTCTGATGTTTATCATGTTTACCTTATTTCTGAACAAAAAAACCTGTTTGGACAGCACATGAGAATCGTATCCAGTGGAGACGATTCTCATGCGCTGTCAAAACAGGCTTTTGTCGAGAAATATTGAAAACATTTCCAGCAGACCGGAAAATTTAATTCAGCGTAGTATGGGTTAAGCATTTAATTCATGGGTGGGAAAACAATATTTATTTATTTAATAACTTTACTGTGTCATGTATATCAAATTAAATATACACATTACATTATTAATTAAAAATAATCCAATATTGGCTGAATTTGGTTTTTATTAAATACATGTTATGTGTATATGGTGTATAGTCACTAGAGAAATGGGCATATCGGATTTGTAACCATGTAGGCCAGCCTCCACAGTTTGATGATCCGGGTCTGCACTATTCGCCATTCGGTCGGGCAAATGACCCGTCGTGATTCTAACAAACAGTATATATGTTTATGAGGTTGCAGAAGCAAGGCTAGCTTATCGGAGATAGACTTGCCACAAATGCCATCAAATGCCATAAGTCCAATTTCTCCCGTCACAAACATATATGAGCCTGGCAGACAAAAAGATACATTACGACGTGTGCGACAGCATAGGTTGTCAATTATTCTAAAGTGCTGTCAAAGAATGTTTTTGATGATAAAAATAAAGGAAAATAAACAGCAGACGAAACAAACAAAAGGGTTTAGGTCAATGAATAACTGTTATTTTGCCAGCAAAACTATTTACTGTCTGTTTCGCATAAAACTGCCAATATTTTATGGCTAGATCCACAGTGCAAAAACCTTTCTTTTTTAATAATATTAAATAGCAGCACAATTTAAGAATGAGTGTTCCTTTTATCTTATGTGGTGGTTGGTTTGGAGCATACGATTGGGGAATTTAACGATCCGATTCATCCATACTGGAATCCCGACCAGAGGCCTGGTTTGACCCAGTATTACTTTCATGGGTTTCCTCGGGTTATTCTAATTTCAAGGCTGCATATATATTATATATATTTATTTTGATATAACGTTCTGATTTTGGGATTCACACACCCCCCCCCCCCCCACCCAACAAAAAAATGCAATAGGTTAAATGAGGGATACAACCCGTTGGTCCTGCCTTAGCTGTTGATAGGCCATTAAGCACCAATAAATCAAATCAAATCTTTTTATTTTGTGAAATTTAAAGTTGGTCAAATATTTATTATATTACACAAAATGTTTTCCCTATGGGAATTTAAAGGTGCATACCCACTCAGTATGCACAAAATGTTCTTTATAGGAATTAAATAAGTGTATAAGTGTGTCACTATTTCACCAGTTCTAAAAAGAACTAGTCGCCGCTATACTGATATAATCATTTAGTAATATTTATTTTACTGATAGCGACGCGCGGTGGTATCAGGCTATTTTCATATGCAAATGAGGCATGATATTTTATAATTATTTATACTAATTAAATGTGTCACCAGAAAAAATTATATTTTTGACAGATCATAAAGTATAATAATTGCACATCAAAAAGTAAATACAGAGTATAAATAGTAATGTCCGTTAACATTTTAAGGAAACGCGGTTATCGCCCCTGATATCAGTTTGTACAGTTACGTCTGATATAAAATGTATAATAATGCCAATCAATACGTGTCGTAATGGTTAATGAATGTTTATTTTGCCAGAAAATGCCTCAGATGATGTTTCTGATATAAAGAACATTTTGTGCCTATTGAGTGGGTATGTACCTTTAATGGAGAAGTTTCAGGACGAATTGAAAAACAATTAGATATTGACTCTGAAACCTGGCTAGATATGTTGGAAATGATCAGACTAAAAAAACATAAATTTAGCAAATCGATCCACTATTTTTGAAATTAGAAAAATATGTTTCGACATTTCCCCATGTTAAATCATCCATGTGAAGATGTTAAAGGTACATGCCCACTCAGTAGGCACAAACTGTTGTTTATATCAGAGACATCATCTGAGACATTTTCTGGCAAAATTAACATTCATTCACCATTACCCCACGTATTGATTGGCATTATTATACATTTTATATCAGACGTAAATTTCCACACTGATATCAAGGGCGATAACGTGTTTCCTTAAAATGTTAACTCACATTACTATTTATTCTCTGTATTTATTTTTGGATGTGCAATGATCATACTTTATAATATGTCGAAAATTTAATTAGTATAAATAATTGAAAAGATAGCATGCCTCATTTGCATATGAACATAGCCTGATACCACCGCGAGTCACTATCAGTAAAATACATATTACTAAATGATTATTATCTGGTGGAATAGTGACACAATTGTACGCTTATTTAATTCCTATAAAGAACAGTTTGTGCCTACTGAGTGGGCATGCACCTTTAATGGTGATAACATGGTGTTCTTTTCGTAATAAAATCAATATTTGACTAAATTTCGCGAAATAAACAATATTCTCATTTTTAAATTTTGTTAAAGGTACATGCCCACTCAGTAGGCACGAACTCTTCTTTATATCAGAGACATCATCTGAGACATTTTCTGGCAAAATAAACATTCATTCACCATTACCCCACGTATTGATTGGCATGATTATACATTTTATATCAGACGTAACTTTCCACACTGATATTAGGGGCGATAACCGTATTTCCTTAAAATGTTAACGCACATTACTATTTACACTCTGTATTTATTTTTTTATGTGCAATTATCATACTTTATAACCTGTCGAAAATATTATTTGTTCAAGATACGCATTTAATTAGTATAACCAATTATAAAATATCATGCCTCATTTGCATATGAAAATAGCCTGATACCACCGCGCGTCACTATCAGTAAAATAAATATTACTAAATGATTTTATATGTATATCGGGCACCGTAATTTTTAGAACTGGTGGAATAGTGACACAATTATACCCTTATTTAGTTCCTATAAAGAACAGTTTATGCCTACTGAGTGGGCATGTACCTTTAACAAGTAATAGCGGTGAAAATCTTTTCTTTTGGCAATGTTTATATAACCGTCAAAAGTTGGCAAATTTATGCAAAACAGACAGTAGATGATACTCTCTGTGATTGTGAAAGATGATCAGGATCTCAAATTGTTGCAAATGTTGTAAGGTACCTCTTGTCAGCCGGCATCCCATATATGTGGCTGTGACTGGAGAAATCGGGCTTATGCGACCAGTGTAGATCCAGATCAGCCTGTGCATCCGCACATTCTGATCAGGATATGCACTGTTCGCTATTTCATCAATGAAACACCCATCATGCTTCTAACAAGCAGTATATATGGTTATTAGGCTACATGACTGTGTTATTGGATCAGGAGCTACACTGGTCACAAATCCCATATTCCCCATTTCTAGCCCAGCAGGTGCCCCGAGTCAAGCTCATGTGAGACTTCCTTGTCTCACCCTAGTCTCACATCTAGCTACGTCGCTACAATAATTCGCCTCCGATATGTTATCTACGGCGACAATTTGACCCATTCAAAAAATGTGAGCAACCGAAGTGCATACCCAAACCTGTTTGTTGTGTGTAGGTTAAAATTTAGTAAA
Organism: Conchocele bisecta; assembly: GCA_029237695.1. Taxonomy (NCBI): domain Eukaryota; kingdom Metazoa; phylum Mollusca; class Bivalvia; order Lucinida; family Thyasiridae; genus Conchocele; species Conchocele bisecta. Next base: position 175,297,760 of record CM055265.1, read on the forward strand.
CTATATATTTTATACATTTAAACAAATAATCTTTGATGTAGAACTAGTAAATTGCCAAAAATAATAGAACAGGGAACTCCTTTTCCCATGGAAGCCATCTTTTCTCTTGTTGTTGTTCAACATTCAACATAACGAAATGAAGCTTTCAAATTTACAAGATATACATGTAAATGTCAGATAAACACATTGACACTGTAAAATAACCAATTTCTACATGTGTATGCTCTTTATTACTAATTTATTATGACAGTTTTATATCGCTAACATATCAAACACGCCGGATAACCGATTGCAAAAATCACTCTTCCATGTGTTACATTAACGAGATGGGGTCAAATTGCTACCTTCGTGAGAGGTATAGAGCGGGGTAGCAATTTTGTTTCTACTAGCTACGATACATTTTCTAATAGGACAAGGTTACGGCTAATGTGTCTTACAATTACCCATAAAACAATGAATATGGTTGATGTTTATTGTTTTCAATGATTGTCAATGTTTATCACGTCATAGACTTTAGTGTCATGATGTCATTTTAATTTTGATGACGTCAGCAATGTGTGATGTACAATCTGGCGTCGCCATGATTGTATGGTGACGACATTAAATGTTAAACGATCCACTAAACTGGCATTAGCCTCCAATGTGTGGGTAAAAACATTCTTTTAGCCCATTTGTTGGCTTGTCGAAACACGTTGGACGTATCAAAAATCACATAATTTACAGCGAATAAAAAGTTGAGTCTGGGGTAAATATTTTGAGATTCGCAAATATGTTCTATATTGGGGCGAGAAAAAAAAGTATCCATCATATACACTGGTGTGGGACAAGGATCCCCCCCCCCCCCCCCCATTCCCCCCCCCCCCCCCCCCCGCCCCCCCCCCCCCCCCCCCCCCCCCCCCTCGTGATCAGTAATAAAGCCTCGTTTCTGAAAACATATTAATATTACGACACATAAAACAAGAGTCGAAGCAAAGTCACGAAGGCCGAGTTTTCTTCAAGGCATAGACAATTGGATAACATATAACTTCATGTGCATGTTTCTCATCATTCATATTATCATTCCCCACCCAACCCATGCTGCCCCAAACCCAAGGTCAAGGTCAAGGTCAAATAACTTTGGAATTTTACACATTCAGTACATGCAGGTATGGTGGTTCTAGGTGGTATAGAAAGTGAGAAACAGATTTAAAAGCGAAAACTTAACGTTGAAAATTACTAAGTCAATTACGCGGAAAAATAGGTAAAGGTAAACAATAAGGTCACATGCCGGATAGTGGTATGTGATGGGCAGCCATTGGTTGAAGTTGTGCAAGTACGGTGGTTCTAGGTGGTACAGTAATAGAGAAATGGACTTAAACACGAACAGTTAACGTTGAAAATGGCTAACTCAATTACGCGGAAAAAATAGGTCAATGTAAAAAAAAAGGTCACATGTTGGATAGTGGTATGTGATGGCCGGGTACCCGTTGGTTATGAAGTTGTGCAAATATGGTGGTTGAAGGTGTTACAGTAACAGAGAAATGGACAAAACACGAAAACTTAACATCCGTACGCCCGGCTTTCGCCAATCCAATACCAGGAACTTTTATTTTTTAAAAATACCACCAATGTAAATAGAAGATTAAATGTGACTGAGGTTGCTCCAGTTTCAGACTAATCAGAATAATATACGGTGGTTACAGAACTCCAGATAAGGTGCATATTGGCGTATTTTACACTTATTTTAGCAGAATACGCATTGATTATCAAAAGTGGGAAATAGAGGATATTCCATCGTACATATTGAATAGCGGGAAATAATACATGAGTGTGCGTAGGCTTCCGCATAAGCAACAAGTGTGCGTGAATTATGAGAAAGATGCACAAGAAGTTTCAAGTCAATCGATTGTACACCTAAGAAGTTATAGTAGAATGGAGAACAAATACATATCTACTGAATGTAGTTATTTTGCCTTGACCTTGGGGGCGGAGAAGCATGTGTCGGGCGGATAATCAAAATATCAATGATGACAAACATGCACATGAAGTTACAAGCCAATCATTCATACAGTAAGGAAGTTATATAGAATGGAGAAACGCGCATGCATGTACTGAATGTAAAATTACAAAGTTATTTGACCTTGACCTTGGGTTTGGGGCAGCATGGGTTGGGTGGGGAATGATAATATGAATGATGAGAAACATGCACATGAAGTTACAATCGCTCATAAAGTAAAGACGTTCTAGGGAATGGAGAAACGCGCACGCATCTATTGAATGGGAAAATTTCAAACGTATTTGACATTGGGCATGGGCACGGGGGGGGGGGGGGGGGAGGGGGGGGGGGGGGCATGGTGCATGGATTGGGTTGGAATGAATATATGGATGATAATAAACATGTACATTAACTTTGAAGCCAATCGGTCATACTCTAAAGAAGTCATAGGAGAATGGAGAAACGCGCACACATCTAATGAATATGAAAATCTAGTTAATAAATCTAGCTAAGTAAGTCATTTGACCTTTAGCTTGGGCACGGGGAGCATGGGTGAGGTGGGGAATGAATATATCGATGATAATAAACATGTACATGAAGTGTGAAGCCAATCGGTCATACAATAAAGAAGTTATAGGAGAATGGAGAAACGCACACGCATCTACTGAATGTGAAAATCTAGTAAATCTAGTGATATGAAATTTCAAAGTTATTTGACCTTGACCACGAGGGAGCATGGGTGGGATGGTGAATGAATATATGGAACATAATAAACATGTACATGACGTTTGAAGCCAATCGGTCATACACTAATGAAGTTATGGGAGAATGGAGAAAAGAGCACGCATCTTCGGACTGAAAATCTAGTGAATATGAAATTTGTTAATGAAGTGTTTTTTTTACCTTGACCCTGGGCACAGCATAGGTGGGGTGGCGAACGAATATATGGATGATAATAAACATGTACATGAAGTTTTAAACCAATCGGTCATGTACTAAACAGGTTATAATAGAATGGAAAACATGACGCAGACCGACGGGCGGACGGACGGACGACTTCTGCATCCCTAGATGGAATACAAAGTATTTTAATACAATGGTAATTTAATTCTCAAGAAGTAAAAATTTAGGTATTGGTATGAGATTGATTTGTAATTTCTCCTAACAGAGTGATATTCATACTCACTGATGGAAAACATTGTATGTGGCCGTGACTGGAGAAATGGGGTTTCTGGGATTTGGAGTAGCGACTGATCAAATAGCTACACTCCTGTAGCCTGCTAATGATCTATATACGGCGCGAAGGGCTGGAGTTGCATTTTTTTAGTCACAGCCACCAATATGTACATGTAGGTAGTCATAACTCATGTTTTATGTTAATTATAATTACTAGTGATCATTTTTCATTTTCATTGACTCAAATATTTCTTCAAATCTGCTGAGGTCATTTTCATAAGCTTTCTTGAAATAGAATACCAATACAACAAGTCCATCGGATACAGTGTGGCTATTGGCACTGTTGGTCAGGAGCTTTCTGATTGGCTGGATGCATGGTTTGTCTCCCCACTTGTCCAGGACAGTGTTCATGTAATGGATATCCCGCACTGTGTCATCAACGGAATTGTAGAACTCCTGCACATCTGTAAGTTATAAGTGAATAATTACATAAGGACACAGCAGGCATTTGTAATGAATACAGTTCATCAAAATTGCAAAGTATACTTATCTAGCAAAGTATACTTTGAGGGAGTAATAATTTATTTTTCCCGAAATGCATTATTTCATATAGAACTAACCACTGCATATATTCGATGATTACAAGTATGCAGAATTATTATACTGAACTTATTACATTGGTAATAAATTCAGTATAATAAAAATTCATAAATTTATCCTTAAATTGAAAATGTCTCCCTCAAAGTATACTTTGCTAGATAAGTATACTTTGCAATGTTTGTGAAATAGGTGGCTACATATGTGGTTGTGACTGGAGAAATGAGGCTTATGGGATTTGTGACCAGTGACCAGCACACTCCAGGAGCGCCTGGTAGCGATCTGTATTGCTTATTAGAAGCATGACAGGTGTTTCATTGATGGAATGGCGAACATTGCAGATCCTGATGAGACTCATCTGGATCTATACTGGTTGCCAAACACAAAATCCCCATTTCTCCAGCCAGAGATCAGTTACAGAATACCAAAAACTCTGCTAGATGAATATGTAGCTCGGAAATAATCTAAGAAAACGAAAGTTAAATTTTGAAAATTGATCCACAAATAGATCAGCTGAAATGATTTTAAGACTCTTTTTAGCCCGGTATTAAAATTCCACAGAAATTATTTTTGTTAATAAAACTAGATTGGTCAGTAAGCGAGGCTTACGGAATACCCCCGCGTGGGCCCAGGTACCCCTACATATGTAAAACATTTCCAAGTGTGTGGGTTTGTGATCTTGACTATGGGCTTAGCGGGGGCGGCACAAACGTGAATTTGTCACAGGGTGGTAGAGGTCCATTGGAGCAATGCGTGTGTCGAATGTGAAGCAAATCCGAGCAAGGAAATAGAAGTTATAACATATTTCTCTGATGTTAAGTTTTGTAAAGAGACCAAGTATTTGACATTGACCTTGAGATCAGCGGGGGTTGGACGGTCGTGGATTTGGCACAGCATGATAGTAGAGCCTTACAGGAATGCATGTGTTAAACATTAAGCATTTTAGATAAAGGAAATAGAAGTTATAGCATATTTCTCTGATGTTAAGTTTTATAAAGAGACTAAGTATTTGACCTTGACCTTGAGATCAGCGGGGGTTGGACGGTCGTGGATTTGGCACAGCATGGTAGTAAAGCCTTACAGGAATGCATGTGTGAAATATTAAGCATTTCAGATGAAGTAAATAGAAGTTATAACACTATTTATCTGATGTTAAGTTTAGTGACGGACGCACGGACGGACGGATAACCTGATTCCAGTATACCCCCCCCCCCCCACAACTCGTTGCGGGTGGGGGGTATAATCAGTAATTGACGCAATTTCATCAAATCATAGGAGAGCAGACTGTCACAATATGCACACAAGGCATGGTCAGTAAAGTAGAGCAAAGGGAGATAACTTGAAAATCAATGGGTTCTTCCTCTTGCCACAATAAACATGTATGGAGCAAATTTATCAATCAAAAGAGGATGCGTTGTGAATATATGACTGTAAAAATGGGACTTAAGGCCAGTGTAGACCCTGGTCAGCTTGCGATATGGCCTTCACAACCAGTGTAGAGCTAGATCAGGGTCTGCACTGTTTGAATGTGAATAAGTTTAACGAACGAACCCCCTTTTCAATTTTAACTGTTTGGTGCAAGTATGACTATTGACTATTGGGAATTATTGCTCTAAATTGCTCTAAATTGCATTATAACGCCGGAAATTGTATGTAGAAATCAAACATTTTCGGGGGTAGGACTAACAAGACGGGACACCCCTCTCATGCTCTCCCCGCTTCCAGCATTCGGCTGTCGAACCACCCTAGAAAATTCCTGGCGACGCATATGATGAGTGTGAGTGAATCCTTACCAAAGTTGCGTTCACAGATACAGACGGCTCGGGAGAACGGCAGATTCAGATTTGTGTTCAACACTTTATGCTTGTGCATTGTGTTCAGTATGTACTGGCAGACAAACTTGTATGCAGGACCATGGAAGAAGCACCCTGGCTTTCTCTCCAACAATGGAACCCGTGGTGAACGTTGGGTTGCTGGTAATGATGGTTCTGTAGCCACTTTCTGAAATGGAGAAGCTAAATAAACTAGATTGGTCAGTAAGCGAGGCTTACGGAATACCCCCCCGCGTGGGCCCAGGTACCCCTAAATATGTAAAAAAAAATCCAAGTGTGTGGGCTTGTGACCTTCACTCTGGGCTTAGCGAGGGCGGCACGAATGTGAATTTGTCAATAATGGCCGCCGCCGGTAAGCGTGAGCAAATTACCGGTGGATAAAAACACACAACCCAATATCACCGTTCAAGTGTCAGGAGGAAAATTCATTGTTACCTTTCACAGAATCAGGAAAATTAGGGATTAAATGTTAAATTGGTATTTTGTTTTACAAAATGCTGACATAATCTCTTCGACTTTTCGTACATTGATGCTGCAATGCTTTGCATATATGTGCATGATGTGTCAGTTAAACATTATTATTATTATTATTATTATCATCTTATATTTAATGGTAGGAAACCCGGGCATTTGAGCCCCAAAATGGCAGGTCAATGACCGTTAGTCCGTTTGTTTCCGAATTTACTAATATCTGCCATAAATGAAGGAGGCAATGAAGCGGTTAATTTAACCTAGCTAGTTCATTCTCCTATCGCACGAAGCCGGTATGTAAGACCGTGAAAAATGCTGACTGTGAGTGCATGTGATGATATATGGAGACTCAGCCGTAACAGTGTTATCCTATATGATGATGATATTTGACGGTTGGTCAGGGCAAAACATATCAGGCAGGGAATGATCGTATTTGGGGTATGCAAAGTAGGATGTAATATGTTTTCGGGCCCAGCTACTGTCGTCTCGCGGCTTATCGTTATATACGAAATGCTATTATTCGAATTCAGGTGTGGCGTTTATCTGTTGTTATTTGGTTAGATGACAATGTGTTTCACATATTCTGAAGACGAAAGAAAAAGAGAAGATAATGCACGGCGGTATAGTAATTACCCATATATTAGTGAGTGGCGTGTGTGTGCAAGTATCAGGCTGACAGTTCTTTTGCCAGTTTATAGTTTCGTGGAATTGATAAGGAAATGGTCACGTACCATACCGCCGGTCATGGTCCAAAATTTTAAAGTTTGATTTCAGACGATGCAGGTTACAGTCAATAATGTTTAGTCAGAGTAATGCGGGCGGCCAATTCCGGTCTAAACTGCATTACTCCGTGAGATGAATGGTGGGGAAACCGGAGTACCCGGGGTAAACCACCTTCTCCGGCAAGTAATGACAACTTCACATACGTCGGTGTAGAGGTGAAGAGCTGTGATCGAACAGCTACCGGGGACCAATGCCGGCGCTTTACTGCCGGTCCGAATTGCGGCATCAGCTATTGACACTCCGACACGCGTCGCTCACTCGTGCCCGGCGCCCGGCCACACCGCAACGATGTCCATTTGGTTCTACAACATATCTTTTAAAAGAAGAGAACATGTATTATTAAGGGTTAAACAGTAGGCGATTAACCTCGACCTGTGAAAAAATATATAGGGTGCGGTCGCCAGTATTGGAAGACCATTCATTATTGTCAGTGGGAGTTGGTGGTAGATGTTGCAAGTTGTTCTAGTCCATGCATATGGTGTCATCGGAATTGTGTATGGTACAGAGGGAGGGATGGACAGTGATATGTACATTTATTATTACATAGGTCCATCTATGTATATATATTGTCGCAAAGATTGGTTGTCGTATTAGTTATACTATGTTATGCTTGGAGATTGGGTTTGCGTTAATTTAGTTAGTTTAGCTTCATGTATTAGCCCACACGAGCCTGTACATATTGTCTCGTTAATTTCCCAGTACTAATCCTCGATAACGCAGTCCATACCAGAGAGACTTTCCCGGGCCAGTTCCGATCGAGTACATATACATTGGATGGGGGAGATATCACTTGTCGTATATTTATATCTACAGCCTGATACTAATATGTAATAGACTTTTTCAGAGTGGGTTTGTCTTAATTTATTTAGTTTAACTTCATGTGTTAGCCTACACCAGCCTGTACACATCAAATACATGTATAAATGTATTACTTGTTGCATATTCACATGCATCTGTATCATGCGAAACAATCAACAGTGGTACACAGTGCCAGCTTCTAGCCCAGGTGAAGCTCCCACGTATCGGGTTTTCGGCGTCCGCATACCATGTTTCAAACGAAACATACATGTATACGTACATTTATATACCTCCCGCATACACGCACACTTAAATTAAGATCCTAAAAAAACATGAAATTCACATATAATGCTATTTGGGAAAGGATGAGCACTAAATACATTTTGTCAATGTACATATATTGACGATATAACATATATACAACCTATATGATATTACTTAATTATATCTGGACGAAGCCTACACGGTCCAATGTAACCTCTGTCACTTAGTTGGACCACTTCGTTGACTGTATACCCCTCCCATCCTCAGTTACTACCTATATATCTTGGTATTTAGGTTATCAATTTGAATTTATAATTATCTTGTTGTCTTTGGAGCAGCGGTATTTACCCCAGTATCCTGTTCCCTTTATGTACTCTAATAAAGCTAGGTGCATTTCGGCTTCACATTCCTTAGGGGGGAATACTATATCGATGGTCTAGTAACATAAGGTCGTAAGTGCTATGCTTTATGAGGGTTTGACTAAACAGCGAAAGGAACCTTCCTTTCGCGAAAGGAAGGTTCCTTTCGCGAAAGCAAGATTGTTCTACGAAAGGAAGGTTTTAATGCAGTAAATTCGGTATTAGTTCCTTTTAGCTAATACTTACAAGTTGAATTTAATTACAATTCATATGTTTATCTCAAATTTATATAACATTTATATATTTGGTGTTACATAGAGGGTTTAACCGGTTACATAGATATATAACGTTCCTTTCGCAAAAGGAACAATGCTCTACGAAAGGAACATTTTAACGCAGTTTAAATCAATAATTACAAATTCACCTAAAATAAACTAATTAATACTTTACAAGGTTAAATTTAATTATACCCACTTATTGAAATGTCCCAAGTGTCCGCCCGTCTGTCCATGTCTCCGTCACATTTCTTGTAGGTTCCCTTCGCGAAAGGAAGATTGTTACGAAAGGAAGGTTTTAATGTGGTTACACGAACCACCCAAATACACCCAAATATAGTCTATATATGTATAAATAGGGCCACAAATACACCATAGATAGTATCAGTTAGTAGTGTAAAGCATATATTGATATAAAATATAGCATATAATAGACATATATATTTTAAAAAATCGGTTTAATTTAACCATTATTTAAATTAATGCAAACTGAAGCCCCCAAATACAGGCTATATACATATAAATATACTAACAAGAGGCCCAAATGGGCCTGTATCGCTCACCTAAAATCCTCCATAGTGGTCATCTTGATTTCACAGACTCTTCACTTACAACTTCAAATGTTCCACAGAATTTGTTGGTACCTTCTGATCTAACATATATTGCGAATGTGCATGTGATTTACTGCTATACCTTCGATTTGATATATAAAATGACCATATTCGGTCAAAAATAAAATTTGACCCCTCGGGCCATGACCATTTTTGACCCAGAGGCCACCATATGAACAAATCTGAATCAGCGTTAACTATCGATCATTCATACCCAGTATCATCATCATCATTCATACAAAGTTTCGTCGAAATCGGCCTGGCGGTTTGTGAGAAGATTTTTTTGACAATTTGACCTACTTTTCAACGGCGGACATCTTGGATTTGGTGATGACCTCCATTTTTAACAAAAATGGACAGGCTCACCCACAGACCATTACAGTTAAAGTTTTGGCCAATATCGCCAAGCAGTTCACCAAAGTAATACGTTTGAAATATTTTGTAAATAGAACAACTTTTTTACCTTTCGTGGCATCTTGCTGACAAAAATCATCTGATTTAGCTAAAAAATGCTCCAGAGTGATAAGACTAGCTCGATACCTTCGATATTTATATAATAATATAACCATATTCGGGCAAAAGATAATTTGACCCCTAGTTGACCCCCTCGGGCCCAAGCCCATTTTTTGACCCAGGGGCCACCATATGAACAAATCGAAACAGCGTTAACTAACAATCATTCACACCAAGTTTCGTCGAAATCGGCCTGGAAGTTTGTGAGAAGAAATTTTTTGTGACAATTTGACCTACTTTTCCAATGGCGGACATCTGGGATTTGTGAGACCTCCATTTTTAATACAAAAAAGGACAGGCTTCACCCAAGGACCATTACATTAGTATGGCCAAATATCGACAAGCAGTTTTCACAAGAAGAATACGTTTGAAATCTTAGTAAAAAGAACAACTTTTTTTACCTTTCGGGGTGGCCATCTTGGATGAAAAAAATCATCTTGATTGGACAAAAAATGGTCCCAAAATGATCAACTAGTCGATACCTTCGATTTGAAATTTTAAATGACCAATTCGGGCAAAATATAATTTGACCCCTAGTTGACCCCTCGGGCCACGCCCATTTTGACCCAGGTGCCACCATAGAAACAAATCCTGAAACAGCCATAACTATCGATCCATTCATACCAAGTATCGTCGAAACGCCTGGCGTGCGTGAGAATAGAAGATTTTAAGAATTACTACTTATCCGGGCGGCCATCTTGGATTTCGATGACCTCCATTTTAACAAAATCTGAAATGCACACCCATAATCATCCCTGTGAAGTTTGCCAATATCAGGCTCAGCAGTCGGGAGAAGAAATGAGTGAAAATGTTCCCGGAACGGACGCCGGACGACGGACGACGGAACACTTTGCCATAACAATACCACATGAGCTTTGCTCAGGTGAGCTAAAAAATACACCAAAGATACTGTCAAAAAGGTATGTATTAGAATATATCGAGACAATACAGTATGTAATTGACATATATTGTGAAGAAACAAAAGTTAAATTAGTAACATTTTGCCATATTTATATTTATTGCTATACTGAATCACAGTTGTATTGGAATACACACAAGTAAAAGTTTACAAACTACAAACAAATGTCACAAATACACCAGCAGTGTATGCTCTTCTATGTTATCAGACTATCTGGCGTGTCAGTGTAGACCCTGCCCACTATATTATTTCTTCCCATTTTTAAATATTTGTATATATTGTAATATTTGTATTTATGCTAAATGCTCCCGTAAGTACATCCTCAGCAAGATTTGCTGTGTGTATACATCTCATTACACGTTATGAATTTATAATATATCCTTGTGTATCATGTATGCCCTGGTCCATGTCCCGTCAGCTTTTTGGAGAGATGCATGTAATTTCCCCGGCCTTTTGGAGATACATGTACAATGTACGGTGGGATATAATATGACATAATTATATTGTGAAAACTTGTCTACATAAGAAAATTTAAAATAACAGGCAGTTGACAACCGGCGTAGGTCTGGTCACAATCATTACTTTCATTATTTTTTCTGCTTTTCACTTATGCTACCTGTGAAATATTACGCCCGGTTGCAACTGATTGAGACGATTCTAAAGCCCATCCAACATGCCAGACGATTTCCAATTTTGGTGAATAAATAAGAAACAATTGTCAAATGACGCCCTTAACTGGACTCTGAATGCCGGTCTACATTGTTCATTTCTCCCTCTCTCATCTGGATCAACTCGAGCCTGCAAAAACAGATGCTCGCCTTGTCGGCAACATATTCGGAGTACTGGCTGATCACCAACCGCCTTATTGAGAAACCCCCCCTTTATGCGCCTCATATCACTGACCACACCCCTACTGGGTAAGTCTTAAGCCCAATCAGCTTCGCCTGCATGTTGCTTGGTTTATTATTCCGCGTCTGAGAGTGCCCCATGATAGGTTCAAGGTTGCAGTATTGGAAGCTATACATTGGGGTAATTGTGTATAACTTCTGTTTCCTCTGCATGAAATGATTTTCATACTTAATACCAGGACACGAAAAGTGTCTGCGGCGGACACGGCGTGACGACGTCCCAAAATACATAGTTATCCCCGACTATCGTCTTGGGGATACAAAAATTTACAGGCATACTCGTACAAAACCACGCACAAACTACATTAAAGTACTTTGTAGGGGAATTACACAAGCTATATATACTTATTATATAGACAACAAATGCCGACTGACGAACCACAAAGGCTATATGTATTATTTATTATATAGACGACAAAGGCCGACAGGACGAACCACAAAGGCTATATGTATTTTTATACAGACGACAAAGGCCGCCTGACGAACCACAAATGCTAAATGTATTGAATAACAAGACGACAAAGACGACTGGACGACCACAAAGGCAATATGTATTTATTATATAGCACGACAAAGGCCGACTGACGAACCACAACAGGCCCTATATGTATTTAAATATAAATACGACCAAGGCCGACTGGAACGAACCACAAAGGCTATATGTATATTAATATATAGACGACAAAGGCCGACTGAGACGAACCAAGCTTATATGTATTTATTATATAGACGACAAAGGCCGACTGGACGAACCACAAAGCTATAGTATATATTATAATAGACGACAAAGGCCGACTGGACGAACCCACCAAAGGCTATATGTATTTATTATATAGACGACCAAAGCCGACTGAGCAAAGTACCTATCGCCTTACTGGATATGCAGTACAAAAGGTCCCTATAATCATAGTCTATACAGTTTTCCGTACTGGATATTGCAGGTACATATTTCCTAAAATCATAGTCTATACAGTTTTCCGTACTGGATATTGCAGGTACATATGGTCCTATAACCAAAGTCTATACTGTATGGCCGTACCGGATATTCCAGTACATATGGTCCTATAATCATATATCACTGTTTGCCGTACTTGATATTGCAGGGACATAACTATTTGTGAGATAATTTGGACTTGACCGGAAACACATTTGTATTCCATTAGACTGATTATTCGCCAAAGTATTGATTGAATGTAAATATTTAATAGACTTGTATTTATATAAAATATTGAAATAACGTTGTTTGTTTGTAAAGTAGTAGAATCAAGCGGGGCACCGGTTTGCCTCTGTTTCCACCTCCCTCCTTTCCCCCCTTCTTGGGAGTCGACATGCAAGGGCATCGAACCAGTGCCCCCGTCGTTAAATAAAGAAATTACAGTATTATGTATGTCGTGCCCACACAATATCCGGGTACGGAAAACAGTATAGACTCTGATTGTAATATCTGGGAAAAACACATAATCGAAAAACATAGAGTCTTCCTTCCTAGAAAATGGGGTGGTGTTGGGAGCAGCGAAGGATAGTATTAAACGATCGGTATTCATCCTTTCCGAATGCCGACTTACATGGTTTGTGCCCTCATTTACAGATGCCCCCCCCCTGTACTTGAAGCTAAAACATGTTTATGCTCCATTAAGAAAGTATAAGCTTAAAGCTAATCCTATTAACTTTGGGGCAGAGCTAAGTGACTGTGGTGCGGCATGGACCTGGCACCAGGTCAGGATTTCTGATTTCAGGACTGATATAAAGTTCAGAAATATTGATTTTCTGATTTTGGAATTTCCCTCATATGTGACATTGAATACGGGATAATCCATCCCCGTTGGCCAGGCCTAAATGACCCTGGCAATGATATGGCCGTTAAACACCAATAATCAATCAATCCGTCCTAGAAAGGAATGTTCCTTGAATGCTGTCCAACATAATATCAAAATATACATAAACCAAAAAATACAATACTAAGCAATAGATTTAACTTATAAGTATACTTTTAGCTAAACTATTGATATGAACAGCATTAAAACCCCTTTCGTAGAACAATCGTCATTTGCGACGATCTTTTCCTTTCATATACATCGAATACCGGTACACTACCAGGGGATACGTTGTAGGATGTATTTGCGTGCATTGTTGGTCATTTGGAGCTATATTGGTTGGGTTCGCGATTTGGGTTATTTTGTGTTTCGTAACACCCAGAAAAGCATCCTTTCCGACAATTCCTTCCCAAAAAGGATCACGCATTCCCCAAAAGGAATACGTTTTATAATGATATAAAATTATGTCTAATGCCTTATCATGAACAATGCATTAACATAATATTAATGAATATTAAAAAAAAACATTTAACTTGGAGGAAAAACAATATTCGATCGCAGAAAACAAAATTTTTCCTTTCGCAAAAGGAATGCTCCTATCTGAAAGTGACGTTCTGTCCTTCATCTACACCAAACATATAAAAAAATATTTTTACATCCACAACATCAAAGTAACATAAACAAATGCAATACACTGATTTAAATGAAAGCATTAGTTTAGTTGAAACTAAAATTTGATTTAAACTACATCAAAAACATTCCTTTCGTAGAACAATCTTCCTTTCGCAAGTTCCTTTCGCGAAATGAAGATTGTTCTACGAAAGAAGTTTTAAACCCGTTTATAAACATATAAATTTTACATCCCATAATATCAAATCATACATAAACATATGAAATACACTTAATTAACTGTAAGCATTAGTTTAGATGAACTAAAATTGATTTAAACTACATCAAAAGCTTCCTTTCGTAGAAAATCTTCCTTTCGTGAAAGGAAGGTTCCTTTCGCTGTTTAGCTGTTCCGGCTTTATGATAATGTGAAGGTGCAATGTTGTGTTTAAGGCAAGCTGCTTTTAGATCTTCTCGCGCTGTTTTATGGGCGGGGCAATTGAAGAAATAGTGCCAAGGATGTTCAAACTTCGTCCTCGTCACAGTTTGAACAATTAATTTTATCATCAATACTATTATCATGGTAGGTATAGATTAGATTTTTATGCCATTTCTGCCTAGCCTTATCTGGATAATACTAGTCCTGCTCTCCTATCTTTTCTATACAAACTTTACAATTTTATTTTTTGTAGGGATGATGGGGCACATGCTTAAAAAATATTTTCCACCATTTTTTGCCTAAATGTTCATTATTCCATCTTTGTTTGCCACTTTGACCTACATTTAATGTTTGATGAGGGAATATAATCTCATGAAGTTGTGGCAATGTTGCTTAATTGTTTCCTATTAAATGCGCTGGTGCCTAATATGTAATTGCTTATTAATGTTGTTGAAGTGATGTATTTTGTCAGGTCTTGTTTTAGAAGTACCGATTTGATTGCTTGGACGAGCTTAGTGAATCTAAGAGGACTGTTATCCTTATACCTTATATAATGGAGGTTATAAATGAGGGCCTTCTCCATTCTATTAATTCCGATGTGCATGGTATCACGAAAAGCTGCGGAGTGATACATTGGTTTTCGATATTTTTTGCAACTGTCCGTGTACATTTGTATCATCTTTCCATGTTCTGTTTAAGTGTCCTGTTGCTAGTTTTATGTTACTGGAGACAATTCTCATGATCCATTATCCTTATTTTCATAAGAACGCCTATATTCCTCGTGAATAGTTTCAGGCGTTCTATAAATTACCATCGGTCGTTGGGCCCGAATGGAGTTCGCTGCGGGAACTTTCGTAAATGAAAGTGTGCCAATACCCAACAACTAATATTTATGTTCAATAATGGAAACACTGCTAACCACCTTAACCATTGATAGTTATATTAAAATAATAAATACGTACATGTAATTTGCAAAAAAATAGCTTCCCAATGAAATTAGTTTTAAATAGATATATCCCGTAAAGAGCCCTCATTTTAGAACGTCCGGTACACTATAGAGTCCAATATTTTGAACCTTTTTACTAAACGCCATAGTGTCAATGTGGTCCATTTATTGGACACAGGGAAACACTTTTTTTAATGTAATATACCAACCAATAACCAAATTTACGTTTAAAAAGTAAGTTATTTGTTGTTAAATGCGATTGTATTTTTCATTGTACGTCTACTACATTTCGTGTCCCTCCAAACGCTAATAAACAATGATTGTCATATTGCCATTACACGTACTGGTCCAAGCCATCGGAAATTGCTGACTACATTGTTGATAAGCTCTAAATCGGAATTACAATACTCATTGTGTACTCGACGATTTTGGGAATGCCATACAAGACGTACAATTTCTGCAAATTGCTAAAGTTAGAGGACAATACGCGCCGACAGCCAAGACGCATCAATAATTTACCTACATTTTACATAAGTCTACTAGCTGCCAGACACGAAACATTCGTTTCAGGTAGGAATTATTTCTTTATTACTGTTGACCAATATTTGAATCGTGCTGACTTCGACAGCACTTTTAACCACAGGGCTACTAAAATAATTCCATTGTATTCAATCTAACATGAATTCAAGTGGGTGGGGGATATTCAACATTCGCGACCAATGTTGTTTCCACAATTGTTGTTTAAATAGCTAATTTCTAATTTATGGTGCATCTCGGACTCATCAGTCCAACAAGTCAATTCATTATCTATTTAGGCTATTATCTTTTATCTATTCACTATTGTCCTCATAATATACGAGGCTTTTAGCCACTTAAAAAAGACACTACTTTCATCCCCCCCCCCCCGAGAGTCAAAATGTGTTTAAAAGAACTGTAAACAACAGGATGAAATAAGTAAAAAATTGAGGTGTGCGAATCCAGGTACACTGCATTTGCACAGCGGTGACTTTTCCCCGAAAAATCATGAATAAGCCGGTGCGTATTTCTATTAAGTAAGTTTACCCGGCTTCGCACCGTTATGTGCACCACAATATTTTACATGTCTGATTATTCATGTTGTTTTCTTAAGACCAATGTTTTTCCAGAAAGTCACGTGTTTCCCGATTTAAAACTATAACAACAGTGACCAAACAAGTAAAAACAAATTGAAGTGCATATTTGAATTTAAGTATTTGTATTGCAGGGGTTGGGCTTCCTAAACTTTTATTTGTACACAGGTACCCATGTTTGGTCGGGGTGTGATGAGGGACTTCTTTCTGCTCTTTGCTTCATCTGGGTGACCTCACGAAAATATGGGCGGAAGTGAGACTGTAGATTTGTTGGATTTACAATCGTGTTTGTTAATTTCTGCGCACCTAATAATAAATTTCGTGAAAATAGTCCATATTCAGTCTAAATTTCCTGAACAATCAAGGCAGTTTCTAGTCGAGATAATCACGCTAAACAGATGGCTTTTACTATTTCATCTGTCTCCTATTATCTGTATCGCCTAGCGAAACCCAGCCAAATTTGATCAAAATCGCAGTCCATTTTGTCCTCGAGTTTTTTGCGAATAATACGGAATAAAAGATAACCAATGTCGGTATATTTGCAGTGTATTTTTGGTTTATGCGCTTTTTTTTAACAGATCTGTTTGTTGATCTAGTAATTTAGTAAGCAGGACCCACTAATCATTTGACCAATGTTCTTGAATAACTTTTTACCAAACTATCGGAATTGGGATAAAATTGTGACTTTAAGTATACCGTTAATCAGCTGATTTAATCCAAAATCAACATAATTTATTCTGACGTAAAGCTGGGCAAAATATTATGTGGAAATGTGCATTAGCCGTTGCGCAGAATTAGCCGAAATGACATTTTTTTATATGCAGATCAAATGTCAGTTTCATTGTTTTGATACATGTACAATAGTATGTCAGTGATTCTATATTTTATGTACATCTCAGGTGTCCCGGTGTAATTTACGGACAACAACACACAAATTTATAAGATATTTTTTTTTTTTTTCCAGTAAAAAAAACTACACATGTATAATACCAATCCATAAAAAACATATTTACAATTCGTGTTATGTTGTTTAGTTATTGTTTTCTGTTTTTTGGCATATTAGGCAACCAAATGGGCATGGTCCCGATCATCAATCAGCACAAGTTCACGTAACCCGTAATTCTCAAATCTTGTCAATATTTGTACTTTACTATACATTGCAATCGGAATTAAAAAAATTTGACATTAAACTTCTGCCAATAAATTTGCCTTTTTGGTTGTCAAAAATACTGCCGTTAATGTATCAGTTCCCGCGAAATCGAAATCATATAAAACCGTTACGCTGAAAAAAAAAAAGTAAAAATCGAGTACCTTACCTCCCATTCTCTACTCTCAGCTACTAATGCAATGATCACTGTTATGGGCGCCCCGATTTATAAATTAAACAACGGGGTAACACAACTTCAGTCATTGTCGAGAACGATACCGGTCTGATTCGAATTTTCAGTACACATTACATGCATCATTACCGTTCACAGGTTTACACGTCCATAATTATGTAGTCGAACTGAAACCAAATTGGTAGATAAGACACACTTACAAAACGTTGTCTTTGCCATATTTCTACCTTCATGATGCGTTGTATAGCAGAGGGTTGAAAAATGGGAGTTTTGAAAGAAAAATCATTACCGTTACGTCATTCCGTTACAAAATGTGTAACCGGTAATGACGATCGTGGTAACGGCAATGGAGAAACTACCATACTAACCAGTCAGTTGATGCGTCAATAAGATATAAACCTGGTCCCCATTCAGTTGTTCGGTCAGTAATGGCACATTATTCAGACCTACAAACATTTATATATCAGATTTAATTTAGTAAAAGCTCTGAACACAACAAAAAACAACACAGCTTGCAAGGAGTGGTGGGTTTCAATGGGCAATCACATTAAAAGTAAACACTAGACTTGGAAGAAAATTGTACAGCATATTTCAAATAAAATAAGTTTGTTATATATGCTGTATTAGTATTTAAATAAATGGAAAGTCATTACCGTTACGTTTTGTCCATTACCGTTTACATAAACATTGCCGTTTACGCCCATATTTTTGGAGGCTGTGCAATTTAATTAAATGTACTTTATAACGATGGTTTGTAACATGTGGAAAAAAACACGGCACTCTGTTAGTTGCCAACTAATTTGTTTGCTTAACTTTACTGATTCCATATTAATACATGCTGTTGGGTTACCATAAATGAGAAATTCCACGACTATGCTACAAATTTCTCTGTTTCGCACTAATATAACAAATTAGCTTACCATATTCATGACACTTTCTAAATAGATGCCCCTTCAGTTTTTAATGTTTTTATGCCGTTGAAAAGAAACAAATGTAAAAGTAAAGCTATATTTTACTCATGGAAATGTACGTAACGAAATTACATTTCTGAGACCCCTGGTCCCTTGAAGTGGAAATAAAATTAAAAAATGACGAGAACAATTGGCTATACTAATATAAATGTAACAACTGGACTGTCACCCAATGGAATAAACACAGTACAATGAATTATTGGTTTCCACATTCGAAGCTAAATAATCGACACCAATAGTACATAAAATAT
Source organism: Conchocele bisecta (assembly GCA_029237695.1). Taxonomy (NCBI): domain Eukaryota; kingdom Metazoa; phylum Mollusca; class Bivalvia; order Lucinida; family Thyasiridae; genus Conchocele; species Conchocele bisecta. The sequence goes on from CM055265.1 coordinate 175,316,720, forward strand.
AAATCACTGAATCGTCCATTTAATTATTGAACCATGTTATTGTAGTGCGAACAATAACTCTTGCAATCTACTCCTGTACCGTCTGTAGCAGAGTTACTAATTCCATTCATACATGTAGGCTTCCTCTACATAATACTAATCAGATCCTGATATAACACTTTAGTTTTTAATTGCGACACAATTTGTATAATTTCCATTTGAAAAAAATATATAAAAGTTACTTACGTAATGGATCACGATTTGACCTGGTTTGGTCCCTCAGGTACGTGTTCATCTTTCGCTCTTCTGTTACCTGGAGTTTGAATTGGGTAATGCCCATGATAGAAGTAGTAAGATTATTACAGATCCTACTGCATTTGGGAGGGGCCATGTGATTCTGGTGTGCGAGACCTGGCATCAGATCAGATCCATCCTGATTTCAGGGCTGCGTATATAGTTCATCCTTTTATTGTAAAATTCAATTAAATTATCAACGTTACCTGTTTTTTACTACTGCTATTTGTTTCCCTAAAAGCTAGCGCAGGGATATTACCAACCCCATTTTCCATTCCCCATTGCGCCAATGCGCACATAAAGGTAAAACCACAATACCCGTGTGAATAGCCACACCGGAATGTGCCCGAATGTAACCGTATCAACGCCATTATAGTTCCCTGCCGAGTGAACCAGACGCGTCTTTTCTCTTCGCAATTACTGTGTTATTTTCATATTTATGCTAGCGAATTTGTGAAGAGGGCAGTTATTCTACGTAATCTCTTCCTTTTGGGAGTCTTTAATTTTTTTTCGTGTAAGTTGATGATTTGCTGCTAATTCTGATCAGCTGTCAACACGGCGACAATACACGCCCACCACGTGGAGTGGGATTATTCGGCGTGTGTAGACGTCTGGTGAGTGTTTTCATTATTTAATAATTATTATAATTGGATAATTCCATGTGTGTGGGTGATTGGGGAAAGAATTATCGAACTGGGACAACCAGGGGCCAGACAGTGTGGCCGTGTTGAGGTTGTTCATTGATCATCCATGGTTCGGATAACTTTTTTCTGGGTCACCGCACTTGAAATGGCCAAGGCTTTTAAAAGTAAAAAAGGGCAAAGCCCCGCTTTGGGCAAGAGTCACAGCATTACCCAAAGGTAAGTGGCAATTTTGCTGAGAGGAGAACGGGTGGTGAGTTGCATGTTAGATAGAATCAGTACAACCCCAACAGTTCCACCACCTGATGGAGACGGTGCAATGGGTGTACGCCGTACGGCCCCCCATTGCCCGCCTCCAGTGTGGTGCCAAGATTCGCGAATCTGTTGTGACTAACCAAAGTGTTTACCACGGCTAACACATCCGACAGGGTGCCCCGTGAGTCACGCGAGCGTAGTAAGAGTAAAGTAAATCACCGTAGAGTATGGAGTACAGTACATTCATCATCTCCTAGCTCCTCGTCACCTGAGGTGAGAACCGACCAAACGTAAAATACGCCTCAGTCTCTCCCCCAGTGTCCAGATACACGAGAAACTACTTAGCACGATTAAAAAGCATGATTGAAGGCATAGTACAGTCGCGGACCTGATACGCCTTCAACTCATACAATTGCAGTAGAGCGGTTTGGCGACCGACAGAGAGCTTTCTCGGCCGTCCACGCTCCGGTGGGTTCAAGAGGAAGTAATTATTCCGTAGGGTCGGATGCGATAAGGCGAGCATGATGAGGAAGCCCCGGCCCTTAACTATTCTGACGCTAATTGCGGCGGTATATGCAGTCGTGAACGACGAGGTCCCCATTGCCCGTCGCCAAACCACGGCCGAAAGCACGAGTATTATCCCTTCTAATTGGAAGAGGCACAGGTAGATTCGACTTGCCCAAGCTCCCACATTCGTCGACTGTTTCAGGCAATGGCCGATAGAATTGAGACGGATTCTGGGCTGGATCTGAAAAGTCTGGGTCGTCAGTGCCCAAAGACTTCACTAGAAGATTAATAACCCAGGACATACCGAGTACATACAGAACATTGGCCTTTTAAAAATCCAGCACATGACACGTGACGCCCAGAAGGTGGGCATGCGTGGCCGTTGCCCTCCGGTAGTCTCGCCGGTGCTAGCCTAGACGCCTGGAATCGAGATATAGAATGATGGTGTCGATGGCATCACATTTGGATTTTGTTTCTTGCTCATTACACAGGGAATCAATTTAAAGGAACATTGTGAAACTCTGTTGGTCCTTCTGGCAGTCAGCGCTAAGGCAGCCAGCATATCATGGGGTCCGCTATGTCAATGTCGACAGACTACTAATGTTGTCGTAGAGAACGCAGCTATTAAAAGTGCGGCTATTCTGCCAAGCAGGTAGGGAGACACTCCGAGCATGCCCGCTGACATCCCCCAATTTGTTAGGGGGTAAATTGTCGGAGGTAGCTGCGGACGAATTGGCTGACAGACAGAGGAATGTGCGTCAACAACCCGATGCATAGATTACACAAACCCACCCCTACCGGCAAGGAATAATGCAATCACAATCAGGCAGCATTTTCTAAGCCGTCCACTAGCACAGGGGGGTTAACACAGTCAGCCTACACCGTTTCCATCCTCACACCGCCAGCTCCAGGCCAGCGGGGCCGGTTCCAGCGAGGGCTTGGCAGGGTGGGGATAGGGGGTCCTCGTTCTCCAGGTCCGGCCTCGTAGGGGTCGTACTGAGGTAGTGCGGGGAAAATCGCTCGATCTCGACATACCATACCCTCGCTACTGAGGAGGGAGGTTGTCTTACCTTATCGCCCAACGAATGGAGAAGATAACCAACAGCAGTTTGGACCTCGATATGTGGCAAAAGGGTACAGCATACCTTTTATCGAGGTTCCACCGCTACGGGTCTCGTAACCATGAATCGAGATCTTGTCGAGATCCAGACCAGAGAAACTGTCCTCCAACAGGAGATCACATCTCTGCTGGCAAAACGAGCGAAATAAGTAGTCCGGATACATCCAGCCCCGGCTACTACAGCAGACTTTTTCGTAGTGCCCGAAGAAGAACGGAAAGCTGCTCCCCGTACTGCCTTGTCGGCACTGAACAAGTTCAATGTAGTGGACCATTTCCAAAATGTAGACTGCCCAGTCAATCGCAACACGATTTTGTTTCTCTGGGAGACTGGGCCGTCTCCAACCGACCCTAATGGACGCGTACCTTCATGTCCCATTCGCCCCAACATCAAGGAAGTACCTCGTTTTCTGTCGCAGGTCCGGGCAATCATTTACGGTCCTCCATTCGGGATGCCACGGCGCCGAAGGTATTCACCAAACTTATGGAAGTGTGGCGGCCCGTCAACGAAGGAAGGGAATAACTCTCCTTCGTACTTCGACGACTGTTACTTCATCGGGGTCAAGGAAACTCTTCAAGACCGGCTATAGTTTGGCATTCGTCACCAGTCATGGTCTAGTTCCAAACCTGGAGAAGTCGATCTCATTCCCAGTCAGAACTTTTGTTACGTCGGAATGAATTTTCCTGACTTCAATTTGGAATAGTAAGAGTACCCCTCGAGAGAACTCAGAGCATATGGACTTGGTGTTTCTCGATTCTAGATATGCGTCGTAATCACCGCCCGGAAGTTCCTGTCATTACGGGCGTGCTCAATGCAGCAGCAAATTTTCTAGATCTGGCCAGTTACAATCTGAGGCCATTGCAGTCTACCTGCTGTTCCATTAGACCACCTCATCGCTGTCCTCTGATATGTTGATCCGGCCTTTCCAGACGATTTGAAGAGACACACCTCCGTGGTGGGCAGTCAAGGACAAATACATTCAGGGTTTGCCCATGTTTCCCCCCGGAACCAGTAGTATTCTCTCAACGGATGCGTCGAAAGTCGTTGGGGGGGGCCCATCTAGACAATTGGGTCTGTGTTCCAGTGCACCTGGTCTCGGGACAGGCTACACGCTTCGCGAACATATAAACAAACTGGAAGCTGAAGCCGTGAAACGTTGGCATTGGGCCAAGCAGAACCGCATGTGCAGGGACAAAGTTTGTTCAAGTTTCAACAGACAATACTACGTAGTTGCTTACTTGAACAAACACGGGGGGACTCACTCGGCTCTCCTGTACATGGATACGAGACAAGCTGCGTCTCTGGTGCCGGCAGCGGGACATAGTTCTGCATACCCGGCAATTGCGGGGAAAAAGCAACGGTCTGGCAGATTACCTGTTGAGGTAATTCGAAAGCCGGTGCTCACAGAGTGGGCAGTTGCGAGGATGTGGCCGCCTGGCCCTGATAAACGGTGGGAAAACCCCAATCTGGAGCCTGTTTGCGACAAGGGTAAACAGCAAAACTCCCACTTTTGTCTCCCCAGTGCCAGATGCGGCAGCATGGGGGGTAGGACACGCAAGTGTCCTTCGAGTGGGAGGCATCTGGACGGTATGCTTTTCCCCCTTTTATCCTAATCCGAAGGGTCCTGCAGAAATAAGGGCCGTCGGGGTGCAAGATGACTCTGGGTGGACCCCATGTGGCCACAGCGAAGTTGGTTTCACATCATTGATGGAGTTATTAGTGGCCCTTCCTCTGATCCTGCCCCTCGCTGGCGGATCTCCTATCACGAGCACAGGGGTCAGGTTGTGGCCATCAGAACATTCAGTGCCTAAAACCTGTGCGCTGGAGATTATCCGGGATCTGTTCAGAAGTGACCAGTTTTCAGAGAGGGGCTGCCACGTGCATTGCGAGGGCCAGAAGGCGCTCCGTCAACTTCCGCCTGTTACGATGCCAAATGGGTCAGTAATCTCTAACTGGTGTGTCGAGAGGTCGGTCGATCCGACGCAATCCCGCGGTGGGTGAGGTAGCAAATTGTTTATCTACTTGTTTGATGTTAAAAAATGCTCACCTTCCACAATGAAAGGGTACCAGCATCAGCTCTGCCTTAGTGCGTATAGATTTTGGGTGAGCTAAAGTCCAGGAGGTTGGTTCAGATAACCGCATTTCTTGAGCCTCATGCGGTTTTTTGAGAGGGAGCGTCCTGTCTCTAATCAGTCACTCCAAAGTGGAAATTTGACATGTGTTTTTGTTTGCACTTTCAGAGAGACCATAATGAGCCGATTGGACGAGGCGTCAATATCATACTGGTCAATTAAAACTGCTTTCCTTTTGGTTATGCTCGGCTAAACGCAGCAGACGAATTGCATGCATTGGCTTGCAGACGGGGTTTCTTTGACGAGTGATGCAAATCATTGACACTGGCTTATATATCAATTTTTTTTGCCAAAAACACATCGCAGTAGTCCACTTCCCCGGAATCCCATTTCAATCCCCCGTTTAAACTGGGACAGGAGAATACAGATATATCTTTGTGGCCAAACGTCAGAGCAATAAAACATTTATCTGAAAAAATATCAGCCAGCAGTCGAAGGAATAAGGCGTAAGCTGTCTTATTCCACTGGTCAGGGGACAGTGAAGTATCTAAGGCGACAACTTCATATGGATACCCTTGCTATTCGCAAGCATAATTCAAGGGGATAACCAACCGGCATTTGTCCATGCTTAGGATCAATGCACATGAAGGTCCGAGCAGTAAAGGACTTATGGCATTTTTCAATCACCACCTTCCCATTGCTAACATTTTAAAGGCTGCATGCTGGAAGTCACATTTTCTAAGTTTCTAATCTCGGTCTATGTCAGTTCAAGCCAGGATTTGTAAAAATTGGGTCCTTCATTGGTTGCTGCAAGTCAAATAGTTGGAAATTTAACTTATTTACATTCCCAATATGCAACCAGGTTACTGAAGCTTAGAGGATGTGCTGTGGAAGGGGGTTACACAGCTTAAGAATCTAAATAATGTCAAGGTTCGTTCAGCTGTGGAAACGAGGGGTAACCACTTTTTGGGGTCACGATACATATGAGGGTTACTCCAACATATGTAATATAGATCTGCAGAAATATATATGGAATTAGTGTTTATTTGTGCTAATGATGTTTTCGCGTGATGGTTAAAGCGGGAAATTGATCGCAGACAGTTTTCAGGACGAAGTACCGATTACCACAATTGTTGCAATGGTTATTTTGAATGATATGTGGTAACGGGAAGTTTTCGCAGACAGTTATCAGGACGATAGTACAGATTACCACACAACGTGTTTCTAACTAATGCTTAAGGGAAATAGTATCAGTGGTTTAGTGAAATCTTTCTCGGAATGCGATTGAGTAATTGGTTTCAAAGTGTTTTTATAAAAATTGAGCATCACAATTCCTAAGGAATAGCTGCAATTGGGGATGTTTCATTGGATTAAACAAAAAAGGGGATGGGGCGTGACCCGCCGATGTCAATGAACATGCGAAGGATCTCAAGGTGTGTAAAGGTTTAGAACCGTTAGTTATCGTCCCTTTCCCATAGTTTATGGTGGAGGTGTGTTGTAAACTTGTACTAACCATAGAATAACCAAGGATTGTGCACTTAGATTTCACAAGGTAATAATACAGATAAGGGTTCACGGAAAATTTATTTTATGTGAACATGTCAAACACTAAGGGTCAACGCGGACCTCCCCCAATGACGAAACGAATTCCACAGTAGTAAAAAAACAGTTAACAGTTGATATGAATATGGAAAAATTTTAATTGTAAAAGTTATATTAATGAAACTTACCTGTTTTTTACTAGGGTATGCCCCCTCCCACCCCGCTCATTGTTTTATCGGATCTATTTTTTCTCTATTAGCAAGGGAAAATATAATGGCGATATCCTGTATACATTTCGGGCACCTACCGGTATGGCTATTCACACGGGTATTGTGGTTTCCTTATGTGCGCATTGCGCAATGGGAAAAAGGGGTGGAAAAAATAGAATTATCCCTGCCGCTAGCTTTTTAGGGAAACCAAAAAGCAGAAGTAAAAAAACAGGTTAAGGTATCATTAATATAAATTTTACATTAAAAAATTTCCATTCTATTTTAGGCTTTACCTCCCCATTTGTACATGTACTAAGTACAGGTAATATATGGGATTTATTACTAAACCCTTGACCCGGCCTTAAATGACCGCCTCTGTTGATAGGGCCGTTAGAACCCAACAAACAAACTAAATGATATACGAGGCATCCTCTACAGAGTAGCTAATCAGATCGGATTTAAAATTTACTTGATAATTGTGACCTAATTTTGTATATTTTTTCCATCTGAAAAAACAACTATGATAAAAGAAAATCACAAAACTTTACGTGGTTGTGGTCCGGAGAACGAGACGAACGGTAAATTAACGGAAGTGTTCCTCCATATAGGAATCACTATTTGCCCTGGTTTGACCCTTCAGTACATTTTTATCTTGGCTCTTTTGTACCTGGGAGTTGAATGGTTATTGCCCATTATAAAAGTAGTAAGATTAATACTTAACCTACTGCTTTTGGGGAGGGGCCAAGTGAGTCGGTGTGCGCGAGGACCTGGTATCAACCAGATTATCTCTATTTCAGCGCTGAATATATCGTTTTTGTTATTGTAAATATTCAGTTCTGATTTGTGGATTTTCCCCCCCATTTGTACATGTACGTGAAAATATACATGTACTTTCTCTTTTTTATATGAAACGTGAATTTCGTCACTGATATCAGGGCGATAACCTGTGTTTCCATTAAAGGTTACTGGAAACAAATAATCAGTCCTGCTTAGCTTTGTTATGTGCACTATGATCGTACTTTAAATGTGTCAATAAAAATATTTGTTCCGGTGACACATTTAATTGGTATAAATAATTTAAAATTGCATGTCTCATTTGCATATCAAAATAGCCTGATACCACCGCGAGTCCACTATCAGTAAAATCAATATTACTAAATGATTATATGTGTAATAGTGGGCCTGCAAACTCGTAATTTTTTAAAACTGGCGGAATACATGTACCGTATTCCACATTATACACTTATTTAATTTCCTTATAGGCAAACCTGTTATGGCCTACTAGATGGGAACCACAGGTTTAAGTACATTGTATCGGACCGAGGCTATAAATACATTAAAAACGCCTAAAAGCGTCCATAAACAACAAAACTAAAGACTAAATAATAGTTTGTTACTCCCTCTATAACACACACATATCTATACCTCGGTCCGTTAACTTCAACCTTTGGATGGGGACCACCAACTTTAGCTGCTACATGTAATATGCGAACCAGACTCTTTATTTCATATTCTGCAGAAGAAGACTATGAATGAAAACGTAAACTCTGCTACGGACAGTACTTTGTAGATTGCAAGTGTTACTGTTCACAACTATGAACAATGTGGCTTACTCGCTTACCACATTATCCAAGTTTGAGATTTGAATGCCCGGGTGTGATTGTAGTTCGCTAAGCACTGTTTCATGTTGGAAAGTTTCGGAGTCAATTGCTGATAAATGGTTAATACTGGTAAGAAATTCAATTTAAAATGCTAACCATGTACAATAATAAGAGTTTTGATTGTTTGTTTCATGGAAGCCGTCACAGAATTCTTAGCGATCTGGATTATTCCCGTCAAGCCTCTTCAAACTTCACCCTGCATCCGAGGCAGAAACAAGCAGGGCTATTGATATAGTAATATGGGCGTTCAGAAGAATAGATAAGGTCGGAATGTTTTCTCATTCTGCTGTGAAGGACAAAGGCCACCAGAAAGAATCTCTTGCCCGAAGACACTACTCCAACTGGGCAACAAGTTGCCAAACACTCGCGAAATGGGAACATGATTCCAGTTCCTGACCTACACGAAGCAAAATATAGTGTCGCCATGACAGACTGTCCTCACTTAAGATCAGCGACATCTGAAAATATACCCTCGAGGAAGAGGCTTGAGAAAGACAAAGTTCAGTACAAAAAATTAACCCATTTAACCGGAGTACCATCCATGCACAGCGGCAGTGGTTTGTGTTTCTTACTCTGAGTTCTGCTCTAATCATCCAATCAACCTGTTGAAAGGATGTGGTCGTGAAGACATTTACTTCTTGTGTTTGATGGAAATTGAGAATGAATCTATTCACAACAAATCTGACTTGTGCAGTTTTAAGACTTGTCAATATTTTTTTGAATCGGTGACTCCATTCTTGTGGTGGACAGAATACATTTGTACATTTCTGATTATGGTGACACTCGAAGGACTAATATTGAAATGGCGAAATATATTTACTATGCTTTTACACATATGCGGCTGTGACCTCAGGTTGAAGTAACGGACCATGGCCTATAAATACATTAAATATACCTAAGAGCATCAATAAATGAGAGAAAAATAAGCTAAACAAAAGTAATTACTCCATGTGAGATATATGGAGTAAATAATTTGTTTAGCCTATTTTATTTTACTTATTGATGCTTTTTAGGTATATTTTAATGTATATAATAGGTATTGGTCCTTACTTTATCCGGAGGCTGTGACTGGAGAATGTGGTTTATGGATTTGTGACCAGTGTACTCCTGATCAAAAAGTACACTCCTTTAGCCTGATTAATGATATGACTTGTTAGAAGCATGATTGAGATTTTCATTGATGCAATGGTGAACAGTGCAGATCTGTGCGATATGTGTATTCTAAACACGGGTCCGCAAAAAATCCCATAAGCCCCATTTTCTATCTCCCAGTCACAGACACTATTTGAGCAAATTTAAAATCTAACGCCAACCTAGAGTATTAGCATTTAAGGTATGCCATTCATCTTTGATTCATAAAATTTCTGTTTAAAACGTCCCACAGTCTATAAAGTCTATATTGGTTGGTTTCCAGGGCTAGCAACCACCAATTAGTTTTACTATCAACTTAACCGATTCCTCCAATATGGCCAATTTCTCTCACACTTCCCTATTCGTATGGATGACTGTGAACCTACCTTTTCATAACCTGCAACCTGTCTGCACCGGATTATTCACTAATTAAAACAATATGTTCACTTACTCCTAAGAAAGAAAAATTCAACCTTGTCCAGATCCGCCATATTGTTTTTATCATCAAAGTGTCATGTTATGGTAGTGTTCACATCACTGACAAGCAGGCCTCAGTAATTTCTTTTAAATGCTAGAAATATGCTGGAAACTGGTTGTTAAAAAACACCCCAACAGTTCTCACAAGTAAAATTGGGCTGTAATTGGATCAGATTTACAAGCAAACTGGGTCTGTGGCCTCAAAACGACGGCACTATTTTTTATACCGACTACTAAAGCATCCCCCCCCCCGTGCCAATGTGTAATATATTTTACAAGTGATACCTATAAAGCGCATTTTTTTACTATAATATCGCAATAAACTGCCTGTACCATTGGTCTTGTCTGACCTAATTTGTGACAGCAAATGTAATTTGACATTATTTTAGAAGACAAACTTTTTAACAGTGGCAATTTAAGAAGAATTGTCATAATAATTATGACATGTCCAGCTGCGCGAAACTTCAGTTTCACAGAATTTTCCCAGAGTATTATTTTCTCATAATATTCTTAGGAAAAGTCTATATTGTTGATGCCCATGTAAAAATTTATCAAAAATAGATGGTGCTTGTCAAAAATATTGGCTGTTCCACAATTTATGGGGTTAAAAAAACAATTAAATTTTAGCGAAAATCGGGTGATTTCGGAGTAATTTTTGTCATTTTTTAATCATAAAAACAGGCGAAAAATAGACTTTCGAAGTATTATAGTCAATCTACATGTTGTAATTTGCATAGAAACATTTGTCCGCATAACTTAAGTGACCTGCCAGAATATACGTGTCAAATTAAATTGAAACCAGCTCAGTGTAATGAGTGCTGCCATGAATTCATAACATAGAAGATGTTAAAATGTCACAGGAAATTGAAACAAGTGGTGCCCGTGTTGACACTTGTTTCCTTAGGGTATAGACACTGTCTGTTAAATGAGCAATGCAATCCATAAATATTTCTCTATCTCTACCGATATGCTCTGGCTCAGAGTGAACCTTGGTTAACACCTAAATGAAAACATGGCCGGCCCAATAAGCCTAGAGGCGGGGTTAAAAAATGCGGATTTCAAACGGGGCGGGTAAATGAAAAAATAAAGTAAAACACTTCTTCTCACTCACCAAATGGAACCAATCATAGGTACAACCAGGCTAACAAAGACTCATTAGAATCCCGGGTTAATTGTAAATGAAAATAAAAACGTTTACCTGTAAATTTGATGGTACGGACAATGATGTTACTGTTCTGGCTCCTGTCCGAGCGTCCGAAACTCATTGACGAATGCGCCGTACCCAAAATGCATCCGTACCCCCCGACCTGTTGATAAACAAATTATATCGACGTATGAGGACCAGACAGATGTTTAATACTGAAATAAAACAGTCATCGCGCCTTTAATACGCACAGTAGTGCGAAATGGTATTTGATGCGGCGGCATCAAGAAAATGGGGCATTTGTTGGGCGAGCGCTAAAAATGCAACCCGATGTAGCTATAAAAGTAAATATTTATAAACAATATGAAGAGTTTCCGTCAAGTCGAAAGGGTAGGACATCAGAAAAGCTAATGGGGTTTGCAGCTTGGCCGTAGGAGCACCACAATCAGTAATCATTGCTTGTCGGCTCTTGTAAAGACAACCAAACAACATAATTCCGCCGTCGTTTATAACTCTATGCAAAAGCAGGTCAAATAGATAGCAGTCTATGGTTGGCTTAAACACTAAAAAGTATGCATGAAATCAGACAAACTACTGTGGCCAGAGAGAATGAACTCGTGGCAATAAACATAGCAAGACGGTTCGAGTTGAAGGTGACCTTTGCTACAATAACCCAATATCAATAGCGACAGTACAACCCATTTCAAGCGGGTAACAATCGTGACAACCACTATGTGCGAGAATAATCATGATAATACCAAAGATAAATTTAATCATTGGGCATTTTGTTGGCAGTAAGCTGTGCATAATAGGTAGAAAGCTTAGAAAACAGGGTGGGATATCAGCTGCCCAAAACCATCATGGTCCCACTCCACTGCCAACCTCCCGACAATGAGTCCAATAGGTAATGAAACGAAATGGAATGAAATCGATACGAAGGCAGATAAAATAGTGACTACATGATAGTCATTACCGGGGGACGGTGATAAGTAAATCACACAAAGTACACGTGTAGATGCCGCTCAACCAGGGGTACCGGAAACGCATCTAAAAGATAACCGCCATCTGAGTAACTCCATAAAACGAGAAATAAACAAGGCGCCATTTAGCTTCGAACAATGTTTCATGGGGTAAACAAATGATTTTTACCTTCGGCCTTAAATTGCAACTTTCAACTCCATCTTCCCCTTAGCTGGGTGCTTATTACAATTAATACACAGTACGCAGAAAACAGCTTGCAGCGGTATGATATAATTTTCAGCTAAATTTTAAAAAGTTGAAATTTTTCTAGAAAAATGTAGCCAAGAAGTACTTGGTAGACGCCTGATCGAACAGCCAAATTTGGTCTATAAAGTTTTGCAAGTATCAACCGATCAATAAATAATGTTTAGAAAAACGTTGCTACCTATGTTGGGAGCTATACACTTTGATACCGGTTAGTAATCAAATACACAGTGCCAATTAAAGCGACGCGCCACTTTAATATGGCCGAACTAGTCAAGTAAACAGGCTCATCTGGCTCCCCTGATGCATCCAAATATGTGTAATTATATTAGACAATACATAATGTAGATAGGTAATACAGTTAATTTACTCGTAATTAATAAAACAGGAACTATTAGCAGATACAGGGTGGATATGTGACGCCGTTCGCTAGCATGGCGCAGACAGCGCTTTTCGCTATGTGCAATTCCTTTCGAGAATTATTTTATAATTGTTGACTCAGCACTCAGTTGGGGCCGGTAAACACACAGAACAACCACATAAATATGATATTTCAAGGTGCCTGGGTATTTCAAACACATTTATGCGTTGAAACATGAAGGCTACTCCTAATGTGTATAAAAGTATTTTTATTCTTGCATCATTTGGAATTAAACTTTAATTTTTCCATATTTGACTCGTATCACCTGTGGTTATCTCCGAACCCACTTGATGCAATGCATTTTCATTAAAAAAAACTGATTTTCCAGCAATTCTGTCCTTTGTTCTCTTAATATAAAAACTTGCTGTAGCCATGATTAAAACCGTTTTAGAGTTGTTTTCAAAGAAAGCAGCGACATCCACCGATGACCCGGAAAAATGCTTATAGGCTAGCAACCACCAATTTAGTTTTACTATTACAACTTACCGATTCCTCCAAATATGGCCATTCTCTCACACTTTCACTATTCGTATGGATGCTGTGGAACTACCTTTTCATAACCTGCAACCTGTCTGCACCGGAATTTCACTAATTAAACAATATGTTCACTTACTCCTAAGAAAGAAAAATTCAAAACCTTGTCCAGTCCGCATATTGTTTATCATCAAAGTGTCATGTGACGTAGTGTTCACATCACGTGACAGCAGGCTCAGTAATTTTTCTTTTAAATTGCTAGAAATATGCTGGAAACTGGTGTTAAAAACACCCCAACATGTTTCTCAAGTAAAATTGGGCTGTAATGGATCAGGATTTACAAGCAAACTGGGTCTGTGGCCTCAAAACGTCTGCACTATTTTTTTATACCGGACTACTAAAGCATACCCCCTGGCCGATGTGTACTATATTTAGCACAGTGATACCTTATTATAAGCGCATTTTTTTGCTATAATATCTCAATAAACTGCCTACCATTGTCTTGTCTGACCTATTTTGTGACAGCAAATGTAATTTGACATTATTTAGAATACAAACTTTTTAACAGTGGCAATTTAATAATGGTCATATAATTATGACTGTCCAGCTGCGGAAACTTCAGTTTCACCAGAATTTTCCAGAGTATTATTTTCTCATATATTTCTTAGGAAAAGTCTATATTGTTGATGCACCTGTAAAAATTTATCATAAAATAGATGGTGCTTGTCAAAAATATTGGCTGTTCCACAATTATGGGGTTACAAACAATTAAATTTATCGAAAAATCGGGTGATTTCGGAGTATTTTTGTCATTTTTTATCATAAAAACAGGCGAAAAAGTGACCTTTCGAAAGTATTTAGTCAATCTACATGTTGTAATTTGCATAGAAACATTTGTCCGCATAACTTAGTGACATGCCAGAATGATACGTGTCAAATTAAATTGAAACCAGCTCAGTGTATGAGTGCTGCCAGTGAATTCAGACATAGAAGTGTTAAAATGTCACAGGAAATTGAAACAAGTGTGCCCGTGTTGACACTTGTTTCCTTAGGGTATAGACACTGTCTGTTAAATGAGCAATGCTATCCCATATATATTTCTCTACCGATATGCACTGCTCAGAGTGAACTTGGTTAACCTAATGAAAACATGCCGGCCAATAAGCATAGGAGGCGGGGTAAAAAATGCGGATTTCAAACGGGGCGGGTAAATGAAAATAAAGGTAAAATCACTTTCTTCTCACTCACCAAATGTAACAAAAATCATAGGTACACCAGGCTAACCAAGACTCATTTTGAATCCCGGGTTAATGTAAATGAAAATAAAATAACGTTTACCTGTAAAGATGTTGATGGTACGGACAATGATGTAACTGTTCTGCGCTACTCTGTCGAGGCGTCCGAAACTCATTGACGAATGAGCCGTACCGCAAAATGCATCCGTACACCCCGACCTGTTTGATAAACAAATTATATCGACCGTATGAGGTCCAGAAGATGTTTAATACTGAAAAAATAAACAGTCATCGCGCCTTTAATACGCACTGTAGTGGCGAAATGGTGGATTTGATGCGGCCGCATCAAGAAAATGGGGGTGGGGCATTTGTTGGGCTGAGCGGCTAAAATGCACCCGATGTAGCTATAAAAGTAAATATTATAAACAATATGAAGAGGTTCCGTCAAGTCGAAAGGGTAGGAAATCAGGAAAAGCTAATGTGGGTTTGCAGCTTGGCCTTATGAGAACACCAATCAGTAATTATGGTGCTTGTCGGCTCTTGGTAAACACAAACATAATTCCGCCGACGTATAACTCTATGCAAAAGCAGTCAAATAGGATAGCAGAGTCTATGGTTGGCTTAAACACTAAAAGTATGCATGAAATCAGACAAACTGTGGCCAGAGAGAATGAACTCTGTGGCAATAAACATAGCAAGACGGTTCGAGTTGAAGGTGACTCTTGCTACAATAACCCAATATTCAATAGCGACAGTACACCATTTCAAGCGGGTACAATCGTGACAACCACTATGTGCGAGAATAATCATGATAATACCAAAGATAAATTAATCATTGGGGCATTTGTTGGCAGTAAGCTGTGCATAATAGGTAGTAAGCTAAGAAATCAGGGTGGGATATCAGCTGCCCAAACCATCATGGTCACTCCACTGCCCACCTCCCCGAAAATGAGTCAATAGGTAATGAAGCGAAATGGAATGAAATCGTTACGAGGCAGATAAATAGTGACTTACATGTTAGTCATTACACGGGGGACGGTGATAGTAAATCACACAAAGTACACGTGTAGATGCCGCTCAACCAGGGGTAACGGTAACGCATCTAAAAGCTATCCGCCATCTGAGTAACTCCCTGAAACGAGAAATAAACAAGGCGCCATTTAGCTCGAACATGTTTCATGGGGTAAACAAATGTTTTTTACCTTCGGCCTTAAATTGCAACTTTCACTCCATCTTCCCTTAGCTGGGTGCTTATTACAATTAATACACAGTAGCAGAAAACAGCTTGCAGCGGTATGATATAATTTCTGCTAAATTTAAAATTTTGAAATTTGTCTAGAAAAATGTAGCCAAGAAGTACTGGCGTAGACCCTGATCGAACAGCCAAATTTGGTCTATAATGTTTGCAAGTATCAACCGAGTCAATAAATAATGTTTAGAAAAACGTTGCTACCTGTTGGGGAGCTATACACTTGATACCGGTTAGTAATCAAATACACAGTGCCAATTAAAGCGACGCGCCACTTTAATATGGCCGAACTAGTCAGTAACAGGCTCATCTGGCTCCCTGATGCATCTCAAATATGTGTAATTAGTATGTAGACATGTACATAATGTAGATAGGTATACAGTTAATTTACCATAATTAATAAAACAGGAACTATTAGCAGATACAGGGTGGATATGTGACGCCGTCGCTAGCATGGCTCAGACAGCGCTTTTCGCTATGGCAATTCTTTCGAGAATTATTTATAATTGTTGACTCAGCACTCAGGTGGGCCGGGTTAACACACAGGGTACAACCACATAAATATGATATTTCAAGGTGCCTGGGTATTTCAAACACATTATGGTGTAACATAAATGCTACTCTATGTGTATAATAGTATTTTATTCTTGCATCATTTGGAAATTTAACTTTAATTTTTCCATATTTGACTCGTACACCTGTGGTTATCCCGACCCACTTGATGCAAGCATTTTCATTAAATAAAACTGATTTTCCAGCAATTCTGTCCTTTGTTCTCTTAATAAAACTTGCTGTAGCCATGATTAAAACCGTTTAGAGTTGTTTTCAAAGAAAGCAGACGACATCCACCGATGACCCGGAAATGCTTATAGGCTAGCAACCACCAATTAGTTTTACTATACAACTTAACCGATTCCTCCAAATATGGCCATTCTCTCACACTTTCACTATTCGTATGGATGCTGTGGAACCTACCTTTTCATAACCTGCAACCTGTCTGCACCGGAATTTCACTAATTAAACAATATGTTCACTTACTCCTAAGAAAGAAAAATTCAACCTTGTCCAGTCCGCCATATTGTTTATCATCAAAGTGTCATGTGACGTAGTGTTCACATCACGTGACAAGCAGGCTCAGTAATTTCTTTTAAATGCTAGAAATATGCTGGAAACTGGTGTTAAAAACACCCCACCCCAACATGTTTCTCAAGTAAAATTGGGCTGTAATGGATCAGGATTTACAAGCAAACTGGGTCTGTGGCCTCAAAACGTCTGCACTATTTTTTTATACCGGACTACTAAAGCATACCCCCTTGCCATACCCCCTGGCCGATGTGTACTATATTTTGTCGCTCAAGATTTTGATATATTAGCAGAGACGATGCATGAAATATATCAACCAACCTTCCAGCCACCACAACAACAACAACTACAGCCACAGCCAACTGTTCCTGTATACATTCCAATAGAGAAGAAGAAAGAAGATTCTATGATATTGAAAGAACTACAGAAACTGAACAACAATACAGAAAGAATATTACAGAAACTAGAGAACATCGCATCACGACATAGTGTTCAACTGGACTGTATGACAGACACATTATCAAAGAAACTAGAGAAACAGTGTGAAAATCGGAACTTGGTATTTAACACACAGCCATTGAAAGTACCTATCAAGTTTGAATTGGACAAGAAAACAGTGACACAGATCAGTCAACATGCCGAAAGGGTCCTGTGTGCTACAGTTGACGAAAAAATACATTCACATAAAAGTGGGATTGGTGCACATCGTAAACACATTCGTCCAGAAAAAGAAAATCATTTGATTCCACGAAAATAAAATAGTACCAGTACTCGTGCCTTTTAAAAAAAAAAAAAAAAAAAAAAAAAAAAAAAAAAAATGTAAAAAAAAAAAATAATAATAATTGTACCAGTACTCGTGTCTTTTTTATTTTTAAAATTGTACCAGTACTCGTGTCTTTTTTAAAATAAAAATAACAGTACTCGCACCTTGATCCAAACGGCCCTTTTCAGGGCCATCCCAAACTATTCGAACAGAATTCCTTTTCAAATAAAACATTGCTATACACATGATAGTATATCATTATACATTTGGACCTTGTGCTGTAAACAATGGAGAACGAAGACCTATTGTCTTTGTTATTTCAACATCCCTGTAACATTTATATAGCAGGTCCAAGTGGATGTGGAAAAACTGAAATTGTACAAAAGATTATTGATTATCGCAAAGATTTATTTAATATTATACCCAAAAAAATAATATGGTGTTACAAAGAATGGCAACCTAGTTATACTATTATGCAAGAAAAGTTCATTTTCCTCAAATTTATTGAAGGTATCACAGATGATGAAAATGAAATTGTATCCGATGTAACAATTCCACATCTTGTAGTATTTGATGATATGTTAGGAGAAAAAGATGAAGAAAAAATAAAATTGTGGTTTACAAGAAAAGGTCATCATAGAAATTCAAGTATAATATATATTACACAAAATATGTTTCAACAAAATAAATCGAGTAGAACTATAAGTCTTAATTCTCGTTACATGATTTTATTTAGAAATGAACGTGATGGGTTACAAATTAAAACATTATCACGTCAAATGCAAAGTCCGCACTTAATTTCAGCCTACAATGTTGCTACTTCTCAGGAACATGGTTATTTGTTAATTGATTTTCAATCACGAATTAAAAAACAATTTCGTTTAAGAAGTGACATTTTTCATCGTTGGATTACAGATAAGGATGTTAGAGGACCTACTATTTATTCTCCAATTTAGTAATATAGATATCAGTATTGTACTTTCTACCAAGGTGTTAACATGGCTTTCTCATACACATCAGGAAATATTATTCATGCTTTAAGAAATTTGAGTGATGAACAACATAAACTTACAAGAGAAATAATATTGAAATCTGGGTTAAAAGAGATATTGAAATGGTTTTCAATAGCTGCTCAAAACATAGTTGAAAATAAAATAAAATTACCAAAACAAACAGTGCGTTTTATAGAAAAAAATAAAAAAGATGTTAAACAATTAGCGGATCCTACAGTTGATGATGATACAAAGAAAAAAATAATATTAAAACCTGGTGGTGGAGGATTTTTAGGTGGTGTAATTATTAGAAGTTTACTTCGTTGGACAGGTACAAAAAACGTGAAAAATAGAAAACTAACCAAAAAACAAACTAAAAGAAAACAAAACAATTAAAAAACTAAAAGAAAACACGAAATAAAAAATCTCAAAAGAAAACAACTAAAAAGAAAACAACTAAAAAGCAAAATGAATCTTTAAGATTTTTTCTTCAATGTCTAGTATGTCTACAAATCCTAGTCCTGTTAATTCGCGTAGATCTATATCACCGTTTCATACATCCTCATCGACTGGGAAACCTCAGTTCACATCGACACCTATTTCCATTAGATCACCACAATTACCATTTACACCAACTTCTAGTAAATCTGGATCATCATACAATGCATCTTTCCCCAGTAATTCGGGTTCATTTGAGAGACAACCTCCAAAAAAAAAGAAGTATAAATATAAACCTGAAATTGAAAATTGGTTTAGACTTGTTGATAAAACAACAAAAGAACATGAAAAACTGTTACACGAATATAATGCATTGGATGAACATCCAATAGCTAGGTTTTTACCGTTAAGAACACCTTTGAGATCTCCTAAAACCAAAGAAGTTGTCAGAAACAAACTTATTAAAAAAAAAAAGGAAATAAAACATCTAAAAGATTTTGCGTTTAAAAATCCAGAATTAAGAGTAAAAATTAAAAGCTACTTAGCTGTATAAAATACAGTTATTAATTAATTTTGTATCATTCAATACAAAGTATTGTTAGTATAAAGATGGGTAAGGTCAAGAATAAAACCAGTAAAAAGAAACAATTAATTAAAAAACATGGTGCTATGCTTTTGGCTATAGCTAATGAACCTAAAAAATATCGTGAAAAATTAATAAAAAATGCACCAAATCATATAATTAAGTGTATTTGCGAATGTTGTCACAATCTCTTAAAAGGCAATGTCACACTTACATCTGATCAGAAACATAAATTGTATCCTAAGCGTAAACATCTCCGGCAACTTGTATCAAAATCAATTTCAATTAAGAAAAAGAAAAATATTATAAATCAGACAGGAGGTATTTTGCCATTTTTACTTCCATTAATAGGTAAAGCTGTTCTAGGTGGTGCACTTGGTGTCGGTGCTCGAGCAGGTATTCGAGCTCTAGTTAAATAATGTCAGTTCGGAAAATGGCACTTGTTCCTTTTCATTTACTGGAAGAAATGAATAAATGGAAAATAGAACAAAGTCAAAAACCTCAACTTTCACCGGATCCACAAATTGCAAATACAGCTAAACTTCAAAAAATGTTATCTAACCTTTTAGAAAGAACAGATTTATCGGAAAGTGAAAAGGTAAGACAGCACGGAGAAACATTACATAAATTTCAGGAATCATTTAAAAAAGATTTAGAACCTCAACATGTTACAGTAAATGAAAGTACAAAAAGACCACTTAATGATAGGATTTTACAAAGTATACCAAAAACAATGCAAAGAAAGGCAGAACTTCTTTTAAGCATGTTGAAAGATAACCCAAAATTCAGTTGGGATGAAAATGGTTTAGTATCATATAAAGGAAAACTTATAAGGGGGTCAAATATTATTGATTTAGTTAATGACACTTTACGTCAAAGAAAAGGATTTAACCCTAGAGGCTGTGAGACATTCAGTACAGCTTTACAGGAACTCAATATACCACAAGACGTAGTTGGTAATAGACAACGATGGAACTGGATGCATAAATATCAAACTGATACATCTGACATTGAGTCGGATTCAATATTTAGTACACCTAAAACAGTAATGAAACATCGTAAAACACCAAAATCAAAAATTTCAGTCACCCCAACTGGTATAAAAAGAAAGTCTGATTCAACATATCTTAAAAAATGGGAGCCTTATTAAAGCATAAAGAGAAGAAACTTAATTCATTACTGAAGAAAATATATTATGATCCAACAAGTTCAATTGCCTACACAAGTGAAAAACATTTGTATGATTCAATTAAACGAATAAACACATTTTCAGATGTTAGATTAAAACATATACAAGAATGGTTGAGTAGACAGAAAACATATACACTTCATAAACAAATTCAAAGACGTTTTACACGTCGTAAGACAATAGTAGGAGGTATCGATCAACAATGGCAGGCTGATTTAGGCAGATATGCAACAATTCTCAGGTGAAAATGAGAAATCAAAGATATCTATTGTGTGTAATAGATGTATTTTCGAAATATGCATGGGTCATACCCCTTCCTAACAAAACGGGGAAAACATTGATTAACGCGTTTGATTTGATACTAAAAACATCAAAACGCAAGCCACGTTCTTTACAAAGCGATAAAGGAACGGAATTTTAAAAATAAAGAATTTCAACATTTCTTGAAATCTAAGCACATTCATTTTTTCACAACCGAAAACCCTGAAACTAAAGCAAGTATAGTTGAACGATTTCAAAGAACTTTAAAAACACGTATGTGGAAATATTTCACATATCATCAAACTAGAAAATATATTGATATTTTACAAAATATTGTTGATGGATACAACCGAACATACCATCGTAGTATTAAGAGGCCCCCAATTTCTGTCAATACCTCAAATAAAATTGAGGTTACACATGCATTGTATGGAATGAAACAAGCTATTCCAGCCAAAAACAAATTACATGTCGGTGATTTAGTTCGTATTAATAAAACAAAACGTACATTTGAAAAGGGTTATCTACCAAACTGGACGAAAGAATTATTTAAAATATTTCATATTAATAAAAGTTTACCACCAACTTATAAAATTGAAGATCTTGATGGTGAAAAAATAATGGGTACATTTTATGGAAAGGAAATTCAAGGTATAAAAGATGATGAAATATATGAAATTGAATCAGTTATTGCTCGACGTACAAGACGTGTAGGTAATAAAACAATCAAGGAAACTAAAGTTCGTTGGATGGGGTATCCGTCAAAGTTTGATAGTTGGATTTAAACATCAAACATAATATGAATGAACAAGATATAATTGAAAACGGAAAAATAGAAAAACAAGAGTTTTCATTTTGTGGTAAACGAATACCAAAAAATCAATTTCTATATATTTCTCAAGTAGTTATAATATATGCAATTGTTACAACAGCCATCATTCAGTTAAGTATCCAAAGTCCTAATCGTGAATTGTGGCTCGTTCTTTTAAGTAGTTCTCTTGGATACATTTTACCAAGTCCTGGCTTAAAATTTACCAAAAAAACACAGACAGGCTTCGATTTTACAGACGGTAAAAAATGAATTCATTTTACGCAACCTTACTGAGTGATATTTATCCCTCAAATACACAATGTTGTTTCAAAGTTAAATTACCTCGAACAGTTCGTATCGATAAAGAAAACTGCGAAATATCATTAACGGAATTAATTATTCCTTCACAGTTTTTAAATATCACCGAAGACGAAACAAAATTTAATATTATAACAAAAGATTTATCTTTCTACTCGGATGTTTCAGAAATAAAAAATAAAAAATTTGATATAACTGAGATAGGCTTTGCTGAAGATGGTACTCCTGTTAAATGGAATATCAAATTTAATTTTCAACCTGGATCCTATTCATCAATAGCTCATGTATTGGAAACAATTGATGATATCATTCAAGATTCTTTTGGCGATATTTTAAAAAAAAACAAGCAGCGATTAACGTTTCATATTCTTATGGTATGAAACGTCCAAAATTTAGTTTCCATAAAATTCGCAAAACAGGAATTAAATTTAACAATACATTGTTTTTAAAGTTAGGTGGAGATCCAAAGCTAATAAACGATACATTTTTTTCAAACAGTAATGTAAATGATTTTTTTCCATATTTGTCAAATTTAAATGAGGGGTTTAATCATTTGTTTATTTACTCGGATATTGTTGAATATTCGATTGTAGGACATATTCAAGCTCCGATTTTAAGAGTTGTACCATTCAAAACAACAAATTCAATTGAAAATGATAGTGGTAGTCAACATATTAACCATGAATTTTTAAACTTACATTATATGCCTATATCAAAATCTGAATTTGATACAATTCATATAAATATAAGAGGCGATTCTGGCAATCCTGTTCATTTTGTTCTTGGAAAGTCTATGGTGAAGTTACATTTTAGGAAAAGAAAAATAGATTGAAAATGCATCCTGTATATCGAGGAGTTACACGTCAGTATGGGGCAGGTTTAGGATCCTTGTTCAAATCTACAATTAGAACCGTTTCACCATTTATAAAACCAATAATAAAAACTGGGGTAAATTCTTTTAAAAATGAAGGAATGAAACAAGGAATAGGTTTAGCTCAAGATATTTTTCTTAAACACAAAAATCCAAAGGATGTAATTATTTCACGAGGTAAACAAACAATGAATTCACTAGGAAAATCATTTTTGAAGAAATTAGGTATAAAAACAAAGAAAAATAAATGGAAACATCAGTCGCGTTCAATACATCGAAGAGTTAAGGTCCATAAATCAAGTAACAATCAAAAAGGTATAAAAAGGAGAAAAATATCTAACAGAAATTTAGATATTTTTGACTAAAATAAAAAATGATGCAAAACGGTTCTTGTGAATGTAGTAAGACTGAGTTGGATGTTCAATCAGTACCTCCAACCATGACTGCTATGCATGAAAGTCAGTGGATTGAACATTTTCCGCTTTCCTCTCTCAACAATAATGCTCCAATAGAATTTGTAATTCCACCACAAACAGATAAATCGGACAGATTTATCTCAATCTTACATGTATTTGAAATTGAAAATGTTACAAAAATAGATAATACTGCATTAGACGCAGGTGATAATATTGCTCCAGTGAACAATTTCTTTCATAGTATCTTCAGTAACATTGATTTATATCTAAACAATAAACTGATAACAAATAATTCTGATACATATCCTTTTCGGGCATATTTAGAAAATCTTTTGTCATATAACGCTGAATGTAAATCAACACAATTAGCTGCTAGTGAAATGTGGATGAAAGATACCGCCGGTAAATATGAGATTGTTGACATTACAGGTGAAAATGCAGGTCTTAATAAGAGGAATTCATTTATTTCTTGGAGTAAAGTAATCGAACTTCAAGCACGCTTGCATTTGGATTTATTTTTACAAGAACAATATTTACCCAATGGAATTGAAATTAGAATAAGACTCAATAGAGCATCGTCAAAGTTTTGTTTAATAGGAGGCACTGACGCACCAGAGACAAAAATAGATTTTGAAAATGTTAGTTTCAATGTAAGAACTGTTGAGCTATTACCTGCTGTGTCCAATGACATGAACAGACTCATAGCTCAAAAGAATATGAAAATTCCTATACGTAGAGTAGAAGTCAAAACATTCACAATTGCAACTGGAATGCGCTCAAAAATAGAAGATCATCTTTTTCAGGGCCAATTACCAAAACGGATATTCATTGGTATGGTTGATAATGCTAATTTCAATGGGGAATACGCAAAAAATCCATTCAATTTTCATCATTTTAATCTATCAAAAATTGATGTAAATTGCAATGGCCATGGTATTTTCAACCGTCCATTTGAGCCGGATTTTGAACATAAATTATATCTTAAATCATACATGTCTTTGTATCAAGCTGTGTCTTCACTAGGTCAAAACAAATCATTTGATATTACTAGAGATGAATATGTAAATGGATATTGTTTGTGGGGATATGACTTGACACCTGACCAAGGCAGCGAAGAGGGACACCTACACGCTATAAGAACTGGAAATCTACGACTTGAACTTCAGTTTGCCAGAGCACTTGAAAAAGTCATCAATGTCATAGTGTTCTCAGAGTTTGATAATCAGATTGAAATAAATAGTCTTCGTGAAGTGATCACCGACTATTAACATTGGACAATTATGAACAAAACAAATCCTAAAAGTAACTTATTGGTGAAATCAACATCCAAAGATGGAAACCATCGAATTACAACACATTCTGGATCGAGAAATATGGCTGAAGAGATTAAACGGAATAGTGTGCCCAAAAGACAAACTACCAAATCACAGACCATTAGACGTCCAGGCGTACATAATCAACACGGATAATTCTGATCAACCTGGAAAACATTGGATAGCCATTGTATTTAACCAGAAGAATGAAGCCATCTACGTTGACTCCTACGGATTACCACCACTACACGCAGAAATATTGTCTTTCTTGACAAACAATTCTACGAAATGGACATTTAACAAACAGAGACTACAAAGTGTATACAGTACAACATGTGGAAAATACTGTGTGTTTGTGTTGGTTGCAATTGCAAGAGGAAATACTCTGCGTCTCTGTATTCAACAAACATTCAGTTCATCAGATTACTTCAAGAATGATAGGACTATAACGATCTGGTTCAAACATCACTTTGGAACACTCTACGAAGGACCTCAACAAAGTTCAACATCTGTCGGGTGTCAATGTTGTAAACCACAACAATATCATCATGCCATGTCTTTGCATTTTCCAAAATTACTTCATGTTGCAAATATGTTAACATAATATTGCATGTACATTGTATTGTAAAGATCAAATATGAATATCATATCTGGTCTATAATTCCATGTTGTAAATATGTTATTGTTCAATAAAATATTGTTAAAACTTTACATAGCTCGTATTCAATTTCCGCCCCATAAATTGAAAAATACCAATATAGTGATTTACAATCAATATTTATTTTCATTAACTTTTGTCAACATTATAGTTGTCAAAAGTGGATGAAAATTATTTCTAGGAAATTTTCATATGTATTTGATAATATTGGAGTTGTCAAAAATATTTGAAAATTATATAGGGGAACAGTACACCCCTACATGTTCGGGGTGACACTATAGCATGATACAAGAAGTTTCCACCCCGGATAAAATTCACGAATCAACAAAATGGTTCAGGGGTGCCACTATAGCACGGTTTTTAACCATTATCGTGTAATACAAGAAGTTTCCACCCGGATAAAATTCACGAATCAACAAAATGGTTCAGGGGTGCCACTATAGCACGGTTTTTAACCATTATCGTGTAATACAAGAAGTTTCCACCCGGATAAAATTCACGAATCAACAAAATGGTTCAGGTGTGCCACTATGGCACGGTTTTATACCACTATAGAGTAATACAAGAAGTTACCACCCTGATAATGGGAGTAATAAGGGGTGCCACCTATGGCATGGTTTTTTAACATGCGTTTTTTACATAGACAACCGGTGCAAGGGTAAAATTGTCTATGGAAAAAACGCATGTTAAAAAACCATGCCATAGTGGCACCCATTACTACTCTGATTGCTAGACAGAATATGCACGCTACCTACACATAGTATAGCAAACAGACACACAGAGCCCACAACGCGTGCCTTGCTGGCAGATCCGCAAGAACAAACCCCTCCAGAAGGTCCATAGTCTAGTAGCCAAGGTGGGCATTCTAGAGAAGCTGGTGCTAAGGGTCGTAGGCTCAACACAACGAGATAGCGGGTCAAAATAGTATTATTTTAGTACACGCGCCACGGCCGGCGCGTAACAATATTTCGTTCCGATTTTGGGATTACAACACAAACAGTTTTTGTGTCCAGACACTAATGTTAGTGAGGAAAATGCATAATCATTTTTTCTGGTTAATTGGCAACTGTTTCTGTGAATTACTTGTCAACAGCAAATTACCTATCTTTCCGTGTTTTAGTCTTCATGTAAAGTCTTTCCAAGTGTTTTTGATAGTCTATTGCTGCCAGCTGACATCTGCACTTGTACACCGGAAACTTGAAAGAAATAGAGAGTTTGAAAACGTGATAGCTTGTTCATAAAGTTCCTGCTTTTACTGACTGAAACCGTTTTCACATTGTAGCACGATTTATTGGTATAACAGTTATGTATGTATTAAAAAAAACGATAATGTATCTACAGCAGATCTCCAACTCGAAGACTATGCATCGAGCTACTCACGGATTAGGTAAAAACAAATACATATTTGTGTAATTATATGTTAAAGGTACATGCCCATTCAGTATTGGGCACAAACTGTTCTTTATAGGAATTAAATATGTGTATAATTGTGTCACTATTCCACCAGTTCTAAAGATTACGAGTACCCGGTATACAGATATAATCATTTAGTAATATTTATTTTACTGATAGTGCCGCGAGTTGGTATCAGACTATTTTCATATGCAAATGAGGCGTGGTATTTGTTAATTATTGATGCGTCATCTGAAAAAAATACTATTATCGACGGATTATGAAGTATGATCATTGCACATCAAAACATAAATACAAAAGATAAATAGTAATGTCCGTTAACATTTTAAGGAAACACGGTTATCGCCCCTGATATCATTGTGCAAAGTTACGTCTGACGTCTGACGTGGGGTAACGGTGACTGAATGTTTATTCTGCCAGAAAATGTTTCAGATGATGTCTCTGATATAAAGAACATTTTGTGCCTATAACAAGAGTGCGGAAGGTCACAATAATACGCGCGTCGACTAGGGGAGATAAGTCATTGAAACCCAATAGGCTTCTTCATCTTGCTATGATAACATGTATACCGAATTTGGTTGCGATCCCCAAGTAGAACTCCAGTTATTGCGTGGACAAGCTGTGTTAGGACGCCGGTAGAAGGTGAATACATAAAACGTCCCATTATTTTCCAAACAGGCGTATAAAAATGTGGATAGAAAATCCAAATGTTTCAAGTGAATGACTCAAACAAATAGTAAAGCAGTTATAGCAGACTGAATCTACTGAACGGGAAATTTAAAATCTATTAACCGGAAAAATAATTTGACCTGGGGCAAATGGGGAGCATATGTGGGGAATGAAAATAAGGAGTGTGAGGTTCATGGATTTGACTCGGTATGATAGATAACCATTATAGGATGGCATGTGTGAAATAGCAAGAAGTGGAGTACAAGAACGAATAGGTAAAGGTAAATGAATAGGTAATAGGAACAAATAGGTAAATGCAAAAACGAGACCAGTGGAAAAAACGAGACCCGTGGGGGCGAATGCACCAGCCCCCTTCCTCGAAGCACCCATGTCGCTTGCTAATTATAGCAGAGCCAGTGGTACCCCCACTACACGATGCGAGCTCAAGGGATGGCCCTCGCCGGCCAAGGGCTCGCCCCGAGCGCAAGTCGGACGATTCACAAGTGGCGCTGCGGCTACAACAATGCTGGTGCGAAAATATTGTTGCCCGAAAGTGTTATGCTTCATAAGGTGGTGCCGACGGAACTATGGCGCTCGGGCAGTATGGCGGCGGCGCCTTCTGTTGCAGACACGCGAACAAGCATATCACGTCCCGAGGCGGGCGAGGAGAGTCCTTCTCTCGTCAGCCCGCCCCTCCATGACGAGTTTTTTTACGTCGTCATCTCCCAAAACCTGCGGATGGGCCTTGGACCGGATCGCGCCCTTTAACTCCTGGTACCTGGCCATCTCTTCGACGATCAGTTTTAACTCACTGATATATCGTTGTCGGCTATTGCTTTCGACACGATAACGTCGATACTGTTTTTTCTTCGACCTCGCAAGAACTGTTATTCGGTCGTGTTTGCGACTCTTGGCCTCGACCTTGCGGGCCACGAGTCTGCTCGTCATGCAAAGCAGGCCTGCCCCTGCTGCGACCGCACTCGAGGCCACCGCATCCCCGTCCCGCTCACAACGGAAGCTGAGTCTAGCGTGATGTTCTCCCCCTCGACGACATTGACTGCCCGCCTATATTTTGTTTGCATGACCTGACTTGTAACGAAGTTAATAACACTCCCGACGGAAGCTTTAATTGGTGTGTCATCGAATATCGTAAACCCTGACTTCTGCCCCTCATGCTTGGTGACTTATCCTCTACCCCGTTCAGGACGAGATTCACTCGGACTTCGATAGTAGCATGTCCCTTAAAGTTGACCGAGCAGATTGACATTCGCAGAACCTTCCCGGACGCTGCTGTGGTGTATCCCGTATATCTGTAGCTCGCGTTGGCGCCAAATGAATATTCGTGGTCCCTCCAGAGACAGTCGCACAACCAAGGCACCGTCACGATTCTGGAACAGGTAGTATAGGTATAGTTCACAAATAGAATAAATTGCTACTGCAATTAGTCGGAGTGACATGAAAAAAATGGCAGTATTATCGAGGATACGATAATAATGCGGAGAATTAACAGACAGCAATTATTGAATAGTTTGCTTCAAAATGAAAACATGTCTTGGCATTTCATTTTAATTGTCTCCAAGGAGACAATTCTAATGAAATACCAAGATGTGTTTTCATGGAAAATATGATATATTTGTGGTCTGTTTATTGTTTTCTGTAGCATGATAAAGGTACCACAAATGTGTTATTGCTTTTTGATACTCGATACTTCGGATTTCAATTGGGGTCTTTGGCAATTTTAATTGGGTATTTATGCAAATACGCAGCTTATCTGGAGCCCTGCATACCCCTTATAAAAATAATACAATTATTTCTAATCCTATTACTTTTAGGGGAATGGGCAAGATATATTTTGTTTTTGTCGAGCCCGCTTGCGAAAAGCGAGACATAGTGATCACAATGACGTCCGGGTGTTCGCCAGCCCGTCCGAAATGTGTGGTAAAGTTTTTAAATACCTTATATCTCTGCAGTCTTAAGTCCTATTGACTTGAAACATCATATGCTTATTAGTCTGACATCATCCATATATTCATGCTGTATGCTCAAGTCAGATTTGCTTGAGAAACTTCATATGCTTTTTGGTCATCATCCATATATTCATTCTCTGTCCCACTCATGCGTGTGTTGATGGGCCATTAAGCACCATTCCATTCCCACTCATGCGGCCCCTGTGCCCCAATGTCAAATGACTTAGAAGTTTGTGTTATTATAAAATCTGTGTTAACGTTTGTACATACCTTTTATCTCCACAATTGTTACTCCAATTTACTTCAAGCTTCCAATACTACCTTTTCATCATCCATATGTTCATTATATAGCCTGCCCAAGGTCAAATTACTTCAAAATGTATGTTAACGTTTTTACATACCTTATATCTCCACAAGACTTTCTTCAAGCTTCAAATAAATAAACAAAGAGACCATCTGGTTCACTTCGTTTGCTGCAATTTACCTATAAGTACCTTTTTTATGTGTATGCAGTTCATCAAAATGTGTCTATGACATCACAACTGCAGTATGCATTTAATTATGTTTTGCTTCACCTTTTAAAGCACAATTCACAAAAATATTGTTTTCTTTTGTTGAAATAGGTTGGTGTGGAATTGCCAAGCTTCCAATTCATCCTGCACCCGACTACAAACATCTTGACGATAAAGAAGCTGATAAACATCCTTACACCCATATATGGTCCAGAAGGCAGTAATAGTTTTGTATGCGAAAAATCAGTCTTTGGAAGATTTATCAAATATCTGAGGGAAGTGGCCGGTATGTTAAAATCAATATCAGAATTTAACAATATTATATTTTAGATGCAGTGTATTGCACTCTGCAACATTTATTATGCTCCCTGAGGGGGACATACTACCGCTTTGTCAGTCTGCACTATTCTTGTCACCAAGGAGTTTACATGCATATCGCATATTTATTGCCCTTTGATGTCTACATGTTGTTTGAATAAACTTGGCGTATTATGGTATAGCACTGTCCATCCGTCCGTCCGTCATACCATCGTGTGTGTTTAAAGCCATTCCTCAGCTACTACAACAAGTACATCTACCAAACTAGAATTCTACTTGACAGCTCTTTACCAAATTCGGGATACATTAGGTTTTACCACTGTCCGTCCGTCCATCCGTCATGTTTGTAAGGCAAATGCGTTTAATTTTGTTTAATCTTCGTAATATTTGGCCACAATGCCTGTCTATGGATGCTGCTTTGTTTCATATACGATCCACGCCCGACCACCCAAGGTCACGGTTACCATGGGGACTTATGTTCACATTGTTTGTAAGTCAAATGCGTTTAAGTTTTTAATGTATTCTTAACCATTTCACAACTGTAATGGATTATGATATGTTACTTTTGCAACCAATCCAGTCGTCACAAAATGGTTTTCAGAATAGTCCATTTATAAAATGGGGGTGTTTTAGTCTAAAAAATATGAAAATTGCTTGCAAAAAGTGCAGATTCTGATGAGATGGTGACGAGCCGACTCATCTGGATCTACACTGTCAATACCACTATACAGGCCTCTAGGGTTCAAAGGGTTAATAACTCTTTAACTCATTCACAAATTTCAATAATATTTGGCCACAATGCCTGTCTAGGGATACAGTTGGTCGGGCGAACGTGACGATGCAAATTAACGGTAGGGGTTCCTCCTTATACACGATTTACCTGGTTTGACCCTCAGGTACGTTTTTATCTTTTGCTCTTTTGTTACCTGGGAGTTCAGTTGGGTTATTTCCCATTATAAAAATAGTAAGATTAGTACTAATCCTGCTACTTTTGGGAGAGGGCCAAGTGATTCTGGTGTGGCGAGGACCAGGCATCAGATCAGGATTATTCTGATTTCAGGGCTGATTTGGGGATTTCCACCACCCCCCCCCACCCCCTCCCCCCCCCCATTTGTACAGGTAATATATGGTATTTAGTACTAATCCCATTGACCCGGCCTTAAATGACCTTAGCTGTTGATAGGCCTTTAAACCCCAACAAAAAAACAAAGTTGCTAGGGATACTGCTTGGTTTCGCACATGACCCACGCCCGAACACCCAAGGTCAAGGTTTACTGGGGACTTAAGTTCGGCCTCAGTCTTCCGCTAACGCCAAGGCCAGGCTCACAATCTTAGTGCATTCACAAGCATAACTCTCGTTTCCATTTTGAGGCTGAAAATGTAACCGTGATCCGCTACTCGCAATGATTCGCTAATGCATAATTAACTGTATGTTGTATTTATGTATAAATACTATTTATAGCCGGAAGACGACTATCTGTGACACTTGAAGCAGTATTATCATTCGTTACAAGCTCGGATGAGGAACCAGTGCTGGGTTACAAAATACATCCAGAAATGCACTTTCACGATGCAATGGAATCATATATATCAACAGCAAACACCTGCATCAATCGGTTGTGCCTGCCAAAAGCTCCAACACTTGAACAATTACCGGATGAAGATACCATGTTCTCTGCATATGACTATGCATTCTGCAACACATTCTTTGGTTTAAAGTAATATTTTGTGTCGACCCAGCTTGCGGAAAGCGAGACATAGTGATCACAATGACGTCCGTGCGTCCGTACGTCCGTACGTCGGTGCTAGTATTTGTACTCAAGTTGAGATGTGAAGTATAAAAAGGAACTCCCATGAATGTGTGTTTGAAACATTGTTCTCATTGCTGTTGATAGGCCGTTAAACACCAATAAATCAAATCTAATGTCAATAGCTATGTCAAACTTTGGTTTAGCCAAAGTGTCTTCTACAGTCATTTTAATGTCAAGTAAAACAGCGCAATTACCATGAAACACATCCTACTGAAGTGTATCGACTTTACTTTGTCGACATTCGACGACGCAAACACAATGTTACATCACTTTCGAAGTTATTCCAGGTGGAGAATATTGAAGGTTTACTTAGCTTTCTCCATAACACCAGCTTGTATCGGAAAATCTAATTTCATCATTGTACATGTATACATGTTAATCATTTCTATTGTGTTCATCATATTTTTATTTGTACCACAATCATTTGATTGCCTACCACATCTAACATACTATTTTACAATTACAGTCAAACCTGTGCTAAAGGCTATCTCGGAATATCAATTCCCTGTCTATGGCAGTCACGCTTTGTTTTTCCAAATTGCTCAATTACCACGTAAATGACCCTGCGACTAAACATCACCTCTGAACAAAGGTCAGATTGTTCTCTTTTCATAGCTAGCCTCTATTCACGGGTTTGGCTGTAATTTCTTCTTCATCAAAATTGCTTGGCCCTAAATGATACTCTTTTGTGTTGGTGGGCCATTAAGCACCATTCCATTTCCATTACTATCAATAACTCGAGAACGTTTGAGCCAAGGTTTCTCACAGTTGGCATACGCATTTATCATGGTTGTAGCCTTTGAAATGATAAATGGTTTTCGATAAGTAACTTGAACATTCTTTTGTAAAGGGTTCTCATATTTGCTATGCACATTTATTGTGGTCAGTAGAAGAACCCTATTTATGTTGGGGTCAGTGGGCTCAAGGTCAAGATCAATGAAAATGTCTCCGTAGTTGGTCATATACTGTTTAGAAAATGTCCATGAAACTTCATACATACATCATGATCAGTAGCCTATTTCACCAACATTGCAAAGTATACTTTTCTAGCAAAGTATACTTTGAGGGAGTAATTATTTATTTTTCCCGAAATGCATTATTTCATATAGAACTAACGACTGTATGTATTTGATGATTAAAAGTATGCAAAATTATTATACTGAATTTATTACATTATCACAGCCAAAATGGCTGTGATAAAATAATAAATTCAGTATAATATAAATTAATAAATTTATATCCTTAAATTGAAAATTTCTCCTTCAAAGTATACTTTGCTAGAAAAGTATACTTTGCAATGTTGGTGAAATAGGCTACAGATGCGGATTCAGGCGTGTCCAGCGCACGCCCCCTCTAAAATAAGTTTATTTTGGATTTTAACACATTTTTTTAAGTGAAAAGATCTGATTATTTCCTTATTTCTCACCCTCCACCCCCTCTAGACATAAATCTTGGATCCGTCCCTGATGATCCATATGTGTGTATAGTGATCAAGAATGACAACTGTTATGTTCCTAATTGTTAGAGTTATTCCTCTGTGTAATTTCGCTTCAGCGTTGGAGCATAACTTATATACCATGTATACTGCTTGGAATATGTTCATGAAACTTCACACGTGCATATATTATGTCTCTCAGGTGTGTTTCATGGAAGAATGATAACTCTCGCTACCTAACTTTTAGAGTTTTCTTGTTAGATTTTATGTTTAAATTTGCATAAACATACGAACTATATGTTATGTAAAATGTACTGCTTGTAATATAAAGGTCAGTGCAAAGGCAGTAGAAATACAACTTCTTATCATTTTGTGGGCAAAATTATATGATATTAAAATAGTTTTCTTTTCACTTCTTTACGAGTGCGTTTGTGTAACCAAAATGTAAGCTCACAGGGAGTGTGGACATAACAAGAGGAAAACCTGATACTGAGACTGGATGCTGTTGAATGTTCATATTCTGAGCTATCATGATATGCCATTTGGCGACTGTAGTGATTGATATATCTTTAACTGTAGGTTGACATCACATGTGTGTTGTCATCGAAAAGGTAATCCTATTGCTGTCTTTGTAGCTGCTATAGAAATTTGCTGAAATGGCGAAAAAATGGAATGATTGTTGGCCATTTTGAAATAGATTTTTATATACATGTACCTCTTTCCCAGACACATAAAATTTTCATTTTGCAACCCTGGAAATATTTAAATATCTTTCCTGCATATTCTGAAATATTTTTCTATGGGCTTCAGGTACGTCTTTGGCATTCTTGTCTTCGGCATTCTTGTATGTGAGAGTTGAATCTGGTTATACTCATATAAGAGTAATACGATTATTCCTAATCTTATTACTTTTAAGGGAATGGGCCAAGTGACTTTTGTGTGGTGTGGACCTGGCACCAGGTCGGGTTATTCTAATATTAGGGCTAAATATATATGTTTTCGATGTAAATATTCCGTTCTGAGTTTGGGATTTTCCCCCACAATGCAGCAGGTTAAATGCGGGATTGAACCCGTTTACCTGGCCTTAAATGACTTTAACTATTGATATTCCGTTAAACATCAATACATCAAATCATCTTATTTGTAAGACAAATGTGTTGTGTTTTTGTTGTCGAGCCCGCTTGCGGAAAGCGAGACATAGTGATCACAAAATAATCCTTTGATTTATTCCGTGTGGCCCCTTATTCTATTCATTACAAGGGGCCATCTCTTTGATCTAGAACAATGGAAATGGCCCCTTCTTCACTATTTGTGGGCCGTCCGTCTGTCCGTCCGTCCGTCCGAAATCTGCGTTAAATTTTTAAATACATTATATCTCTGCAGTCCTAAGTCACATTGACTTGAAACTTCATATGCTTATTAGTCATGATCCATATAGTCATATAGTCATGCTGTATCCCACTCATGCGGCCCCTGTGCCTAAGGTCAAATGACTTAGAAGTTTGCGTTCCGAAATATGCGTTAAAGTTTTTAAATACCTTATATCTCTGCAGTCCTAAGTCACATTGACTTTAAACTTCACATGCTTATTAGTCATCATCCATATATTCATTCTGTGTCCCACTCATGCGGCCCCTGTGCCCCTATGTCAAGGTCAAATGACAGATGCCCTTGTTTGTCTAGTTGAGCTGTTCTTTGGAAAATAACGGAATTCTTGTTTAATAAAAGTTTGACAATCATATAATTTGCTTATTAATTGTTGTTCTACCTCACCTTAATAGTGGAGAAGAACATCTAGAATTAACTGATCCATCCCTTGTCCACCCTTCCTGCAGGGGATGGATCAGTGGAACATCTAGAATAAACTGATTCATTTAGGAATCACGATTTGCCTGGTTTGGCCCTCGGGTACGTTTTTATCTTTGGCTCTTTTGTTACCTGGGAGTTGAATTGGGTTATCAAAAATATCACCTTTTTAACTTGGCCATCTTTTCTACATTTTTCTATACAATTCTATATAGGGTACATATTTTGTGTACACAACTCCTCTGAAACCGTTCAGTCAATCGATCTAAAACTATACACACGTCTGCTAAACATATTGAAGATGTGCGTCTTGGTGTTTTTATGCCGAAAAGAAAAATATCACCTTTTTAACTTAGCCATTTTTTCTACATTTTTGTATCCAATTCTATATCATTTCTACTTTACACATCTCTGCCTAAATTAGTATATATGTTTAGCACAACGAGATGAATAAATAATGCTATAGAGTTTCAAATTCTCATTAATGTTTCTTGCCTTGGTGACAGCTTCACATTTCTGCATCTTCACTGTCTGGCCCATATTCGACGGGCGTATTTTGTGACTTACGGCACTCTTGTTCTTATCTGATTCAGTGCACCCCATCAAAATAACATACTACCGGTATACCCACTGTGTTATACAATCTGTAGAAAATATATACTGACACGCTCTATCCGTTGATAAATACAGACGCTGTATTTGCTTCGCATACATGTAGATTATTAGTATCTTTAGGTTTATGTATGGTCATACAATTGTTTTCATAGAACGCCTATATTCTCGTAAATAGTTACAGGCGTTCTATAATTACAATCGGTCGATGGGCCGAATGGGGTTCGCTGCGGGAACTTCGTAAAATGAAAGTGTGCCAATACCAACAAGATATATGTTAGTTCAATATTGAAACATGCTAACACCTGTAGACATTGATAGGTTATATTAAAATAATAATACGCATGTAATTTGCAAAAAAATAGCTTCCCAATGAAATTTAGTTTTAAATAGATTTATCCCGTATGGAGCCTCATTTAGAACCTCCTGGTACATTTAGAGTCAATATTTGAACCGTTTACTAAACGCCATATATATAGTGTCATGTGTCCAATTTATTGGACACAGGACACTTTTTTTTAATGTAATATACCAACCAATAACAAATTTACGTTTAAAAAGTCAGCTATTTGTTGTTAAATGCGATTGTATTTTCATTGTGACGTCATACTATATTTCGTGTCCTGCCAAACGCGTAATAATACAATGATTGGTCATATTGCCATTACACGTACTGCCATCGTGATTGCTGTCTTCGTTGTTGATAAGCTCTAAATACGGAAATACAGATACTCATTGTGTACTCAACGATTTGTGAATGCTACAGACGTACATTTCTGCAAATTTGCTAAAGTTGAGAGGACAATACGGCGACAGCCAAGAGACATCAATAATTGACCTACATTTTACATAAGTCTACTACTACTAGCTGCCAGACACGAAACATTTGTTTCAGGTAGGAATTATTTCTTTATTACTGTTGACCAATATTTGAATCGTGCTGACTTCGACAGCACTTTTAACCACAGGGCTACTAAAATAATTCCATTATATTCAATCTAACATGAATTCATGTGGTGGGGGATATATTCAACATTGCCTGTGCATGTGCCGAGTCATTGGTTTTCGCGACCAATGTTGTTTCTACAATTGTTGTTTAAATAGCTAATTTCTAATTTATGGTGCATCTCGGACTCTGTGTGTTTGTGGCACCTCGATACTTGTAGATTCACTTTGAATATATGTTTTCAGTCCAACAAGTCGATTCATTATCTATTTAGGCTATTATCTGTTATCTATTGTCTATATAGGCTTTTAGCCACTTAAAACAGACACTACTTTCACCCCCCCCCCCCCCCATGTTTGGTCTGGGGTGGTGATGAGGGACTTTTTTGCTTCATTGGGGTGACCTCACGAAATATGGGCGGGGGTGGAGACTGTATGTTTGTTGGGATTACAATCATGTCTGTTAATTCTGCGCACCTAATAATAATTTTCGTGAAAATGTCCATATTCAGTCAAAATTCACTGAACATTAAAGGCAGTTCTTAGCCAAGATAATCACGGCTAAGCAGATGGCTTTTACTATTTCATCTGTCGTCTATATCTGTATCCGCCTAGCGGAGACCCAGCCAAATTTGATCAAAATATCAGTCCATTTTGTCCTTGAGTTTTGCGAATAATACGGGAATAAAATGATAACCAATGTCGGTATATTTGCATGTGTATTATTGGTTTATGAAGCAGATCTGTTGTTGATCTATTCATTTAGTAAGCAGGACCACTAATCATTTTGACCATGTTCTGAATAACTTTTTACCAAACTATTGGAATGGGATAAAATTGTGACTTAGTATACCGTTAATCAGCTGATTTATTCCAAAATCAACATAATTTATTCTGACGTAAGCTGGGCAAAACATTACGTGAATTGTGCATTAGCCGGTGCGCAGAATTAGCCGAAATGACATTTTTTAAATATATGTTGTTGGGTTACCATAAATGAGAAATTCCACGACTTGCTACTAAATTTCTCTGTTTCGCACTAATACAATTAGCTTACCATATTCTTGACACTTTTCTAAATAGATGCCCCTTCAGTTGTATGTTTTATGCCGTTGAAAGAAAAAAATGTAAATGTAAAGCTATATTTACGTCATGTAAATGTATGTAACGGAAATTACATTTCTGAGACCCCTGGTCCCTTGAAGTGGAAAAAAATTAAAAAAATGACGAGAACAATTGGCTATACTATTATAAATGTAAC
Organism: Conchocele bisecta; assembly: GCA_029237695.1. NCBI lineage: Eukaryota > Metazoa > Mollusca > Bivalvia > Lucinida > Thyasiridae > Conchocele > Conchocele bisecta. The sequence continues at coordinate 175,354,798 of CM055265.1, forward strand.
AACTGGACTGTCACCCGATGGAATAAACACAGTTTAATGAATTATTGGTTCTACATCGAAACTAGAAAAAACGACACAAATATGTACATAAAATATAGAATCACTGATGTCTCATTATTATTGAACCATGTTATTGTAGTTGCGAACAATAACTCTTGCAATCTACTCCTGTACCGTCTGTAGCAGAGTTACTATTCCATTCATACATGTAGGCTTCCTCTACATAATAGCTAATCAGATCTGATTTACACTTTAGTTGTTAATTGTGACACAATTTGTATATTTTCCATCTGAAAAAAAAAATATTATAAAAGTAATACGTATGGATCACGATTTGCCTGGTTTGGCCCTCATGTACGTTTTCATCTTTCGCTCTTTCTGTACCTGGGAGTTGAATTGGGTTATTGCCCATTATAGAAGTAGTAAGATTATTACTGATCCTACTGCTTTTGGGAGGGGCCATGTGATTCTGGTGTGGCGAGGACCTCGCATCAGATCAGGATCATCCTGATTTAAGGGTTGAGTATATAGTTCTTTTATTGTAAATATTCATTTCTGATTTAGGATTTTCCCCCCATTTGTACATGTACTTGAACATGTACTTGTACAGGTAATATATGGGATTTATTACTAAACCCATTGACAAGGCCTTAAATGACCGCATCTGTTGATAACTTGATAGGCCGTTAGACCCCAACAAACAAATAAATGATATACGTAGGCTTCCTCTACAGAATAGCTTATCAGATCTGATTTACGCTTTAGTTGTTAATTGTGACCTAATTTGTATATTTTCCATTGGAAAAAAAACTATTATAAAAGTAATACAAAACTTTACGTGGGTGGTCACGTCGGGAGAACGAGACGACGTAAATTAACGGTAGTAGTTCCTCCATATAGGAATCACTATTTGCCTGGTTTGACCCTTCAGTTCATTTTTATCTTTGGCTCTTTTGTTTACCTGGGAGTTGAATTGGGTTATTGCCCATTATAAAAGTACATTGTAGTAAGATTATTACTTATCCTACTGCTTTTGGGAGAGGCCAAGTGATTCTGGTGTGGCGAGGACCTGGTATCGGACCAGGGGATTATTCTGATTTCAGCGCTGAATATATAGTTGTGTTATTGTAAATATTCAGTTCTGATTTTGGGATTTTCCCCCATTTGTACATGTACGTGAAAATATACGTGTACTTTTTCTTTTTATATGAAACGTGAATTTCGTCACTGATATCAGGGGCGATAACCGTGTTTCCGTTAAAGGTTAATGGAAACTATATTCTGTCTGCTTAGTTTTGTTATGTGCACTATGATCGTACTTTATAATGTGTCAATAAAAATATTTGTTCGGGTGACACATTTAATTGGTATAAATAATTTAAAAATGTCATGTCTCATTTGCATATCAAAAATAGCCTGATACCACCACGAGTCACTATCAGTAAAATCAATATTACTAAATGATTATATATGTATAGTGGACCTGCACTCGTTAATTTTTAAAACTGGCGGAATACATGTACCGTAGTTACACAATTATACACTTATTTAATTCTTATAGGCAAGCTGTTATGCAAACAGGTTGAAGTACATTGTAACGGACCGAGGTCTATAAATACATTAAATACGCCTAAAAGCGTCCATAAACGAAAAAAAAGCTAAAAAAAGTTTTGTTACTCCCTCTATAACACACACATATATATACCTCGGTCCGTTACTTCAACCTGTGGATGGGACCCCAACTTTAGCTGGTACATGTAATTTGCGAACCAGATCTCTTATTCACTATTCTGCAGAGGAAGACTATGAATGGAAACGTAACTCTGCTACGGACAGTACGGTTGTAGATTTCAAGAGTTACTGTTCACAACTATGAACAATGTGGCTTACTCGCTTACCACATTTATCCAAGTTTTTGTGAGTTTGATACCCGGGTGGGATGTAGTTCTCTAAGCACTGTTTCATGTTGGAAAGTTGCGGAGTCATTTGCTGAGTAATGGTTAATACTGGTAAGAAATTCAATAAAAGGCTAACCATGTACATAATAGTGTTTGATTGTTTGTTTCAGGGAAGCCGTCTACAGATCTTAATCCATCTGGATTATTCGTCGAGCCTCTTCAACTTCACCCTGCAGTCGAGGCAGACACCAGCAGGGCTATTGAGATAGTATATGGGCGGTTTCAGAAGAAGCAGATAAGGCGGAAATTAAATTGTTTCTCATTCTACTGTTGAAGGACAAATGGCCACCAGAAGAATCGCTGCCCGAAGGACACTACTCCACCTGGGCAACAAGTTGCCAAACACTTGCGAAATGGGAACTGATCCAGTTCCTGACCTACACGAAGCAAAATATAGTGTCGCCATGACAGATTGTCATTATCTTAAGATCAGCGACATCTGAAAATATAACCCTCGAGGAAGAGCTTGAGAAAGACAAGTTCAGTTACAAAAATTAACCATTTAACCGGAGTACCATCCATGCCAGCGGCAGTGTTTGTGTGGTTCTTAACTCGATTTCTGCTCTAATCATCTAATCAACCTGTTGAAAGGATGTATCGTGAAGACATGTTACTTCTTGTGTTGATGGAATTGAGAATGAATCTTATTCACACAAATCTGAGTTGTGCAGTTTTAAGATTTGTCAATATGTTTTGAATCGGTGACTCATTCTTGTGGTGGACAGAATGACATTTGTACATTTCTGATTATGTGACACTCGAAGGACTAGATATTGAAATGGTCAGAAATATATTTACTATGCTTTTAAACATATGTGCTGTGACCTCAGGTTGAAGTAACGGACCATGGCCTATAAATACATTAAATATACCTAAGAGCATCAATAAGTGAGAGAAAAATAAGCTAAACAAAATGTATTTACTCCATGTGTGATATATGGGAGTAAATAATTTGTTTAGCCTATTTTATTTCACTTATTGATGCTTTTAGGTATATTTAATGTATTTATAGGTATTGGTCCGTTACTTTAACCGGTGGCTGTGACTGGAGAATGTGGTTTATGGGATTTGTGACCAGTGTAGCTCCTGATCAAATAGTACACTCATGTAGCCTGATAGTGATGTGGCTTGTTAGAAGCATGATGGAGATTTCATTGATGTAATGGTGAACAGTTCAGATCCTGTGCGGATATGTGTATCTACACTGATCGCAAATCCCATAAGCCCCATTTCTCCAGTCACAGACACATATTTGAGCAAATTTAAAAATCCTACCGCCAACCTAGAGTGATTAGCATTTAAGGTATTGCATTCAATCTTTTGATTCATAAATTTTCTGTTTAACGTCCACAGTCTATAAAGTCTATATTTGGTTGGTTTCACATGGTTTCAGTTATCTTCGCAATAAAGGATTTTACTTGAAACATCCAGAATAGACCAAGACAAACTTTGTAGACTTTCGAAGGGAAACAAAATTTACGAATTAATGATGTATTTTTGTGCTATTATCATGATTATAATTGAAATCAATGCCCAATGGTCAAACTTGTAACAAATTACATGTGTACAATAAATTTCGACTTCGAAATTTGACTTCGAATGAAATGGTGCAATTGGTTGATATTGGTCATTTGCAGTGCATGATGTGAGAAACAACATATTGAGGCATCATCTGTAACACAGTGCCTTCAATCATGATTCATACCCAGGCATACAAAGTATATCGAGGTGTATATAGTTTTTGTATTTTCGTCCATCCGTAAGATTTGCGTTGAAGGTTTTTGGGTACCCATTATATATGCAACCGTAAATCGCATTGAGTTGAATTTTCATATACTTCTTTATCGTCATCCATTTTTATTTTTTATACTGTAGCACACCGATGTGATGTGGCTTTCCTGCACAAGGTCAAATTACTTAAAGTTTTGAAATATTTGTATCAAACATGTCAAAGTTTTTAAGTACACAATGTCTCTGCAACCGCAAGTCGGGTTGACTTGAAACTTCATATATACTTCTTTATGAAGTTAGAAGATCAATATTTTCTTTCTATAGCCCTGGTGGGTGCATGTGATGGGTAATTTAACAATCGCGATTCATCCTTACCGGAAATCCGACTGGAGACCTGGTTTGTCCCTCACATACGTCTTTGGCATTTTGTATGTGACAGTTGAATCTGGTTATATCTCTTGTGTGAGTATTACGATTATTCGTAATCCTTTTTTAGGGAAAGGGGCCAAGTGACTTTGGTGTGGTATGGACCTGGCATCAGGTCAGGTTATTCTAATTTCAGGGCTGACTATATTTTTCTCGATGAAATTATTCCGTTCTGATTTTGGGATTTTCCCCCCAATGCAGCAGGTTAATACAGGATCAAACCCGTTTGCCCAGCTTTATATGACCTGCTGTTGATAGGCCGTTAAACACCAATAAACAAACAAACAACTTTGGCATTTGGTATCCGACAGTTATATCCTTTATGTGAGTATTAGACCATAGCTGTTGATAGGCCGTTAAAACACCATTAAACTAAAAAAAAACATTATATAGCCCACTCATACGGCTTTCATGCACACAGTGAAGGTGAAATTACTTTTTTGAAACTTGCGTTAAATGTTTTGAAATATATGCGTTAAAGTTTTAAGTAAACAATTTCTCTGCAACCGTAAGTCAGATTGAATTGAAACTTCATATATTTGTCTATCAACAATCAACATCCATATTTTCATTTTATAGCCTACGCATGTGACTTTCATGCCCAAGGTCAAGGTCAAATTGTGTTAAATGTTTTGAAATATTTGCATTAAAGTTTTAAGTACACAATTTATCTGCAACCGTATATTGGATCGACTGGAAATGTCACACTTCTTTATCAACAGCCATATTTTCATTCTATATCTCACCTAAGCAGCTTTCATGCCAAAGGTCAAGGCCAAATGACTTTGCTACGGCCGCGGGTATGTGTGAGACCCCGCTCACTTGCTCTAGTCCTTAAAAGCAAGAATAACATATCTTAACATACTGATTTCTTTTGTTTTTTTCGGATACATGTACTGATTTTGTGTCCCGAGCATAACTGGAATTCCTTTTTGTATTTTATCACAACTCTTGCCTCACTAATATTCCAGTGTTCTCCCTTTGTTTGTTCACGCATTGATTTTGTATCTGGCACATAGCGATATTTCAAATTTGACCTAATATGGTCCTGATATATATCAAATCGAAGGTATCGTGGGTATTGTCAAAATCGGATGATACATCATACAAGATGGCCGCCGACAGGTCATCCTTTAATTATAGATTTCGTCTTCTTCTCATGTACCGTTTGGCCGACGCTGGTCAGACTTCACAGTTGTGGTGCGTGGGTGAAGCATTTTCATATTTTTTAAAATGGAGGTTGTCGCATAATCCAAGATGGCCGTTGTAGAAAATTTGTTAAAATTCTTAAAAAAAATCATATCAACCATGTTAATTTTACATTAATATTATTTTTACATCAAGCTTGAATTGCCACTTTGATATCAAGGGCGATAACATTGACTCTTTAAAATGTTAATGGAAACAACTATTTATTCTCTCTATTTATCTTTTGATGTGCAATGATCATATTTTGTAACAAGTCAATACAAATATTTATTCAGGTGACACATTTAGTTGATATAATAATTTAAAAATGACCTGCCTCATTTACAATCAAAATAGCACAATGATACAACCTATCAGTAAACCTAAGATTACTAAGTGAATATTTCTGTGTAGTGGGCACTCGTATTTTTTAAAACTGTTGGAATAGTTACACAATTATACTATTTAATATTTAATTCCTATAAAGAACACTTTGTGCCAAACAGATGGGACCCCAATTCAAATCATATGATTTGCAACTTTGCTGAAGGATGTCTGGCACCCAGTCATTAAGTGCAAAGGCTTGTCTTATCAGCTCATTCACAAACACCACATCATACAAAACACTTGTCACATGGATTCACCAGTGGGTGTACAGTACAAAGTCCAGTGACATGGTGTGTAATTGCATCCTGTAACATTTGGTCAGGTGTGTATTTTTTTACTTTAACCTACGTTTTCTGGGGGAAATAACTACCTGTATAATATATGTGAAAATCACTTCAATGGAAGAAATTAAATGTATGTTCTCGCACCCCTTCCAAACTCCATTCACAATTCACACCCCCTCTGCATGAATCAGGATACTCCACTACAGTGCAAAGTCGCAGAACAATTTTTGACATACAGCCGTTTGAATGTGTACTTGTGTGTGTGTAATATTTCTCAGACTTTTTCAAGGCAATGATTTCTGTTTCGATGTAATGTATGACCTGTCGTGAATTTCACTCACAAGTTCATATTGGTGCTTGTAGGAGTATTTGATATCCAGTATACATTTTCTATGGCTTTCACATTCTGTAAAACCGTCTGGAGTTTTGACAATGAAATGGAGAAAATGGCAAACATTTTCATGTGTGTGAATGTGGATTATTTCTGGCACTATATCTTTGGCTTATAACGTCGTTCAAATTGTACTGCGTCAATTTTATCGAATTTAAGATTGCATATTTCATGACTTTCTTCAAAACGCCAGTTTTAGAAGTTGATGGTTTTAGGATTTTGATATCATGCACTGCAGTGCCGGTGATAAGTCGCTAGGTGGCGTTGCCAAGTCGGACTGTTGTACTGTGCGGACTCACCGAAACAAACCGCCAGTGGACGCGTTACACTATGTTTGCAATGTAAACTCCCTGGGTAAGTTTATAGATCGCGGCTCAGTCAGCGTGCGACTAGATGTCGGTTTTTTATGTTAGTGGAAAGTACTAAAATTGGGAAAATTGGGCCCGTGCAATATTTAAAATTGCGCCATGTCAATTAAAGGTGGTGCAGGTTTTTGAATGTAATATCTTTATAGTGGAAAGACAGAGTTTAATGAAACATAACGCAGTAAATGCTTAACAGGTTGCCAATTAGTATCCCCTCGCCGATAGGCAAGAAAGCTGGTATATCGTTAGTCCATGTACTGCGTACGTATGTACGTACGCCAGTAACACCTTTCATTTTTCGATAACTTGTGAACTGCTTCCACGATTTTGATATTATTTGACCATAATGTGTGTCTATGGATGGAGCATGGTTTTAGCATATGAGTAGACTCGTATGACCCACGTTCGACCGCCCAAGGTCACGGTAGTACTTTTATTATCAAGGCTGCCAGCGAGGGGTGGGGATTAGCTTCGTTTAATGATGCCAGTGCGAGGGGATTAGCTTCGTTTAATGATGCCAGTTCTTGCATTATGGTATAGTTTGTTTCTTTAATCTAACAATTTTCTGGTTTTGACGAAGAATCGGTTTCCATGGATGTGAATATAAATCTAAAGAACGTGAATGTATGGTGTGGATACATATCATCGAACCGGTATGTCATTTCTATGGTGTGATACATATCATCGATATCCGTCCGTTTGCTTGGAAAAGTTTCAAGAAAATTTACTGTAAAAATGACGTCACAGAATACGTCATGTCGGAAAAGCAGGTTCGGAAACCACTGATCCCATACCCTGATATCTATAACTTTACATGCTACTTGCAAACATGTAGTTGGCCTCAATAATAATAGCATACACTCAAAGCGTTCTTTTATAACATGATCATTCATGTTATAATTGTTCTTGTTATCAGTACAACGGGACAGACCATACCCTTCGTATCTCATGGCAGACGTTTTTACAGGTTATGGGATCACATGGTCTATTGTTTACACTGCAGCACTGCACTGTGGTTCTTTCGTTTAATGATGACCATGTTCCAGCTGTTAACACTACAAGTCATCCAATGCCAAATTTAGCAGCATTACATTTGTAGTTAGTTAATAGGGTGGGTGGCAGGTGGGAGCATGTGATGGGTAATTTAACGATCGGGGTTCACCCTTACCGGAATCCCGACTCGAGACCTGGTTTGGCCCTCACATACGTTTTTGGCATTTTGTATGTGACAGTTGAATCTGGTTATACCCCTTATGTGAGTATTACGATATTCGTAAATCTATTTTAGGGGAAGGGGCCAATTGACTTGGTGTGGTATGGACCTGGCACCAGGTCAGGTTATTCTAATTTCAGGGCTGAATATATTTGTTCTCGATGTAAATATTCCGTTCTGATTTTGGGATTTTCCCCCCAATGCAGCAGGTTAAAATGGGATCGAACCCGTTTGCCCGGCCTTACATGACCTTAGCTGTTGATAGGCCGCTAAACACTAATAAACAAACAAACAAACAAACATAATAGTTAGGACCACGTTTAAACAACGTTCCATTAACATTTCTCTGCAGAATGTTCAGACTAACTACACAAGCAATACTGCTAAATGGTATTGGCGAACTCTTAGTGTTAAAGGCTGGAACATGGTCATCATTAAAAGGAAGAAACCTTTTAATAAAATTTACCTGAAACCTCATGGGCGCCGCCATTGCTGCAGTGTAGACAATGACCACGTGATCCCATACACTGTTTTCAACATTTCTCAGAATTTTGTCTCCTGCTTTTGGCAATTCACAGATATGGAGAAAATTCGTCACCAATTTTTGTTCGTAGGATTGTATATTTGATGAAAAGAACACATTAAATATGACGTTAAAAATATACTGCTTTTTTCAAGACTATAAGCTCATTACATGGGGCTTTCAGTCTATGACAGGTACGGGACAGACATGTGTCAACATGTTATATACACATGTACTCGTTACACTAATCACTGCACAAATTGGTATCAATACCTAATATGGTATCAATTAGTGTTATTGTCACTTGTCATAATCCTTAGTGCTTCCAAGTAAATGTTGATCCCAGCGTTGGCACAATCCCAGTTCTTTGGACAACGACGTTCCAATTGCATGTTAGTTTGTTCATTTATATGCATTTGCACCGTTTCCAAGATGGGCCTTGTGTCTGTTTCACCACCTGGAACAACTGCATCGTCGTCTGTTCCGTGTTCCTCAGTGTCAATTGGATGGGCCATCATACCTGAAGTCCACAACCACAATGGCGATGTACGAGCAGTGCGCAGTCTGTGTGAAGCCCAAGCCTCTTTCCAGAGATCAAGCTTTTCGTTTATCTTGTGCTTGTACACATAGTGAAGCGCAAATATGTGTGTAGGGTCCAATATGTCTAAAATGCCCTCATCTTCCATGAATGAAAACAATTCTGAATATTACACATCTCGCCAGAGGCGTTCAATACGTTGATTGTGAACACTTTTCCCTGTTTAAAAACCAGTGGTACCTAGTGTTTCAATCATAAAATGAGCAATTTGTACGTTTTCAAGCCCCATGTCGGTCCTAACACAGAGTGGTATACCAAACCTATCTACACCTTCTTTGAAAATGTTCACCATAGTGTCAGATCTGTTGTTATCTTCACAATTTATGAACATTATCAACCTACTGAAACCATCAATTCCTGCAGCAATTACAAAAAAACCAGCGTATCAGTTTGTGGTTTGTGTCCACATGCCACATATGATTTGGTCCTTCGACATGATAAACACGGCGATGCAAGCGTCCTAATTGACGACTGCGTACACCATTTTCATCATGTTGATGAAGAATGTCTCGCAGTCGATATCTCGGTATCTGTTATGAAATTGTACATGAATTATTTTAAAAACGGGTTATAAGTCTAACACTATTAAATACATCAGCAAACATTACTATAATACATGTTTAGCAGTCACTGGCTAGACCATCACTAAACTACTCTCTAATCCGGCAGGTGGAAGCATGCGATGGGTAATTTAACGATCGGGGTTCATCCTTACTGAAATCCCAACTGGAGACCTGGTTTTGCCCTCACATGTGACAGTTGAATCTCGTTACACCCGTTATATGATTAATATGATTAATCATAATCCTATTACTTTTAGGGGAAGGGGCCATGTGTCTTTGGTGTGGTATATGGACCCCCCTCCATTCCCCCTCCCCTATGCAGCAGGTTAATGCGGGATCGAACCGGCTGGCCCGGCCTTAAATGACCCTCGACTTATAGATACTTGATCATAAATTATTTAAATTAATAATAATTAGACCTTGAACCAGAAATAACTAACAAACCTCGTTGCCTGCGCTCAAAGTGAACAAATCACGGCCATTTCCCAAGATGGCCACCAAGCATTTTTATATTGTCGCGCCCGCTTGCGGACAGCACCATATAGTCGGCACATTGGCGTTCGCATGTATGTCGGTACGTCCACATGTGCGTCCGGTTGAATCTGTTTTTGATTTAGGTTAAAGTTTTTACACTATATCTCTGAAACATATCGCTCGAAACTTCATATGTGTCCTTATCATCATCCCTAGTTTCATTATATGCACAACCCGTGCTGCCCCTGTGCCAATGTCAAGGTCAAATTACTTTTTTGTCGCACCAGCTTTCGGACAGCGCGATAATAGTCGGCACATTGGTTACATGTTTTCGGTATACTATCAAACTTCGTTTAGTACTGCATGTATCAAATGCCTCGGCAGGCGCGACATGTCGGCCGCCGCCATCTAGTTTTAATAAAGACTGTTAACTTTCAGTCTGACCAATATTAACCGGGTAAATTTGTATAATTCAGTCACAGTTTGAATGTAAAATGATACATATTGTATTTAATTAAATCCAACTTAGGTTGCTGGTATTGTTTACAACTATGTAATGTTCTATGGTTGTAGTATTATCGTGTCATGCATGGAGTAATACGTGCTACAACCCATTCATTAACCATGATAGTTTACTTAATGGTGTTTAACGGCCTGTCAAAATATGTGCACGAGCAGTAAGCAATGTGTATACTTCAAATAGCACAGACAGTCGCAAATATGTATGCCAAACATTATTCAGATTCAAACAGTATGTCAAAAGATGTATTGGTTACAAAAAGTGTCCAAGTTGTGTTGAGCCACTCTGTACATAGTTTCCACATGTTTGCAATTTCATCTTTAATAATGTAAACAAATCAATTTTTAGCGGCCATCTTGCATTTCACTTTACTAACCTATTCACAAATTAGCTGCCACTGTAAAATGATTGAATAACCATGTAGTCAAATTATAATAAATTGTGTGTACACCTTGTAACACAAATTATGTAGTCACATGTATATTCTTCTGTCGCAATATTTCTTGTAGCATTTTCTCCCCACATCTTGGAAACTCTTGTACTGTTTTCTTAACAATCTGTGTTAGTGTATCGTCATCTATATTTGTAAATTGGTACTTTCGCAAACCATAGATTCGCATTCGTCTGTAAACAGTGCTCTCGGAAACTGATAATAGGGAAGCAATTTCATTTATCTGAAATCCAGTTTCCAGTAGTGTTTCGACAGTTATTTTTGGTATTTGGAACTGAGGCGGCCCACACTGATCATTGGTCTTGTGCGGCTGAAAACTTCCATAACAGATGCAGGATGTTCTCAATGTCATTATATCCGTCCTATTCACAACACCCAAGCAATTCATGTCATATATTGATAATTTCCCAACTATATCCGGCGTAATCTTTTCCGCATGAAAGATTGGAATACACCTTGCCAGGCCCAGTTTTCGCAAAATATCATCCATGTTGTTGCCTATTTATGGTAGTAAGTCTTAGTAAATTTCACATTTATTTCTTTATTCGTGTAACACTGCATTCCGGATGATGCACGAGTTATCAAAGAGGAACTAAAACTAATTGTTAACTCAGCACATCACGTAATGTCGACAAGATGAGACTATGCGCTGATATTATGAGATGGAAGGACAGTAACACAGCACAAACATTTACGGTATGTTGACATGTGGACAGGATACCATGATAAATTGACTCAATATATTGCACAGTCTACATCCAGATACGATGTGGACAATATAACCTGGTAACGGGACAGTGTATAATGCACAACGGACAGCACAGGGTGATATGTGAACGAGGTAACATATCGAATGAACAAGACAGATGATGAGGCGAGTAGACACTACAAAATGCACATTAGACAGCACATGATAAGATGTGGACAACACAGTATGGTGAATTGACAGAACATAATGCAGAGTGTACAGCGCATGTCAAAATGTGGGCAAGATGACATGACGATTGGACAACATGACATGACGAATGGACAACATGACATACGTATGGACAAGCTGGCATGACGATTGGACAAGATAGCATGACAATTGGATAAGATGACATGACGTCTGGACAAGATGACATTACGTCTGGACAAGCTGGCATGACGATTGGACAAGATGTCATGACAATTGGACAATATGACATGACGTCTGGACTAGATGACAGGACGTCTGGACAAGCTGGCATGACGATTGGACAAGATGGCATGACAATGGACAATATGACATGACGTCTGGACAAGATGACATGACGTCTGGATAAACTCGCATGACGATTGGACAAGATGGCATGACAATTGGACAAGATGACATGACGTCTGGACAAGCTGGCATGACGATTGGACAAGCTGGCATGACAATTGGACAAGATGACATGACATCTGGACAAGATGGCATTACGTCTGAACAAGCTGGCATGACGATTGGACAAGATGGCATGACAATTGGACAAGATGGCATGACGTCTGGACAAGATGACATGACGTCTGGACAAGATGGCATGACAATTGGACAAGATGACATGACGTCTGGACAAAATGACATTACGTCTGGACAAGCTGGCATGACGATTGGACAAGATGGCATGACAATTGAACAAGATGACATGATGTCAGTGAACAGTACATGCTAACATTTGGACAAGACAGCATGGCGAGTTGGCAAGATATAATGCAGAGTAGACAGCATATGGTAAGTTTTGACAAGACAGCATAGCACGTTGACATAATAACATCATGATTTGACATCAAATCACAATTATCAGGTACATGAGACAGCTGGGGCGTTCCATACAGCACAAACATTTACGGTATGTTGACATGTGGACAGGATACCATGATAAATTGACTCAATATATTGCAAAGTGTGCATCCAGATACGATGTGGACAATATAACCTGGTAACGGGACAGTGTATAATGCACAACGGACAGCACAGGATGATATGTGAACAAGGTAACATATCGAATGAACAAGACAGATGATGAGGCGAGTAGACACTACAAAATGCACATTAGACAGCACATGATAAGATGTGGACAACACAGTATGGTGAATTGACAGAACATAATGCAGAGTGTACAGCGCATGTCAAAATGTGGGCAAGATGACATGACGATTGGACAACATGACATGACGAATGGACAACATGACATTACGTATGGACAAGCTGGCATGACGATTGGACAAGATAGCATGACAATTGGATAAGATGACATGACGTCTGGACAAGATGACATTACGTCTGGACAAGCTGGCATGACGATTGGACAAGATGTCATGACAATTGGACAATATGACATGACGTCTGGACTAGATGACAGGACGTCTGGACAAGCTGGCATGACGATTGGACAAGATGGCATGACAATTGGACAATATGACATGACGTCTGGACAAGATGACATGACGTCTGGAGAAGCTCGCATGACGATTGGACAAGATGGCATGACAATTGGACAAGATGACATGACGTCTGGACAAGCTGGCATGACGATTGGACAAGCTGGCATGACAATTGGACAAGATGACATGACATCTGGACAAGATGGCATTACGTCTGGACAAGCTGGCATGACGATTGGACAAGATGGCATGACAATTGGACAAGATGGCATGACGTGGACGTCTGACGGAGATTGGCATCTGGACAAGGATACAATGACGTGGACAAAGATGGCACAATTGGACAAGATGACATGACGTCTGGACAAAATGACATTACGTCTGGACAAGCTGGCATGACGATTGGACATGGTTGGCATGACAATTGAACAAGATGACATGATGTCAGTGAACAGTACATGCTAACATTTGGACAAGACAGCATGGCGAGTTGGCAAGATATAATGCAGAGTAGACAGCATATGGTAAGTTTTGACAAGACAGCATAGCACGTTGACATAATAACATCATGATTTGACATCAAATCACAATTATCAGGTACATGAGACAGCTGGGGCGTTCCATACAGCACAAACATTTACGGTATGTTGACATGTGGACAGGATACCATGATAAATTGACTCAATATATTGCAAAGTGTGCATCCAGATACGATGTGGACAATATAACCTGGTAACGGGACAGTGTATAATGCACAACGGACAGCACAGGATGATATGTGAACAAGGTAACATATCGAATGAACAAGACAGATGATAAGGCGAGTACACACTACAAAATGCACATTAGACAACACATGATAAGATGTGGACAACACAGTATGGTGAATTGACAGAACATAATGCAGAGTGCACAGCGCATCTCAAAATGTGGGCAAGATGACATGACGATTGGACAACATGACATTACGTCTGGATAAGCTGACATGACGATTGGACAAGATAGCATGACAATTGGACAATATGACATGACGTCTGGACAAGATGACATTACGTCTGGACAAGCTGGCATGACGATTGGACAAGATGTCATGACAATTGGACAACATGACATGACGTCTGGACAAGATGACAGGACGTCTGGACAAGCTGGCATGACGATTGGACAAGATGGCATGACAATTGGACAAGATGACATGACGTCTGGACAAGATGACATGACGTCTGGACAAGCTGGCATGACGATTGGAAAAGATGGCATGACAATTGGACAAGATGACATGACGTCTGGACAAGATGACATGACGTCTGGACAAGCTGGCATGACGATTGGAAAAGATGGATCATGACAATTGGACAAGATGACATGACGTCTGGACAAGTGACATGACGTCTGGACAAGCTGGGCATGACGATTGGACAAGATGGCATGACAATTGGACAAGATGACATGACGTCTGGACAAGATGACATGACGTCTGGACAAGCTGGCATGACGATTGGACAAGATGGCATGACAAGTGGACAAGATGACATGACGTCTGGACAAGATGACATGACGTCTGGACAAGCTGGCATGACGATTGGACAAGATGACATGACATGACGTCTGGACAAGCTGGCATGACGATTGGACAAGATGACATGACGTCTGGACAAGATGACATGACGTCTGGACAAGATGACATGACGATTGGATAATATATAATGTACAGTGGACAGCACATCATAATATATGGACAAGACAACATGATGACTGGATACGATATAATGTACAGTGGACAGCACATGCCAATGTGTTGACAATATAGTATGACGACTGGACAAAATATAACGCACAATGGACAGCACATACTAATATGTGGACGTTATACAATGTTGAAATGGCACAATATAACGGAAAGTGGACAACCCATGTCACGCTGCGGACAAGCTAACATGTTGAATTTACAAAATATAATTCATAATGGGCAACGTATACGAATTGCGCAAGATAACATGGTCAATTGGCAAGATAAAATGCACAGTGGACATTACATGATACTATGTTGACAAGACAACATGGCGAGTTGACAAGATATAATATACAGTGAACAGTACATGCTAACATTTGGACAAGACAGCATGGCGAGTTGGCAAGATATAATGCAGAGTAGACAGCACATGGTAAGTTTTGACAAGACAGCATAGCACGTTGACATAATAACATTATGATTTGACATCAAATCACACTTATCAGTTACATGAGACAGCTGGTGCGTTCCATACTTTTCCATCAGATTTTGACTTTCCATCCGGAGAATGGCCTATTTTCTTACCATTGCTCTTTGGACAATTCCTTTTAAAGTGGCCTTCCTCCAAACAAGCAAAACATTTGTTTTTCAATGGACACTCCATGTATGTATGAGTTGGTTTCCTGCATATGGAGCACCTCTGATGGAATCCCCTTTTGATGGCCAGCAAAATCAAATGTTCCAAACATTTCTGCAGTTTCACAAACGCATCTTCCAAAGATGTGATGCGAAATACTGAAGTTGTTGGTTCACGTCTGGCTGGAGTGGACACCATCTCCCTCTGCTGCGGAGCTTTCACCTGGTCAATCTGGCGTCCGTCATTGTCGAGATTTCGGGGTCGCTTGGCCTCTGTTTGATTTGTTTTACCGTACATCGCACAGTGCACATGCTGGTAACAGAGTACATTGTTGATGGCTTGTTGTATGGTTGCCGTTCTACCCAGGTATATATGCTGGCCTGCTTCTTTGTCTAATAAATCTTGACAAAGTATATTTACTGCCTGCTGATTACAATAATGTTCGGGCAAATCTTGGAATGCCCGAACTGCCAACAACTGTATCGTATCCGCCCAGTCACTAAGCTCCTCTCCAGGGCTCTGCACTGCCGTCTGAAACTTCACCTGCACAGTCTCGATCAACTCCTGACCAAATCGACTTTCTAATGTGTTCAATAATTGATCGAAGGTCATGTCAGTTGTCGCTATCATGGCCTGAAAGTCAGCGGCTTTCCCACACAAACACCAGCGCAAACTATGGACACGAACATCTTGTGTCCACTGACATGCGTCCGCATACTGGAGAAAGCGCTGTCTAAATATCAGCCAGTTACCAGTACCATCGTATTGCAGACCATTAGGTAAACTTTTGATTACGTCTACAAAGTTACTGGTGCGCGACCTTGACTGACTCCGGTAACTGGAGTACTTGGTACTCGAGTGGTACCGTGATGTTGTTCTAGGTGACCTTGACCTACTTTGGCTCGACACGGACCGTGACCTGTTTCGCCTGTGACGACTGACCTTAGGTCTCGCATTCAAGTACTTGGTACTCGAATGGTACTGCAAAGTCGTTCTCGGTGACCTTGACATACTTTGGCTAGATGCAACATATGAATGTGATCTATGTCTGTGTCTAGTCTGCCTGTCATGTCTTGTGTAGGTGTGTTTGTCCTTTCGTATCCCACATGACCTTGGTGACATTGACCTACTTCTACTTTCTGGGGTGAGATACCCAGACCTTGCATGTCTATGGCGATGCATCACCTCACTCCCATACTTAGTATGCGAGTACCTTTCGCCCCTAGGTGACCCAAATGACCGAGACCTCTCCTGTTCGACATCATACTCTGTCGACCTAGATGTACGCCTATTTCTCCCACGACCTTCGGCATTGTCGTACTTGGTACGAGAATGACGACCACTCACATCTCTCGTCACTGTCCTTTCTTTCCGTACATCTCCATGCCAGAACTTGGTTCTGGAAATATCACCCTTTAACATTGGGTGCTTCGGCTCACTGTCCGATTCCACACGTTGTTTATGTACCCCATTTCAACAGCACATCACCCACTTGCTGCAGTTGCATCTCCCTGTGTTGTCTCTCCCGAGTATCACCCTCAAGTTTAACTTTGGGTCCGATACCACCATACTCGGCATCTGGGAGACCACCCTTGTACCTAGGCTCAGTTCTTAATAAGAGAGACAATTTGCAGTGTTTGCTCGACTTCCGCCTTAATATTGTCGTAACTGCCCATAGATGCACATTCCTCCTCCTCCCATTCTATAAACCGCCTCTCCACTGACAATGTGTCATCAAATTCCTCAGTCATATACACTACTTGACCATCTTTAAAACTTGAGGTAACTCTGCTCCAACAGCCCTGTCTGAAGCGTCCGTATCTAATATGAACTCGTCAATATTGTTAGCTAAGGACATTACGGGTGGTTGTGTCAGAGCAGACTTCAGGGAGTTAAATGTATGTTGCTGTTCCTGTTCCCACTTAAAACTACGTTTACCTAAAACCCCATAAAGCGGATCGGCTAATTCAGAAAAGTCTGGGACAAAACCTCGGTGGTAATTTGCCAACCCCATGAACCTTTCCAAGTCGATTTACCGAGAAATTACACTTGCACAACTACAACTTAATATGCACTGTTAATTGATTCTTGGAATCAACAATGGAAAAGTGCAGCAATTTTTCAGAATGGACCCCCACTTGTTTTGCAAGTTCTCCCACGCCGTGAAAACTATTCTGACATCCTCGTCGCCATTGTACTATCAAGCTTCTTGGAGGTCTGACATTATTAAAACAATCCCTTAAAATACCGGATTACACCTCAATATCTAGCTATCTTGCACTTTATTCGAGTTCGTTCTGTTCTCGTCACTATCAGAATCCGAAGTGTCCTCAGTCCTTTTTCGTGTGTTCACCGGTCGTACAATAGTCCTCGGCCGTTTCTGTAGGCTGCATTCGTCAGTACCCGTAAGCGCCTCGGGTCAGAAACCACAAATGTTCCAGGTATCAGCGCACTAATTTCTGGTGAACATTACACACCTAACAACATGTGCTTCCTTCATTCAGTGGAACCACAGGGAAGCAAGCAAAAACGGCCCCTGGTCAAAATGGCCCCCAACTTTTGGGAATTTGGTCAAAACGGCCCCTACTAAACGGCCCCCTATTATATATTGTATATTTTTATTTTTTTCTACATATGGTCGTGACGCCAGTTTTCGGGGTAGTCGGAGTTTTCGGGGTATTCACATAGTTGGTAATTTATAGACATGTGTACAGCCGCGATGTGATTTACGTCAGGTGATTAAATCAGCATGACTTGACCTACATCAAGTCCTTTAAAAATGCCACCAAGTCCAGTGTTTGGACTAAATACTGGTACTTTTTGCCATTTATGTCATTTTGTTCACGAACATTCTGTGATTTGTTGCGTCCGCCAATAATCTGCTCTTTTATATTGTTAAAATCATGAACAATAGAAACGTTTCAAGTTTTCCTTCACTGTGCCTCATTCATCTGCGAGATGTGTTACATAGTGTTTATCAAAGCAAACCTACCTCACACAATTTTCAGTTTATACTATATTTCTGTCAACATTCGCTTGTACTCAATTTAAAAACAAAAATGGCTTCTCGTGTATATACACATGAGACTGTTTATAGTAATTTCCCCGCTATAATGTATATATCAAGGTCACAATCATTATATAATCTACACAACTATTGACATACAATTAATCATAAATACATAAATACATGTACATATATAATACAGATACTATGTCAATACATATATTGCCTTGTCTCAAGTTTGTCCACATCTCGGCATGTGTCTTCGGGGCAATATAGTATTACTTATGGTTCTCGTACAAATGCTTAAACATACCACTGTCTAATTCGGAAATTTGTATGTTTTTGTTCGGGAACCAATCGTTAGAACTCAGATTCTGTGTTTACTCGATCTCTCATTTACCTTACTGCACGTTTGTGACATATTTGCATGCGTTAAATACACACAAACCTGCCTTTGTTTTGTATACAGATCTACTTCAAACGGTCTTTGCAAAACAAATCCTAGAAAGCGTGCTTGAATAAACCCTAGTTCTATTTTCTCCGGTAACTCTATTTGCTTGTCATTCAATCGGTCACATAGTGTAATGTTTGAATTCCGTCTCATGGTAACAACATTATTTAAAAGTGACGTATGCAGCCTCAGTGAGTCAATTAGCTGACTTATGAGTGCATCATTTGCGATTCTCATTTGTGAGTTTCATTGTCGTTTAATTGCGTATGCAATAAGCATAAGAATTATGATTGATATCATAATTATCAATGTCTCTACACTGATGGCATCATATAATCTAACGTATCTAGATTTGCAGACAATTTTGGCTGTCTGTTCTCATGTACAATCATTGTATAATTAAATATTGATGCCACATTAGCACTGTTGGTCGTATATTTTAAAGCAATCATAACTGTTAAACGTTTGAAATAATAGTTTTAAAAATTATCATGCATTATTATGTAAATTTAGTCTGTTATTGTCTAAGTATTGTTGAAGTTGATAGAATGTTAATTTTGATTTTTAGAAAATGCTTGTATTTCATAGTAGCATTATAATTTCATATATTTTGACATTTTTAATGTATTCTTTGGTTTTAAACAGAAAGTAAGAACATTTTGTGTTTATTTTTTGTTTTTTTTTTACATATCGATATATCGTTTATTCTCCGCATCTCGTTTTCGTGCGTCAACTTTTTCGAGCTGTTGCTCCATCACGGTAATTTCGGGTAGCAATTGGCAACGGATCGGTAGCGTCGCGCTGCTAAAGTACTCGAAATACATTTTCGGGTGGAGATGTAAAATTTGCTGTACCTCACTCAAGAAATTAATAGCACCGAAGTAGTCGGCCATTGTTACAATGAACATGAAGTTCTCCCGACCGCACTCGAGCAGCATTTTTCTGACACTGTCGAGCGAAGTCAGTCGAACAAGAAACCATTCGATGGCCGCATTGACGTCCATCCATGGTGATCTCAAGCCCGAGTAAGACGAGGCGAACAGGGTAGCCAATTCCTCGTCGAAACTCAGCCAGCCGTTATTACTGTTACAGTCGTCGGCGACGAAAGCTGTGGAATTGATTTTTAGTAGCGTTTTAATATACGCGCTGGCAATTTCCAACCTCAGAATATCATTGATATACACCATCGTTAGTTCTGTTCAATAACTTAAACAAATATAATATATATATTAATCCTGGTCTACTTTGATTTCAAACAAAAGTCATCAAACACACAGATTGAAATGTCGATTATTTTTTTTTATGGCTGCCAACATCAATACATAAAAATGTCACACTCTCACAACATTGATAATTAGTTTCCATTTTTTCGAGTGCAGTTGGCAATCAAATTGATACATTGCAAATTTCTCTAGTACATTTGGCAGTAAGCTACTGTTATATTTGCACATATGTAATGTGACATGGCTAACATTTACTTATTTACTTATGTAAAACATTTTTCTCACAACAGGCATGTTTGGAAATTTCCTACATGGTAATATTATTTTGGGAAGGGCTGTAGCTAATATTGTTAAAAATTGTATCCCAACGCGTTTTGCTCTCTTTAACAGTAATTCGTATATTGTATACCTATTGTAAATTGTAAAAAATATGTTTAAATCACAATATACTTTTATTGTTATAATTATATGATATATTTTTCTGTACAATGAACATAGCATAGCCAATGTAATAAATTTTCAATTACTAACTTCCGTTACAAACCAATATACCAGTATGCAGCTATCAAAGTTTACCTATTTTCGTTGCAAATGCGGATATCTTACATATACACTGACTGTATCATCTAATTTTACTGCTGCTTATAACACTGCGCGTTTAAATGTCAACTCCGGCGGATTGTTGACGTTTAGCGCGGAGATTTCTCTCGCCTAAATGTAAACACGTCTGCAGTCTGCAGTGTCTCACGACAGGTCCAGATCAATAGGCACGTAAATAGCTGTGACAATGCAGTAAATGATGTCAAATGTTTCACCATGTATATACATGAACATCATTGAACCCGTCCATATCGTAATTGTGACAACACTGAGTTCGTACATATACTTGGATTCATCTCTATTGCCAGATAATCCGTTAACACCTTCAATGTTCACCAAAACCTTGTTTTGTGAAATAAAACTTACCCACATAATAAACCACTAGCGTTTATATTGTTTTCTCAGCCGCCGATTTAAATCAGTTATCAGATTTGAATCTAATATATTGGAAGCTTGTTCTCGTGACACAGTTTTGTCTAACCATTCCACGTCATAGAAGACCTGTTTGTTTATAATACGCTTTCTTTAATAGTCGTTTCGCTATGAACACATCTGAAGTATCCTTATTTCGATTTGAACTCCTATTTATAGAATCCAGGTTTTCATTTGTTTTGCTATTTTCTCGCAAACTTTTCGTAGATTCTCTGTTAAAATATGACTTTAACCGATTTGCATGGATCTTTTTCTTTACAATATATCCATCCGAGACCCGTTGAAGTGTATATGTAAATTTATCATGTACTGTGATAATTTTGAATGGTCCAATGAACCTTTGACTTAATTGTTTACATTTTCCAGGTAACAATCTACATTCTTTCAGAAGCACTTTATCTTTTACCTGAAAGGTTGGACTTTTAGATTATTTATTATATTGCTGAGTATGGTTTTCTCTGTAACTTTTCATTTCTTCATATGCTACTTGTCTTGTAATCTCATGACCTTTTAAAATTTCTTCAAATACTTGTCTGTCTTTGAATGGCAAATTTGGTTTAACATTAGGTAATGCATTTTCAACCATTGTCGTCATTGGGAAACCATAAAGAACTTCAAAGGGAGACTTCCCATGTGGTTTACATGGTGCACTCCTATATCCATATAAGATGTGACTGATTATCATTGGCCAATTGTCTTGTGTTGTGTTTTAATGTTTTCTCAGTCCAGAACCAATAATACCGTTTAGTCGCTCTACGAGTCCTTGAGTTTGTGGATGATAGGAGGTAGAGTTTATTTTCTGTATATTGAAAATTTTACATATTGCTTGCATCAATTTTGAAACCAGATTTGATCCATTATCACTTAATAAGTAGGTCGGTTGTCCGAAGACGCTTATGACATTGTCATAAAACAATTGTACTATTGTTTTTGTATCAGTTGCCTTCAATGGATATGCGATGGGATATTTACTGAAATGATCACAAAATACTATTATGTGCTCATACCCCTCTGGAGTATTTGGCAACGGCCCAACCAAATCAACTTCCAATAACTCAAATGCTCTACTTCGCGTGTTCAAAGGACATAGTGGTGCTTTAGCAAAATTGTAGTCTCTGCTTGATACCTGGCAAGTATGACACGATTGTACATAGTTTTTTACATCTTGGTATTGTTTTTTTCCAAAAGAACTTCGATCGTATTAGCAAAAACGTTTTCTCTACACCAAAATGTGCAGAACAGTCATGACAAGCCTTCAATATTTCTGCTTTCAGCGTAGACGGAATGACTAAATGTTTTGTTGCACTTGTTATATCTCTTTGTTTACCTCTTGAGTAGTAAAAATGAAATAATATTCCATCATCAAGAACATAATCTTGTGATTCGACTAATATGTCTTTGCTGTTTGTGTTATTCAATGGCAATTCGTCACTCATTAAATAATTTACCAAAGGTTTTAACTGAGTGTCTTCACTTTGAAACCGAGACAGCTCAACAGCAGGGATCTTCGTTAACTGAGTTATCATCTCTAAAGGATTTGTGTCATTGACTTGACTTTCTGCTTGGAATAAATACGATAATACATTGACTTGTTCCGAACAATTATCTGTTCGATTCTGAAACATAGTCGATTTCGTATCTACACTAGTAGTTTGATAACCACTCTGATCACCTAATGCACAGCTGTCCGAACTGTCCGTTTCTGCTACTGATGAGTGTTTTTGTGTTTTTGTCGTCATTTTCTCTAATTTTGAATTTTGATCATCACTCTGCTCCTCACGTATGTCATATGACATTCTACTGAGAAAATCGGCATTAGTCATGCGTTTTCCCGGTATGTATTCTATGTCAAAGTCATACCCACTTAGCAAAAGTGACCATCGCATTAGTCTACCATTATTTCTAGAAGTTTTTGTTAATGATGTTAGTGCTTGATGGTCTGAATATACCTTAAAGTTCTTATCTGCTAAATAGCAATGGCATTGTTTAATTGCATAAAAAACCGCAAAACATTCTCGTTCTGTCGATAACCATGCCCTTTCACATTTATTTAATTGTTTTCCACCATATAATATTACTGTATTTCTACCATTTTCATCTTGTTGTCCTAGTACGAAGCCCACAGCGAAATCTGAGGAATCTGTCCATAAGTAAATCGTTCGATCAAATTGCGGAAATTGTAAGATTGGTGGGTTTATCAGTTTTTGTTTTAATTGGTCAAAAGCCTGTTGTGCATCATCTGTCCATTGAGATTTTCGTTTTTGTGATGTCAATTCATGTAATGGTTTACAAATTTTACTAAAATCTTTTATGAACTTTTTATAAAATTGAGCTAAACCCAAAAATTGCTTTAAATCTTTAACCGTAGTTGGTCTTTTGTAGTTTCGTATAAGGTTCGTTTTCGCACTATCTGCTTCTACACCTTGTTTTGTAAATATATGCCCTAAATATTTCAGTTTCTCTTTCATGAATTCGCATTTTCAGGCTCGAAGTTTGACACATGCATTTTGAATTGTTGCAAATACTTGTTCCAAATGGTTAAGCTTTTCTTCAAACGTCTTTGAATATATTAAGATGTCAACGATATATACCAAAAGAAACTTGAAGTTATATTTACGAAAACGTTGAGACATACAACGTGAAAAGCATGACGGTGCATTTCGTAAACCATATGGTAAGTAATTGTACGTGTATTGACCAAATTCAGTTACAAAGCTTGTGTATTGTTTTGCAGTTTTACTTAACTTGACCTGGTGGTAACCTTGAAAACAATCAAGACTCGTTAAGTATTCAAATTTTGAAGCACCAAGCTGATCTACTACGTCTGAAATTGAACTAAAGGAAAATTGATTGGTAGGGTCTGTGCATTTAACTTTCTGTAGTCCACTACAAGTCTAAAAGCTTGTTTTGCTCCAGGTGGACTTTTCTTTTTTACTAGCAGACATGGTGAACGAAATATACTATCTGATTCCTCAATTATGCCTGCTTCTTCAAGTTGTTCTACTTGACGTTTTATTTCTTCGGTTTGCGCTGGGCTGTGCCTATAATAATTACTTTGTACTGGCTGTTCTGATATTAGTTTAATATCATGAAATTCCGGTAATTTCGAATTGACTATTTCATTTACATTTTTTTGCAAAACAACGTTCATATTTAATTATAAGTCTTTTTAATTTATATAGTTGCTCTTTACTCAATGAATCTGGTAATTCAATTCCCATATCTTTTAGCTTTGAATTTAATTCCTCTTCCGTTAAAGTTTCACTTTCATCCAAATTTGTTGTCTTAACTTCTGTGTTATTAATGTCAAATGTTAGAATTTCGTCAGTTTCGTTAATTATTTCTGTCGATGATATAATTGTGTGCGCCGGTATTTGTATTTCATTTTCCGTAGGGTTCATTATTTGAAAATAACAAATTTTATTTATAGTTGAACTAACTGTTTTCGCTCCGATTACATTATAAGTATTAAATAATTTTCTTACTGGATTTAATAACACAGTATCATGTTCCTGTGTTGTTTTTGGATGTAAAGTTACCACCAATACGGATTCTGGAGAAATATTAATGCATTCTTTTGTGTAATACAACACAGATGGTTCGTGTTCTTGGAAAGTTTGAAGAGGCACCTTAGCAAAGTCATCATATATCGAAAAATATCCCTCATTGAATGATATTTCGTCTTGTGTGCTTTTCATGAAATCGATTCCCAATATTATATCATATTGGATATCTTTTACAACTAGAAATTCGTGCGGGATCAATACATTTGCAATTTTTACAGATATGTCTACTTTTCCAAGCACGGATGATTTTACGCTATTCACACCTTTAATATTTTTTATTGTTGTATTTTGTAATGGTGCTTTCTTGAAAACTTTAGACCGTTTGTAATCCTTATAATTTAAAAGTGAAACTGAGGCACCAGTGTCAACAAGGGCTGATATGCTTAAACGTTCTAAATACAATTGTATTCTATTATTTATATCAGAATTTAGAGATGGAATCGTATATATGTCACTGTCATTTGTTTGTGATGTAGGATGATCTAATTTCGACGAAAGGTTCCCGCTTGCTCTAAAAAAGACTGTTTTTTTCTGCAGCACACTTCAAAATGACCAATGTTGTTGCAATAAAAACATCTTAAGTTTCTCGCTAGACAGCTATAAGAAAAACAATTGTACTTACCACACTTGTAGCACTTTGCTTTTCAATTCTACCAGTTGTTCTGGTTAGCGTTACTTCTCTCCGTATTGGAACGCGCGCGATTCTCTCTCGGCGTCAGCGATCTTGAACGGAATGGTCCTTGACGTTCGCGACTTCTATTCTGCTGATCATAATCACCCCGCTCGCGACTGCCATCTCTTTGTGGTCGATAGTTTACACCTTGTCCGCGATTCGTGTTTCTTTGTGGTCCGTCATTATCTCCCCTTCCCGGACTTCCGAATCGTGTTTGACGTTGGTAACCGAACCGTTCGCGATGTTCGTATTGAGGTCGTTGATAATAATTGTATCTCTCGCGACTATCACGACGACCTTGAGGATAGTTACCGTACCCGTCTTCTTGGAATGACACTCTACGTTCCCTACTCCGACTGCGTTCATCTTGTAACACGCTTACTTCTTCCCGGAGCTGATCCATCTTCAATTTCTCAAACATCGTGTTCATCATATCCAGCTTTGAAACATCTTCTGGCGTTTCCAGACCTTCTGCAATCTTGGCATATCTCTCTATCTCGTCCAATGTCGTTGGCCTTTGTCCCACTACAAACTTTCTAATCTCTGGAAGAAGTCCAGCCATGACCTTTCGTTGCTGATGGTCGTCCCCTTCTCCAACCTGTCTGCAAAGGTACATCACATCCTGCATATAATCTTTCACTCTTTCCTCCGGCTTTTGAATCCTCTCCGCCAACCTCTTGAAGACAATCCATTGGTTTTCCTCCTTATCTGAAAACATTTTCAGAAATGAAGCCTTCAAATGCGCTAATGTATCTTTTTCTCCACCCGCCAGATGTTTAAACCATAGGAACTCCGCGTCGTTTATAAAGAATGGAAACATCTGCAATGTCTTGTCGTTATTCCATTCTTTATATCCCGCATACAGCAGAAACCTGTCCCAGAATAACACTGGTTCATGTTGTCCTGGTCTAAATTTTTCAACAGACGATATTGACTCCATTTTGTTAATTACACCAATTCCTTCCTTGACAATTTCGTTTTGAGATAATGTCACACTGTCTCTTAAAAGCTGCTAACTCGCCATTTAGATTGACATTTAGTTTATTTTGTTCTTCAAAACTGTCTTTGGATTTCCAACTTAAACACAGTTCCTCCATCTGTAAACGTAACTGGTTCCGTATAGTACTTTGATTCTTTTTTCGCCATTTCTCTCCACAAAAGTTTAGATTTTCTCCCATTTTGAAGGACCGAATCTTAATGATGCTCCACCAATGTTACATAGTGTTTATCTGTCCATAACTACATTGTTGGTTCTTGTTATAATAATAAACACTAATATTATAATCTTTATATTCCTTATTGTCACATATTCTAATCGACCTGTCTCGCTCTAACCCATTATAACAACTCCCTCCTTCTCACACAGTACATTGCAGCGTCTGCTGGGATGTTCCCTTGACATTTCCCTGTTACCGTATATACCAGACTAGAATACCATATTCAGCCAATAACAGATGATCAACAGCCAATGAAAACTCGGGACGAATTAGCAAATTTATTGACACTTTCGGAACATACCCCGAAAACTCCAACCATATGTCAATATTCAAGATGGCCGACTCATGTGTTGCTAAACGAGCTGACGCGAAGTTTAATCTAAAAACAATATAATTTGAAGGCAAGAAACATTAAAAGAAATGTTTATCATTGGATTGAACTGACAATTGGGTCATTCCATGTCAAATCACCCAATATTTCAGGAGGCCCACGCTCTTCGGTCTCAGATTTTGCTGAATTTATTACCAAATGTTCTATAGCCATATTAATGGAAAGATCCATAGTTTGAGCGCTGTGGTCCAAGTACTTTTCGAGATGTGGTCATTTTACTGTGCATGGTATGTGCCTTATTTTGTCCGAAAATTGCTGTCTTCTTATTTTTCGACAATTCCAGTACCCCATATCTTTGCTAATACAGTACATAGAGCAATGAACTTTTCTGTGGTGATAGACAATGATATATAGACTTGATATAAATAAAAATAACAATGATTAATTATGATAACAATTTCCCAGATGCATTTGAAATATCCAAATGATGTCTTTTAATTTTGCGAGCAGCCATGTTTAAGGACCTAAATGAGATACTTGTACTTCATATAGATCGCCAATTTGTTCAACTCTTAAAGCTGGTCCTACTGGCTGTGTAATTCCGGAATATTAGAACTCTGTATATGAATACTAATGATTAATTCGAGAAACAACGAGTTGATAAGCAACTGCGCAATTTTAAATACCGAATGGAAAAGAAATCGACAAATCAATCAAATCCTGCCGACCATGTAATTTTAGTAGAAGAAATGACACAGACTCACAACTGGGTGCAACACGTGCAACATATCAAAGGTCTTAATCAGCCTGTAGTGACATTGTACACATACCATCAAATAAAGGACATCAAACGTTTTTGTTGTAAACCGAATGGAACCGTATAGATAAGACATTCAATCTCGGTAACGTTCATGCAACGCCCACAGTTTACAAATATTTATCTGTATTACGACGTTCGTCAATGGATCATCCCGTGTGTTTTGGCCCCACCTTTATGCATACAAATTCTAACACAAAAACATATAGCGCTTTCATGCACCAAATCGTGGACAATTTAAACGAAACTGAAATGAAAAATTTGGTCATTGGTTCGGACGAGGAACTCTCATTTAAAACATCAATTAAACGGTGTTTACCCGATTCAACCCATATCCTGTGCACGCGATTGTCAATTTTGGAGTTTTTTATGAGAAATATTGTGAATTTTCTAAACTTATTTCATGAAATTACACAGATGTTTGAAGGTACAAAATCACATGGCGTATCTCAAAGGTCTATGACTGAATGGCGAATTGTGTAGGCTCTGATCTGATACCGTGATGCTATACACATGGGACTACACTGTTTGCATTAGCAACGAATAGGCGATATAAAACTCCATTTCGCCAGACCAATCGACAGTCTCCATTTCGTCATAGCACAACTATATATTCCTTCTTATATTTAAGACTCCAAATAATTTAATTCATTAGCAGAGTATGTGCTATAAAAAAACTCCATCGAAATATGTAAGGAAATACCTTGTTTTTTTCCCTCGTAATCATTATACAGATACAACTGTATAATAGATATAATAAGAACAAATAATATTTTCACGCATTACACGCATTAATTAGCAAATTATATGCGATGTAAAACTCCATTTCGCCTGACAATCTTCATTTCGCCGGACATATCCTGAGCACGGTCATTTATAATTTTGATATAAAATCAAATAATGTAAGAAAATACCTTGTTTTTTCAATTATTAATTATACATATATACAACTGTATAATAGATATAATAAGTAAAAAATTAATTTCATGCATTAATTAGCAAATTATAGGCGATATAAAACTCCATTTCGCCCGACAATCTCCATTTCGCCGGACGTATGAGCACGGTCATTTATAGTTTTGATATAAAATCAAATAATGTTAGAAAATACCCAATTTTTTCAATTATTAATTATACATATACAACTGTATAATAGATTTAATAAGTAAAAAATTAATTTCATGCATTAATTAGCAAATTATAGGCGATATAAAACTCCATTTCGCCCGACAATCTCCATTTCGTAGGACATATTCTGAGCACCGTCATTGATAATTTTGATATAAAATCAAATTATGTAAGAAAATACTCAATTTTTTCAACTATATATTATACATATACAACTGTATAATAGATATAATAAGAAAACAAAATTCATGCATTAATTAGCAAGTTATAGGCGATATAAAACTCCATTTCGCCCGACAATCTCCATTTCGCCCTTTTCGCCCATTTCGTACTTCAGTCATACCCCTTTAGTCATACCCGGATACGCATGCGCACTTCATTCTTACTGACTGTCGAGTGATGACTAAGCTGAAGTTGCCCGCCGGAAGTTCATCCGGTAAAGAATCTGCCCTACAGTGTACAGCCGCCGGAAATAGCGTACACTGTCAGAAATGGCTAAGCTACCACCCCGAAATGAAAATGGCATGACGGCTAGTCAAACAAGCCAATTTGCCCAATGTAGACATACTGAATTGTAGGACTATGTCCCGAGTATCCGACGGCACCGTCGGATTTGGGCCTGAATCCCGTTGTAAAGTATGGTGGTCAATTGAAGTGAGAAATGCACGAAAATAGAAAAATCGACAACCCCTACAACAAAGTGCTATGGCGGCTGGTCAAACAAGCCAAGTTGCCCAATGTAGACACATACTCAATTGTAGGACTATGTCCCGAGTATCCGTCGGCACTGTCGGATTTGGGCCTGAATCCCGTTGTAAAGTATGGTGGTCAATTGAAGTGAGAAATGCACGAAAATAAAAAATCGACCACCCCTACAACAAAGTGCTATGGGAGTATGACGGCTGGCAGGCGCGTAGCTGCCTATACGCGAGTACGCGGCTGAATCCACATGATTCTGAGAACAAAAAAATCTGCCGAGTAAAGGGTTTATTTGTTGATTTATGATCATAAAACTTTCCATTTTCCAGTACTAAATAAAGCACCTCAGAACGCCCAGAATGCACCAGATTGCACCATTGTTTTCAAAATCGGACCCCCCTAGCACAATTATGAATCCACATGGATATAGGGCTAGCTACGCCCCTGGCTGGTCAAACAAGCCAAGTTGCCCAATGTAGACAGATACTGAATTGTAGGACTATGTCCTGCGTATCCGTCGGCAGCGTCGGATTTGGGCCTGAATCACGTTTTAAAGTATGGTGGTTAATTGAAGTGACAAATGCACGAAAATAGAAAAATCGACCATCCCCTACAACAAAGTGCTATGGCGGCTGGTCAAACAAGCCAAGTTGCCCAATGTAGACAAATACTGAATTGTAGGACTATCTCCCGAGTATCCGTCGGCACCGTCTGATTTGGGCCTGAATCCCGTTTTAAAGTAGGGTGGTTAATTTAAGTGAGAAATGCACGAAAATAGGAAAATCGACCACCCCCTACATCAAGGTGCTATGGCGGCTGGCCAAACAAGCCAAGTTGCCCAATGTGGACCTATACGGTGTTGTAGTACCATGGCCCGAGTATGCGTCGGCGCCGTCGGATTCGGGCCTGAATCCCGTTTTCAAGTATGGTGGTCAAATGAAATCAGAAATGCACGAAAATAGGAAAATCGACCACCCCATACAACAAAGTGCTATGGCGGCTGGTCAAACAAGCCAAGTTGCCCAATGTAGACAAATACTGAATTGTAGGACTATGTCCCGAGTATCCGTCGGCACCGTCGGATTTGGGCCTGAATCCCGTTTTAAAGTAGGGTGGTTAATTGAAGTGAGAAATGCACGAAAATAGGAAAATCGACCACCCCCTACATCAAGGTGCTATGGCGGCTGGCCAAACAAGCCAAGTTGCCCAATGTGGACCTATACGGTGTTGTAGTACCATGGCCCGAGTATGCGTCGGCACCGTCGGATTCGTGCCTGAATCCCGTTTTCGAGTATGGTGGTCAAATGAAGTCAGAAATGCACGAAAATAGGAAAATCGACCACCCCTACAACAAAGTGCTATGGCGGCTGGTCAAACAAGTGAAGTTGCCCAATGTAGACACATACTGAATTGTAGGACTATGTCCCGAGTATCCGTCGGCACCGTCGGATTTGGGCCTTAATCCCGTTTTCAAGTATGGTGTCAATTGCAGTGAGAAATGCACGAAAATAGGAAAATCGACCACCCCTACAACAAAGTGCTATAGCGGCTGGCCAAACAAACCAAGTTGCCCAGTGTGGACCTATACTGTGTTGCATTACAATGTCCCGAGTATGCGTCGGCACCGTCGGATTCGGCCCTGAATCCCATTTTCAAGTATGGTGAACAGTTGAAGTCATAAAGCCACGTGTATCGTTAAATCAACAACCCGCTAATTTTAAATGGCATGGCGGCTGGTCAAGTTGCCCAATGTATACATATACTGTGTTGTAGGACTATGTCCCGAGTATCTGTCAGCACCATCGGATTGGGGCCTGAACCCCATTTATTATTATGGTGGTTAGTTGAATTCAGAAAGACACGAAAATGAGCAAATCGACCACCCCCTAAATTAAAATAGCATGGCGGCTAGCCACACAAGCTAAGTTGCCCAATGTAGACATACACTGTGTTTTATAACTACATGTATGTCTCCAGTATCCGTAGGCCCCGTCGGATTGGTGCTTGAATCCCATGTATAAGTATGGTGGTCAGTTGAAGTCAGAAAGCCAGAACAAACGGCAAATAGACCATCCCCTAAATTTAAATGGCATGGCTGCTGGTCAAACAAGCCAAGTTGCCAAATGTAGACATATACTGAGTTGTAGGGCTATGTCCCGAGTATCCGTCGGCACCGTCGGATTGGGGCCTGCAATCCATTTAGAAGTATGGTGGTCAGTTGACGTCAGAAAGCCAGGAAAACCAGGAAAGACAATCGTGTATATTAAAATATCCCCATCTCACTCTCTGCTAGCCATCTGTCCACTTCTCTCCATCTACATGTACCTCTCTTCCACATTGTGTCCACCTCTCTCCATTTCCTCCCTCCCTCTGTCCTCCTTTCTCCATCTCTCTTCTCCCTTCCCCCGTATTCCCACTTATCTCCATATCGCACCCTCGTCTAATCACATTCTCCATCTCATTCTCTTTCCCCGTCGGTAAATATCTCTCTTTCTACGTCTCTTCCAACTTTTCTCCACCTCTCTGCATCCCATATGCATGTCTCCCGCCGTATGTCCATCTATTTTCAACTATCTCCACCGTCTTTCCACCTCTCTCCATCCCTTGTATGTCGACCTTACTCAACCTCCATGTCTTCCTCCATGTGTCCGTCACTCTCCATTTCACTTTCGTCCCTCGTGTGCCCACCTCTCTCCATCTCCCTATCTTTCCTCGTGTATCCACGTCCCTCCATCTCATTGTCTTCTCTCGTGTTTCCATCTCTCTCCATCTCACTCTATTCCCACATGTGTTCACCTACCTCTCTCTATCTCACTATATTTCCTCGTGTGTCCACCTCTCTCCATCTCACTCTGATCTTTCGTGTTTCCACCTCTTTACATCTCCCTCTCTTCACTCGCGTGTCCATCTCCACACAGCTCCCTCTCTTCCCTCATGCGTCCACCTCTCTTAATTTCACTCTATTTCCTCGTGCGTCTACCTCTAATTATCTTCCACTCTTCCATTGTATCTCCATCTCCCTCCTTCTTACTATATGTCCTCGTGCGTCCACCTCTGTCCGTCTCACTGTCTTCCCTCGTGTGTCCACCTTTCTTCATCTCACTGTCTTCCATCGTGTGTTCACCTCTCTACAACTCTGTCTCTGCCGTATATATACATCGTACAACTCTCTACATCTCCTTCCATCTCTCTAACCCGTCTGTCTGTTCACCTCTCTCCACCTGTCTCCATCGCATGTCCACATATCGATCCTCGACTCACTCTCTTCCCCCATTGACACCAGCTGAGCCCTCGTCATCTCCGCCTCTCCTACATCTGTCCACCTCTCTATGTCTCCCTCTCTACCCCCGTATCTCCAGCTCTCTCCATTTATCACTCTCTTCCGTTTGTTGTATTATAGAATCAGCTAAATGTATGTAGCATACTATAACTATTTGGCGGCCATCTTGGATGCATATTTCTCAAAGTTATCACTGATGACAGAGTAGATATACATGTAAATTGACAGCCAAATCGCCAAAACATCGTTTTCCGTCTGTCCAACTAACACATCCAAGGATAGAGAAACATGATTTTGTGGAAATCGTGTGGTACATTTCGGAAACCGTGCGGATACTTTTGACCGGTCTCAAATATTGTTAATTATTTTTCACAATATACGCCATTGGAGGTATTGTTGTACCGAGGCAACAAAGCTATTTTCGATCAACACTTGCTAATTTTTGTAATCGATTAATTCTGATAACCTCAGTTTTAAACGACGTGCATCTTTAGTAACGGTCATAAATGGATAAAGAAAGAGCAATATTACGGGAATGTAGTACACGCTGTAAATATAGATTATTCTTAATTGAAGTAAATTGCCGTATATGCAAGACCCAAGACCGGACCATATGAGCGACAGGAAAGGTCCCCACCACTCCCGGGCATGGTCCGTTACCCCGGGATAATTCATGGAGTTTTTTAATTGAGGCCCGAAAAGGGTGCCAAGACGGAATTTTCGGCAAAACGGCCAACATAACCCATTTGGGTTTCATGCTGGGCCTCCAAATCCAAAGACTCAAAGACCGGACCATGTGGGCCGCAGAGTGGGAGGCTCCCGTCACCCACTGCAGGGGGCGTTGAATCCGGGATAATTATTAGATTCATTTAAATCGTGGCCCGTTTTGTGCAAAAGTGCCGTCATATCGGAGTTCGACCCCTGGTCTGCTGGGCCCAAGACCCAAGACCAACTACAGAGAGAGAGAGAGAGAGAGAGATGAATGGGGAGAGACAAAGGAGAGCCACGGAGGGAGAGACAAGGACATATAAGCGCTGGAGTGACAAAAGAGGGAAACGAAAATAAAAGAAAAGAGAGAGAGAGAGAGAGAGAGAGAGAGATAGAGAGAGAGAGAGAGAGAGAGAGAGAGAGAGAGAGCGAGCTAGAGAGAGAGAGAGAGAGAGAGAGAGGGAGGGATGGAGGGAGGGTTTAGGGAGGGAGGGAGGGGATGTGTTAATATGAATGGGGAGAGACAAAGGAGAGCCACGGAAGGAGAGACAAGGACATATAAGCGCTGGAGTGACAAAAGAGAGGGAAACGAAAAGAAGTGGACAGACGGAGGAGATTGAGAGACATGGATTAAGGGCGAATGGAGGGAGATTTGGGTGTTTTGGTGCATTTCTGACTTCAATTGACCACCATACTTGAAAACGGGATTCATGCCCGAATCCGACGGTGCCCACGCACACTCGGGCCATGGTACTACAACACAGTATAGGTGTACATTGGGCATCTTGTCTTGTTTGGCCAACCGCCATAGCACTTTATTGTAGGGGGTGGTCGATTTTCCTGTTTTCGTGCATTTCTTAGGGCGAAACGATCCAATTGTGCTACAGGAAGTAATTTCAATCTTATTAGTTAACTAGTATAGTAGTGTAGTAAAATTAGACAAAAATGTGTGCTAGTGTGTGATAGCAGTAATGCGTGGAAGGAAATGCATGCCAACTTCAGCTTAGCGAGTAAGTTTGGACCTTTTTTTCACAGGTGATTCTAGCTACAGGTGATTCTAGCGTGTCTTGGATGGTCTTGTATATACATGAAACATCTTTCTAAACAATGTACAAAACAATTCAAATACGCCCTGGTATGAAGATTTAATTTCTATTTACAGAGGCCTTGATAATCAAAAAATCTGAAAACCCAATTAAAATTGAAAGCACTGCGTACAGTGGATATACCTAGGTTCTGGATAATAAGCCTTCGTTGGCCAGTTACTAGAGCTATAAGCATACAAAAACAATTATTCAAAACTTTTTAAAACAATAAACTTATCGTAAAAGTGCTGTGAAACCAGATTTATCTAAAAGTCTTGCTTGTTTCCATGTCGTCCATTTTGTTAACTTATCATCCAGGCGCGTGTAGAAAATAGACTGTGACCTTAGACTCTGGATTTTTGTTGTTGGGTTATTCTCATCCTGTAGTGTGGCGCACCATCGGGTCAGAGTAAAAAATGGTTATCTAAATTATCAGAGGAGTGTACAGTAAAACAATTTTCCACCATTTCCTTTGCCAGTCATAAATGACAATAATATTATCACAAGGCTAATAATCATAATGAAAGATGCTTTCAGATCACGTTTATTTTTCATTTGTGGTACATGCTATTTTACCGTATTCATTCTGGTGCACACTACAGGCAGGATTTATACCAACAACAAGATAATAACAATCTACAAACTGTAGACTAGCTATTATTCTGAGCATTTTTATAATCAACAGAACAATAAATTCTATTAAAAACACAGAGTTTATATCTACATCTGTGTAATCAAATATAATTCTGTGTTAATTATTTTTTTATTGTTTTTCATATACAGCTACCAGTCTGTGTTTACATGACATTGACTGCTCAAAATGGCTAAAGAATCCAATGATGGAGACAGAACCATGCTTTGTAAAAAAAATTCAATAATGATGTTTATGAGGGGACAAAAGTGGGAATAGCTGAAATACAACATTTTGAAGGTATTCTAACAATTTTGATTAAAACCTTACATGACTAAGGTCGATGTGGAATATTTTTCTCCAATTGACAGATAGGTGTCTTCTGCAAAAAATGTCTGGGAAACTGACCGTGAAAGTTTCCGTGATTAGAGACAAATGCGGTTTACGAAAATTCCCGACGCGGGGGTAATCCCGACAAATGGTTACGCTACTGTACCAAAACCCAATTAAAATATCGAGTAATCTATTGGCTTGAAAATACATGCGTACTGATAATTTCATGTGGACAGTTTTCAATAAAATTGTTGAAAAATGCCAAAGACGTCGATAGGAAAAGCCTACAGTAGCGTAACCATTTGTCGGGATTACCCCCCGCGTCGGAATTTTTGTAAACCGAATTTGTCTCTAATCACGGAAACTTTTACTGTCAGTTTCCCGGACATTTTTTGCAGAAGACACCTATCTGTCAAATGGAGAAAAATATTCCACATCGCCCTTGGTCATGTAAGGTTTTAATCAAAATTGTTAGAATACCTTCAAAATGTTGTATTTCAGCTATTCCCAATTTTATCCACTCGTAAACATCATTATTGAAAAAGATTTACAAAGCATGGTTCTGTCAGTCGGGTGTCAGAGGTTCCGTCAACTGGAGGTTTCGTCAACTGAGAGGTTTCGTCAACTCTGCGTCCGGTTCGTCAAGTAAATCTCGATAATGATCGGCACGTGCCATACAATTGATCAGATAATTGATGGTCATTAAGTGGACATTAATGACAGATATTTGTTGCTATTTTAAAGTAGGTTTAGTTGTATATGGGCATTTAATGGCAAATATTTGCAAATATTTGTTGATATTTCAAAGTATGTTTAGTTGTATATGGGCATTTAATGGCAGATATTTGTTGTATATGGACATTTAATGGCATATATTTTTATAATTTTAGGTGTATCTTTAGGTGTATATTTTGTGTATTTGTATAATCACCCGCTTCTGTAGCATTTGTCAGCCATCATTTGTCAGCCATCACCAGATACACAATCTGTTGAATAGAAGACGTACGTTAGCATATTTTCGTCAGCAAGAACAATGTGTGTATTGAGGCATGTTGGGCCTGGAATTGGAAATAAAACTATATGAACTATGTAAAGTAATGTATTTTAATAACTTTCTAGAACATATATAAATACAGATATTACATATTTTACATACATGTTTACCACATAAATATCACATCCATGTCTGAGAAAAGGTATCTTACAACATTTGCAATAATTGAATGTATAATTCCTGATCTGGGGCTACACTGGTGTCTGTCGAAATGTACGTTTTCTCAACCGGTCGAAATGTACGTTTTCACAACCGGGGGACCATACACATATTACATACATGTATTAAATACACATAAATACCACTATTGGGCCACCATCTGGCGAGACACATATGCACAGTCATGGATATACAACATGCATACATACAACAATTATATACAACAGTTGTACATATCTGTTCGCGTCGTTCTTCAATCTTCTTCGTCGTGGATGGCGTCTCAGAGACGATTGATCCCAGTCCGGCGATGTTGCTGACTTCCCTCAGTAGCTGTGTGGTGCAGAACACAAGACGCAGTACGACTTGTCAACCATGATGAATTGTAGTGAGTAAGTTACAAATTGCCCACCCATTTATATGTTTCAGCGCTTGTGCAGTTGACATGGATCAGGCAAAAAGCCGTCAATTAGCTTGAGTGAATCATAATTAATCATCACAAATTAACTAATTGAATCATGATTAATCATCACGAATTAACTGATCGGTCATTTAACGGTAATAATTACTAAACGATCAAAGGTCAACTACTTGATGAAAGTGCGAAAGTCAATTAGCCGAGGTGTGATAAATACCATTCAACTATAATCGCCTAATTGACGAACCGGTAACCAGTTGACGGAACCACTCGACTTTTCACTCTATTTTGCCTAATTGACGAAACCTCCTGAATCCCTGTCAGTCTGCGTCACTGGATTCTTTAGCCATTTTGAGCAGTCAATGTCATGTAAACACAGACTGGTAGCTGTCAAATTACCAGAATATAGCTTCTCATTATACTGGGGGGTCTTATAACACAAAAAATTATATTTGATTACGCAGATGTAGATATAAACTCTGTGTTTTTAATAGAATTTATTGTTCTGTTGATTATAAAAATACTCAGAATAATACTCAGAATAATAGTCTACAGTTTGTAGATTGTTATTATCTTGTTGTTGGTATAAATCCTGCCTGTAGTGTGCACCATAATGAATATGGTAAAATAGCATGTACCACAAATGAAAAATAAACGTGATCTGAAAGTATATCTTGCATTATGATTATTAGCCTTGTGATAATATTATTGTCATTTATGACCGGCAAAGGAAATGGTGGAAGAATGTTTACTGTACACTCCTCTGATAATTTAGATAACCATTTTGTCTCACCCGCGAAGCGGAAAGCGAGACATAGGTTTTGCTTTTCCGGAGTCGGCGGTGTCGGTGTCATCATTCAATGTTAAGTTTTCGTGTTACGGTCATTACTTCAACGCCTTATCAGCTACAGTAATCAAACTTTATACATACCTTTACTATGATATGTAGATGAATATAGGATGATTAAAAAAAAATCCAGGCTCCAGGGTCAGGGTCAAACTCTATTTCTTTCTATGCTACAATCTGAACATTAATGCATGAAGACCCGTTTTCTCGTGCGCTCTGTACACCTTACATGTAGAGAGAACAACAGCCTTCTCCAGTTGAACACTTCTGCATGTGCAAGCATGTGCAAATTTCCAGCTTGACCACTAAATGTCCAGCTAAATTATTACAGGTAATTTATACAGGTAAATTATTATACCTGGTATTACATTTCCGTAAACTGTGTTGACAATATTGTGGCAATATGTGGACCTGTGCAGATATGATAATCATATGTAGATAAATATAGGACTATTATAAAAATGCTGGGCTCCAGTAGCGAGCATTATTTTTTTGTTAATTTGTAAACTTTTTTTTTTTAAACTTCTTTTCCATTTTTAGCCAGGTTTTTTTGGGAAAAAAATCCAGGCTATTGGATTGGCGAAAGCCAGGCGGGCGGGCGGCGTCCACAATCAATGCTAAGTTTTCGTGTTTCAGTCCATTTCTTTGTTACTGTAACACATAGGACCAACAAACTTTCACAGCTTCATAACCAAGGGGTGCCCACCACATCACTATCCAACATGTTACCTTTTTGAACTTGACCCATTTTTTTCGCGCAGTCAATGTTAACTTTTCGCGTTTACAATGTTAAGTTTTCGTGTTTAAGTCCATTTCTTTGGTACTGTACCACCTAGGACCACCAAACTTTCACAGCTTCATAACCAAGGGGTGCCCACCACATACAACTATCCAACATGTGACCCTTTTGTTTTACCTTCACCTATTATTTCTACGTAATTGACTTAGCCATTTTCAACGTTAACTTTTTAACGTACGTCTGGTTAAATTTTGTTGGTTAAAGTTTTTCCTTATACTATATCTCTGCAACTGCTTCGCCCATTACCTTGAAACTTTACATGGGTGTTTATCATCATCCATATTTTCATTCTACCCCCAACCGTGCGGCCCCTGTGCCCAATGTCAAGGTCAAATTACTTTGATTTTTTTGTGTACTATATCTCTGCAACTGCTTCACCCATTACCTTGATACTTCACATGGGTGTTTATCATCATTGTCACGCCCGCTTGCGGATTGCGCGATATAGTCGGCATTTTGGCATCCGTCCGTCCGTATGTCCGGTTAAAGTTTTTCCATCTACTATATCTCTTTTTTTAGTGTCCATGCCTCGCCCCAAGGCGCGACATGCAGGCCACGGCCATCTAGTCTACAAAAGTGGGTATAATTATGTTATCCAAGTGTCTATGCTTGGAAAAAACCTGGCCTTCGTGGCTTTGCCTCGTTTCTTGTTGTCTAGTAGCATAAGGTCGTAAGCGCTATATACCGACTATTATCATATACTAAAACAATTATTGACTAGTGAGCCATAGAATATAATCTGATATTCTATGGCTCACTAGTCAATAATTGCATAATATGTTCGGGCCAGTGAAAATTGCTTTCTGGCCCAGGCTCGAGGTGAAGGCGGCGGGACAAGGCGAGACATTTGATTCCGCGGAATTCTTGTTTACTTTGATCAGATGGTGCGCCACACCACAGGATGAGAATAGCCCAACAACAAAAATTCAGAGTCTAAGGTCACAGTCTATTTTCTACAAGCGCCTGGATGATACGTTAACAAAATGGACGACATGGAAACAAGCAGCACTTTTAGATAAATCTGGTTTCACAGCACTTTTACGATAAGTTTATTGTTTCAAAAAATGTTGAATAATTGTTTTTGTATGCTTATGGCTCTAGTAACTGGCCAACGAAGGCTTATTATCCAGAACCTAGGTATATCCACTGTATCTGTCGTATTTGGTTACAATAAGCGTCTATATCGATGATGCAATTATACATATAATAAGCGTCTATGGATGTTTTATAAATAGGATACGCACGGTCACTATTTTTTAGCAGATTACAAGGTGACGGTATTGGTGAAAACTGAAAAGCACTTCATATGGATTGCCGGTCGGTCGATTACGATTGGTAATGGCGATTTATTTTTGTAATTCGCCATTTAATACGCACAGTGTTCGCAGGTGACGACGCGTAAGTAATTGTTTTGAGATGTGACCAAAAACATAAGGATATGGCCGACTCGACCCTGGTCCGAAATGTTTGTGAACTTGTGATGCGAAACGTCCGAGTTCGTGCAACTAGACTAATATTTTTTTCAGTCGGATATACTTCGGATGTTATTGTTTAAGATTTGACAGACCGCGGTAAATATGTCTTCGACAAAATGTGGAGAAAGCAGCAAAAGCCCCAATTAAACATAGATCTAATTACTTTTAACTAACACATAAAAGATGTCTCACATGGTTACGTATTCAATGTATTGTGTAGCCATGTTTATTGCAAATTTTGATACCAGAATTGGAAAATACCCTATTCAATTTTACACTATGGGGTAACGGTTGTAAGGTACCCAATTGATACTTGAAAATACACAATTGAAAAAAATATCATGGAGTAAAAATACTCAATGAATAAATCCTTATCTAGAGCCCTGCAGATTATATAATTATGCGTAGCCTCGATCAATTAGTTTCGGAACAAAACTGTAATATCAAGCCTCTTGGAGGTCTGACATTATTAAAACAATCCCTTAAAATACCGGATTACACCTCAATATCTAGCTATCTTGCACTTTATTCGAGTTCGTTCTGTTCTCGTCACTATCAGAATCCGAAGAGTCCTCTGTCCTTTTTTGTAGTTTCGGAACACCTAACGACATGTGCTTCCTTCATTCAGTGGAACCACAGGCCGACAGGGAAGCAAGTCAAAATGGCCCCTGGTCAAAACGGCCCGGATTTGGTTATTTGTTTTCTACATATGGTTGTGACGCCAGTTTTCGGGGTAGTCGGAGTTTTCAGGGTATTCACATATTTTGTAATTTATAGACATGTGTACTACAGCCGCGATGTGATTTACGTCAGGTGATTAAATCAGCATGACTTGACCTACATCAAGTCCTTTAAAAATGCCACCAAATCCAGTGTTTGGACTAAATACTGGTACTTTTTGCCATTTATGTCATTTTGTTCACGAACATTCTGTGATTTTTTGCGTCCGCCAATAATCGGCTCTTTTATATTGTTAAAATCAGGAACAATAGAAACGTTTCAAGTTTTCCTTCACTGTGCCTCATTCATCTGCGAGATGATCAACAGCCAATGAAAACTCGGGACGAATTAGCAAATTTATTGACACTTTCGGAACATACCCCAAAAACTCCAACCATAAGTCAATATTCAAGATGGCCGACTCCTCTGTGTTGTTAAACGAGCTGACGCGAAGTTTAATCTAAGGCATCACGGGACGGTTGAAAATAGCCAAAATTGACTGGTTTTCTGAGGGCGGCGGGTGACTTATAAAAATCACCGCCTCTCACAATCAGTTAAGGATGCTCTTGCGACAAGTATTGAAAAATACTCGCGCAAATGAAGTACAAATCGCGCGCCACAATAAAAATATCAGTAACCGCATCAAATGTGTTCAATTAATTTTTTACAAAGTTACCCCACCCACCTATTTTTGACCAGAAATTTCAACACGACTGAATTTATCGGAATTGTTTTCATGAAAATATGAGGCACAGATACTTTGTTATGTCTTGTTCTATCACTTGTAACACCACACCATTTTCTGAAAATGATTTCAAAGCGGGGTCATAACCAGCTCAAATTTTCGCTGCAAATGCCCGAAAAATACCTTAAATTCTGACGCGAAACCTTACCGGCGAGACAGCATAGCATGCGCCATTTTCCAAGATGTCAAAATCAACCGGAGCTAACATTCAGTTTCGTAGAATTATGAAATACTCTAGAAAATACACCTAGTCAAGCCTCCCAAAGTCAAGAAATATTCATAAACCTATTTTTCTAGACACACTGG
This sequence comes from Conchocele bisecta, assembly GCA_029237695.1. Classification (NCBI taxonomy): domain Eukaryota; kingdom Metazoa; phylum Mollusca; class Bivalvia; order Lucinida; family Thyasiridae; genus Conchocele; species Conchocele bisecta. The sequence continues at coordinate 175,397,325 of CM055265.1, forward strand.
TGTAACTTACAGGGTCGGTAGTGAAGTATATAGAAAATCGTCCACCCCCTTTTGAAAGCTAGCTGCCCACTGTCCCGTGAGACCTAAAAACAACATTATTTTGAAGGCAAGAAACATTAAAAGAAATGTTTATCATTGGATTGAACTGACAAATTTTTTGTTCATATGTTATGTTTTATAAAAGACGCTAGTTGATGAACTTGTTAATACACCAAAAACTAGACCAGACCCACCATCATATATATAAAAATATTCTTAATATTCATCTAAAATAACAATAATAAATGACCTTGTATTATGAGTACTGATGAAAACTTTAATATGCATGCAATATATTATATTTGTGTATGGTTTGTATATCTTATCAATTACCATGGATGTTTTTCACACCTTTATGTAGACAAAGTTAAATGGCTACTGGAGTGTATTATTTGATCGGGAGCTACCCTCTGTCTGCTCGGTTTAATCCCGATTCTCCCACTTTTTGTTGACCAGATGTCCCGATTCTCACACTTTACTTTTTTACAGGTAAATGACCATTCTCGATTTGGGGCTATAGTCCTTATCAATATACGGTCACTGATTTGACCTGTTAATTAATGTTAGGCCAATGTTAACTTATTAACAGGAATTTAAATGAGTTAAATTTGATCATTCATAAATCCTATGAAGTATTAAATGATTTAACACCATTTAATAATGATTGGCCAATCATACAGCCAATCGAATTGAGTAATAAATTATTAAAGAAAGTTTACCAATGACCTGTTAAAACTGATAATTTTATAATTATTTTAATGTTTAAGAATAATTCTGAAGAACATATATAAATCATGTATATTGATCATTTACTAGTTGAAATCCAGTTTGTCCGCAACAAGCATGGTGGCCAAAGTCTTGTTGTTGGTCGTTACAGGTTCATGGTATGTATATATAATATGGTCTCACTATTTTCTTTCTGTCTGTCTTTCTGACTGTCTGTCTGTATGCCTCTCTCTCTCTCTCTCTCACATATAACAAAAACAATCATAAGTATGTCCGACTGTCCGTCCATTATCACATAGCTACCATTTCGTTGGAACTACACTTTTTGACAAAAAACAGCAACATGTATATTGGCCTATATGATTTCCAAGTTCAAAGTTGAAACAGAACATACGAAAAATGTGACCCGATGCTATGATAACACTGCACCAAAATCGCCTTTCTCCCACTTTGGTTGTTACCTGTTTTCATAAAAATGGGAGAATCGGGATGACACCGTCTGCTCCACGTTTATCTGCCGACAAACTTTTGGCTATTAAACATAATAAATCTAAACAAATATTTAATGTAAGTACTTGTTCACCAATAACAAAAAGGTCACCCTTCTCATTGTTTGTATGTGAATTCAAGGGGGGGGGGGGGGGGGGGGGCATATTGCGTTGCTCTTGAGGTTCCGTACATACGTCCGTCCGTGTACATTTATGTCGAAGAAAAGTCGAAAACGTAAGAGTTTCCCCAAGTTAGAGTCCACGGGCAATATGTAGACTTGTGTAGTCCCTGATCATAATGGATATCAACCATGGGTGGTCATAGTCTATCGCAATATGTAGACAAGTGTACTCCCTGATCATAATGGATATCTACAGTGTATGGTGGGACTACCGGCATTATGTAGACCAGTGTAGTTCCTGATCATAATGGATATCTACCCAGGATGGTCAGACTATCGGCAATATAATGTAAACCATTGTAGTTCCTGATCATAATGGATATCTACCCAAGATGGTCAGACTATCGGCAATATGTTAGACCATTGTAGTCCCTGATCATAATGGATATATACCCAGATGGTCGGACTATTGGCAATATGTAGACCAGTGTAGTTCCTGATCATAATGGATATCTACCCAAGATGGTCAGACTATCGGCAATATGTAGACCATTGTAGTCCCTGATAATAATGGATATCTACCCAGGATGGTCGGGACTATTGGCAATATGTAGACCATTGTAGTCCCTGATCATAATAAATATCTACCAAGGATGGTCAGACTATTGGCAATATGTAATCCATTGTAGTCCCTGATCATAATGGATATCTACCCAGGATGGTCCGACTATCGGCAATATATGTAAACCATTATAGTTCCTGATCATAATGGATATCTACCCAGGATGGTCAGACTATCGGCAATATAATGTAAACCATTGTAGTTCCTGATCATAATGGATATCTACCCAGGATATTCAGACTATTGGCAATATGTAGACCAGTGTAGTTCCTGATCATAATGGATATCTACCCAAGATGGTCAGACTATCGGCAATATGTAGACCATTGTAGTCCCTGATCATAATGTATATCTACCCAGGATAGTCAGACTATTGGCAATATGTAGACCAGTGTAGTTCCTGAATCATAATGGAATATCTACCCAGATGGTCCGACTATTGGCAATAGTAGACCATTGTAGTCCCTGATCATAATGTATATCTACCCAGGATCCAGAACTATCGGCAATAGTAGTCCCTGATCATTAATGTATATCTACCCAGGATAGTACTATTGGCAATATGTAGACCATGTAGTTCCTGAACATAGGATACTACCCAAATGGTCCCACTCCTGTTGTCCAGTTCCTGATCATAATATCGGCAATATGTAGACCAGTGTAGTTCCTGATCATAAATGATATCTACCCAAGATGGTGAGACTATGAGCAATATGTAGACCATTGTAGTTCCTGATCATAATTGTACTACCCAGGATGATCGGACTATCGGCAATATGTAGACCAGTATGTAGAACTTCCAACTTGTATGAATACAGAAATAAAATTTGAAAATCAGTTACAACACTTATTAAGATAAATGTAGTAAGGTATACATGTGACAATTATTGTTCACTATTGCACAAAAGCAATACCCATGCTGACTGAAGATAACACAATTTTGTGCATGTTTTACATCCAAACATGAAACTTTCAAAATAAGTATGCAAGTTTAAGGTTAGCTTAGAATACTTGGCTATACGGATGACTTTTTACTATTTCATCTGTCTTTTATATTATCTGTATCCTTATAGCTGAGACCCGGCAATTATAAAATATTGTCAGAATAACAGCCCGTTCTGTTCTCGCGTTTTGCGAATAAAAGGAAATAAAAGGATAATCCGGGTCAAAGTAGGTATATTTATATGTTTATAATTGGTCTGTGCAAGTTTTTTAACAAAACTGCAAAGTATTAAACCGCTCGCTCATCACTAAATGCCAGGACAGAATGGAGGTGGTTGTGACCATATTTTATAATGGCCGGGTCTCGGCTAATAAGGATGCAGATTATATAAAAGACAGATGAAATAGTAAAAGTCATCCATATAGCTGAGCTAGTTTAAGGTCAAAGAGCCAGGTCACTATAAACACACAATATGTACATTATGTATTATAATGTATTATCCATTATTATTATATTGCTTTCTCCAAAATATTATTCCTAAAAACACATTTCATTATTCCGCAAATTATTTATTACACATCCTAAATTCCCACCCCATAATTTAGCCCTATCAAACAGGTTCGCAATTAAAACTTTTTTACTGCACTCGTCAAATTTAACATGTTCTAAAGCACTGACTGCATGCAAACTAATAATTGTATCCCCCGGACTCCGTCGGGGGATACTATGGATTTGACAGCGCGCCGCGTCCGCGTCCGCGGTCCGCGTCCGCGGTCCGCGTCCGCCGCAGACACTTCTTGTCCGGAGCATAACTCGAACACCCTTTGGAATATTTTCATGAAACTTCACACATGCATAGACCACGACCCGTAGTGTGTCGCGCACAGAATGACTCTTGCATAGCTAATTTTTTGAGTTATCTCCCTTTTTTGTTTCTCGCACTGATTTCGTGTCCGGAGCATAACTTACTACACCACCCTTTCGAATATTTTCATGAAACGCCACATCATAGAAAAGCACAAGCATAGACCACGACCCGAAGGTGTGTCGCGCACAAGAATGACAACTCTTGCATAGCTAATTTTTTAGTTATCTCCCTTTTTTGTTTCGCGCACTGATTGACCATAACTCGACCACCCTTTGGAATTTTTATAAACTTAACATTCAATTAGCCACGAACCAATGTGTCGTGCACAAGAATGACAACTCTTGCATAGTTAATTTTTGAGTTATCTCCCTTTTCGCTCACGATACCGTCACTCCGACTTTAAATTTTCATGAAACTTCACACTGCATAGACCACGACCCGGAGGTGTGTCGCGCACAAGAATGACAACTCTTGCGTAGCTAATTTTTCAGTTATCTCCCTTTTTGTTTTGCGCACTCTACAAACTGGACAATAATGCATGAAGACCTGTTTTTTCGTCTGCTCTGTACACCTTTTCTCGTGTGCTCTGTACACCTTACCTGTAGAGAGAACAATAGGAACTGGGAGAACCATGTGCTAGCATGGGCTAGCATGTGCAGATGTCAAGTGCTTGACCACTGTTGACCAGGTAATTTATACAGGTAAATTACTACATTGGGTACTGTGTTGAAAATATTGTGGCATTATGTGGACCTGTGCAGATATATGTAGATAAATATAGGACTATTAAAAAAAAATCTGGTTTTCATTTTTATTTTCATTTTTTTTTTCATTTTTTTTTTCAAATTATTTTTCAAATTGACTGAAAAAAAAATCTGGGCTCCAGTAGCAAGCATTATTATTTTTAAACTTTTTGTTTCCATTTTTTTTTTTTTCATTTTTTTTTTCAATTTATTTTTCAATTTTTGTCCAGTAGCATAAGGTCGTAAGTGCTATATACAGACTATTCACCTGTGCATGTGCAAGCATGTGCAACTGACCACTGACCACTTACAGGTAATTTATACAGGTAAATGATTATATTACATTTCAGTAAACTGTGTTGAAAATATTGTGGCATTATGTGGACCTGTGCAGATATATGTAGATAAATTAGGACTATTAAAAAAAATTCTGGGCTCCAGTAGCAAGCATTATTATTTTTAATTTTTAAACTTTTTTTCCATTTTTTTTTTTCATTTTTTTCAAATTCTTTTTCAATTTTTGTCTAGTAGCATAAGGTCGTAAGTGCTATAATACATCTATTATCATATAATAAAACAATTATTGACTAGTGAGCCATAGAATAAATAATCTGATATTCTATGGTTCACTAGTCAATAATTGTATAATATGTTCGGGCCAGTGAAAATTGCTTTCGGGCCCAGGCTCGAGGTCAAGGCGGGACAAGGCGAGGCATCTGATTCCGCGGAATTCTTATTTACTTATCTCCCTTTGTTGTTTCGTGCTCTGATTTTGTATCCAGAGCATAACTCGAACACGCATATACGCATTGCTCTAATGGTCCTCTACCGCCCTGTGCCAAATCCACGTTCGTTCTTCTGCCCCCGTCAAGCCCAGGGTCAAGGTCACATACTTAGTGCTTCAAAAACATTAACTCTTGGGTAAATATCTTATACTTTCTGTTTTCTTTCATGGATCACGGATCATCTTCATATTTCATATACGCATTGCTCTAATGGTCCTCTACCGCCCTGTGCCAAATCCACGTTCGTCCTGCCCCACCAATCCCAGGGTCAAGGTCACATACTTGGTGCTTCAAAAACTTTATCGCTCGGGTAAATATCTTATAATTTTTATTTCCATTCACGGATCAACTTCATATTTCATATACGCGTTGCTCTAATGGTTGTCTACCGCCGTGTGCCAAATCCACGTTCGTCCTGCCCCCGCCAAGCCCAGGGTCAAGGTCACATACTTAGTGCTTCAAAAACTTTAACGCTCTGGTAAATATATTATAATTTCTGTTTTCTTTCATGGATCATCTTCATATTTCATATACGCATTGCTCTAATGGTCCTCTACCGCCCTGTGCCAAAATCCACGTTCGTCCTGCCCCCGCCAATCCCAGGGTCAAGGTCACATACATGGTGCTTCAAAAACTTTAATGCTCAGGTAAATATCTTATAATTTTTCTTTCCATTCACGGATCAACTTCATATTTCATATATGCGTTGCTCTAATGGTCCTCTACCGCCCTGTGCCAAATCCACGTTCGTCCCGCCCCCGCCAAGCCCAGGGTTAACATCATACGCTCGGGTAAATATCTTATAATTTCTGTTTTCTTTCACGGATCAGCTTCATATTTCATATATGCATTGCTCTAATGGTCCCCTACCGCCCTGTGCCAAATCCACGTTTGTCCTGCCCCCGCCAAGCCCAGGGTCAAGGTCACATACTTGGTGCTTCAAAAACTTTAACGCTCAGGTAAAAGAAAATTTTGACTTGCAATTTGGCCTCATTTATTATCAAAGCGATATGTGGGACATCCGTGTTCTATGAACACATTTTCTAGTTTATTAAACTTCACACATGCATAGAAGACGACCCAAAGGTGTGTCGCACGTAAGAATGACAACTCTTGCGTCGATAATTTCTTAGCTATCTCCCTTTGTTGTTTCGTGCACTGATTTCGTGTCTGGAGCATAACTCGAACACCCTTTGGAATATTTTCATGAAACTTCACACATGCATAGACCACGACCCTAAAGGTGTGTCCCGCAAGAATGACAACTCTTGCATCACTAATTCTTTAGTTATCTCTCCCTTTGTTTTTCCGTCACTGATTTTGTCTCCGGAGCATAACTCGAACACCCTTTTTTCAAACTACTTGTGTATCTGGGGAGGTGGATACACATGCGCTTGTCGACAAGCGTCCATTTCTAGTTTTAGAATTCCATTTCAGGGGACAAATATTGAAATTTATGATGCATTTGAACAAAATCATGAAAATAGTGCGTCATTTTTAACCAGCATTGGCCTTGGTGACATAGCACACATCTCTAATTTAAGGATCAGCATTCTTTCCTAACACAAGGAACACCCTACAAACAACCTGTATACATTAATATTCTCAGAAGACACGGAATAATTTGAATTTCAGCTTGTAGTTTACAAATTTTAATATTTAAAAATGTAGCCTGATCCATTTTCTCATGAAGTGACCTTACACATATGGGTCATAAATCACAAATCCCCCAGGTCCTATAGCCATGGCAACCTGCCAAAATATACAACAGTACATGAACTTTATGACTAAATTGCCAATTATAGAATAAATACCACCAAACAGCACCCCAAAAAGTAATAAACAAAGAGAAAATACCTTTGATGACCTTACTGACCTTAGTATATTATTGTATCCCCCGGACTCCGTCGGGGGATACTATGGATTTGACAGCGCGCCGCGTCCGCGTCCGCGTCCGCGTCCGCCGCAGACACTTCTTGTCCGGAGCATAACTCGAACACCCTTTGGAATATTTTCATGAAACTTCACACATGCATAGACCACGACCCGAAGGTGTGTCGCGCACAAGAATGACAACTCTTGCATAGCTAATTTTTGAGTTATCTCCCTTTTTTGTTTCTCGAACTGATTTCGAGTCCGGAGCATAACTCCACCACCCTTTGGAATATTTTCATGAAACTTCACACATGCATAGACCACGACCCGAAGGTGTGTCGCGCACAAGAATGACAACTCTTGCATAGCTATTTTTTGTGTTATCTCCCTTTTTTGTTTCGCGCACTGATTGACCATAACTCGACCACTCTTTGGAATATTTTTATGAAACTTCACATATTAAATTAGACCACGAACCGAAGGGGTGTCGTGCACAAGAATGACAACTCTTGCATAGCTAATTTTTTATAGTTATCTCCCTTTTTTGTTTTCGCGCACTGATTTCCTGTCAGGAGCATAACTCGACCACCCTTTGGAATATTTTCATGAAACTTCACACATGCATAGACCACGACCCGGAGGTGTGTCGCGCACAAGAATGACAACTCTTGCGTAGCTAATTTTTTAGTTATCTCCCTTTTTTGTTTTGCGCACTCTACAAACTGGACAATAATGCATGAAGACCCGTTTTCTCGTCTGCTCTGTACACCTTTTCTCGTGTGCTCTGTACACCTTACCTGTAGAGAGAACGATAGGGACTGGGAGAACCATTCACCTGTCCATGTGCTGCATGTGCTAACATGTGCTAGCATGTGCAGATGTCCAGTCTTGACCACAGGTAATTTATACAGGTAAATTACTACATTGGATATTACATTTCCGTAAACTGTGTTGAAAATATTGTGGCATTATGTGGACCTGTGCAGATATATGTAGATAAATATAGGACTATTGAAAAAAAATTCTGGGCTCCAGTAGCAAGCATTATTATTTTTAAACTTTTTTTTTCCATTTTTTTTTTCCATATTTTTTTTCAAATTATTTTTCCATTTTTGTCTAGTAGCATAAGGTCGTAAGTGCTATACACAGACTATTCACCTGTGCATGTGCTAGCATGTGCAACTGACCACTGACCACTTACAGGTAATTTATACAGGTAAATGATTATATTACATTTTCCGTAAACTGTGTTGAAAATATTGTGGCAATATGTGGACCTGTGTATATATGATATGTAGATAAATATAGGACTATTAAAAAACATTCTGGGCTCCAGTAGGGAGCATTATTCTTTTATTTTTTTTTATTTTAATTATTTTTTTTTTTCCATTTTTTTTTTTACATTCTTTTTCAATTTTTTAACTGACCACTAACTTATTACAGGTAATTTATACAGGTACATTATTACATTTCCGTAAACTGTGTTGACAATATTGTGGCAGTATGTGGACCTGTGCAGATATATGTAGATAAATATAGGACTATTAACAAAAATTCTGGGCTCCAGTAGTGAGCATTATTATTTAATTTTTTTTTGTATATTACATTTCCGTAAACTGTGTTGAAAATATTGTGGCATTATGTGGACCTGTGCAGATATATGTAGATAAACATAGGAATATTGAAAAAAAATTCTGGGCTCCAGTAGCAAGCATTATTATTTTTAATTTTTAACTTTTTTTTTCCATTTTTTTTTTTCATTTTTTTTTTCAAATTCTTTTTCAATTTTTGTCTACTAGTATAAGGTCGTAAGTGCTATATACAGACTAATATCATATAATAAAACAATTATTGACTAGTGAGCCATAGAATATAATCTGATATTCTATGGCTCACTAGTCAATAATTGTATAATATGTTCGGGCCAGTGAAAATTGCTTTCGGGCCCAGGCTCGAGGTCAAGGCGGGACAAGGCGAGGCATCTGATTCCGCGGAATTCTTGTTTTCTTATCTCCCTTTGTTGTTTCGTGCTCTGATTTTGTATCCAGAGCATAACTCGAACACCCTTTGGAATATTGTTATGCCCCACCACGATAGTGGAGGGGGCATTTAGTGTTACCCTTGTCCGTCCGTCCGTCCGTCCGTCCGCACACACGAATGGGTACTTGTTGTAAGCGTACGGGGATCTTATTGGGTATGGTTAGGATAGTGTTGGGTACTCTTGTTGGGTATTTTTATACAGTAAAAACCCAACAAGTATGCATTCGTAGGAACGTGCATCCCGTCCTCCCGTCCGTCCGTCCGTCCGTCCGTCACAAAACTTTAACACTCTGGTAAATGTCTCATAATTTCTTCATCCTTCGACCGATCTGCTTCATATTTCATATACACATTGCTCTGATGGTTCACTACCGCCCTGTGCCACATCCACGTTTGTCCTGCCCCCGCCAAGCCCAGGGTCAAGGTCACATACTTGGTGCATCAAAAACTTTAACGCACAGGTAAAAGAAAATTTTGACTTGGAATTTGGATCACTAATTTTTTAGTTATCTCCCTTTGTTTTTTCCGTCACTGATTTTGTCTCCGGAGCATAACTCGAACACCCTTTTTTCAAACTACTTGTGTATCTGGGGAGGGGGATACACATGCGCTTGTCGACAAGCGTCCATTTCTAGTTTAACTTGCTACACTTTTTTCTTATTTTTAAAAAAATTTAATTGTGCTTCTTTATACTGTAATACTAAGAGTAATAAGCAAACGTAAACATTTAGTTCAACATTTTAGCTAAATTTTGCTAAAACACAAAATACACACACATTTGAATATATACCACCAATACTGTTTAACATTATAGGCAGTTGTAGTATGTGTAGACCTTGTAAGCCATGTACCCCATGTAGACTAGTCTACAAACACGCATACCAGGGAATCTGCCATGATTTCTTGCCATATATGTAGATAAAATCTATGTTGAAAACCCACCCCAAGCAGCGGTTTCGACGCGCTGTAATGCATTGTATAGGCGAGTTCCAGATGTCTACATCGCGTGGTTTTTTGTTTCAATGGTGGCGAATGGGAGTTTTATACCTTTCTAAGTACAGTACATATTTTTTCTTGTGGTCTTTTGTCACTGTGCCACCGCGGACATAACGTATTTCAAGTGATCGATCACCGCGGGCATAGCCTATCTGTCCCGCGATCACTGTTTCAGGCAGTGAGATCGCGGTGACAGCATCCCCGGTCACTGATGCACTGCTCGAACGTTATCACGGTGATTCGCCGTGGTCGTTCACGGGGGATCACCGCGTTTGCGTATCTACCTGTATAAATGTATACATGTGTACAGTACTTTTTCAAAATAAAAAAAGTTTTGTTTGTATGAGAAACCATGAAGTAAGTGCGCGCGTACGTGTGCATTCGCGTTTTGATGTAGCAAGAGTCGAACATAATGCGATATCACTATTCTATATTTACACGAGTTATGGTGTTAACTGCTTAGACACGATGACATCAATGTTTGTCAAATTGTATATACATTTTCTTAGCTTGGTTGATGGATTGAATTGCGAATAAAGGTGATTTAATCCATGCTGGGCGCAATGGAAATAATCCCGTCTTTATCATTTAGCGGCTTACCTGTGATTATTTCGGGAGATTGAACACCGTCGGTCTAATTATTTGTTAACATTAGCAGGTACTCTTCATTAGTAACTGTACATGTACATAAGGTCATAGGCATCCAACAGATCAGTAAATGGAAAGTGTGATTAATACGTTAATAGAAGTAATTAGAAATCGTATCTGTCCCGTTAATTTAATGACCGGCCCGCGTTTCCCCCTTCGATTAATTCGTCCCCGTCAGCCACTCAAAGTAATACGACAGCCGACACAGGTTACGACAGGCCCGTGTGCAGTGGAAGGGGGGGGGGGGACTGCAAAAACATGTTTTTATTAAGAAATAGAACAAATGTGGACAAACATCTATATTTCTTGACAACAAAAACACAATTTGACAAAACGATAATCGTCTTAGGAGACGATTCTAATGTGCTGCCAATACATGCATATTTCAATACGTGTTATTGGTTAGTCTACTGCATCGCATCATCGACCTATACACAAGATCTCGAAAACGCAAAACCAAATGCGAATCTATTGTATTCATTCTCGCGTTTTCGCCTGGCTATCTCGCGTTTTCGCCTCGGCCTTTTCACGATGTCGCCTTCCGCTTCGGAAATACGTTTGTTCATGTCATTAAAGGTGCATGCCCACTCAGTAGGCACAGACTATTATTTCTATCAGCGACATCATCTGAGACATTTTCTGGCAAAATAAACATTCATTCACCAATACCCCACGTATTGATTGGTATTATTATACATTTGATATCAGACTTAACTTTACATAGTGATATCAGGGGCGATAACCGTATTTCCTTAAAATGTTAACGGACATTACTACATTTAATTATATTCTGTATTTATTTTTTGATGTGCAATGATTATACTCATTTAATTAGTATAAATAATTAAAACATAGCATGCCTCATTTGCATATGAAAATAGCGCATCACTATCAGTACAATAAATATTACTAAATGATTATATCTGTATAGCGGGCACTCGTAATCTATAGAACTGGTGGAATAGTGACACAATTATACACTTATTTAATTCCGATAAAGAACAGTTTGTGCCTTGCCTACTGCGTGGGCATGTACCTTTAAGTGTGTGTAGAATGCATGCGTGTTGAAATTGAGTTATGCGCATACATTACATGTACGTACATACGTAGAACGCAATTCGAACTAGAATATTTTATATGCATGTACGTACGTAGAACGCAAATCCAACACGCATGCTGTCTACACATGCATGGGCAAATCGTATTTCCAAAAGCGGGAGGCTAGATCGAGATCGCAGAAAAAACGCGAGATTGTAACATAAAAGTATATTATCGTACCCACCCATCCCCAACTAGCACATTTGCGACATATCATTTTCGGTCTAGCTGCACACCTGATGGTGTTTACAATCATCAGTCGGTAATCCAGTTTTACGTGCAAAGTGTGACTGACCTTTAGAATTCGGCGGAAACAAACATGCCAAAACCACGCTATGTAGTCGCTCACGTCATCGCACCGCCGATGAATTAATAATTATGCAGCTTGTGTATTTTCACATTTGTTTGATTTCTTGATAAAAGCAAGTTTTGGCAGCACATGAGAATCGTCTCATAAGACGATTGTCATAATTTGTCAAAATATGTTTTTGTAAAGAAATACCAATGTATTCAGTTTTTCTTTTCACATTTGTCCTATGTCTTAATAAAACATGTTTTGGTAACACATGAGAATCGTCTCCTTAGACGATTCTAATATTTTGTAAAAAAATTGTCACATTTGTTTGATTTCTTAGACCGTGCAAACAATTGACAAATTCAGAAATCAACAACTTCATTTGTGTTTGTCGAGTCGGGTTTCATATGGTGGCGAGGATCTCCGATCGATTACACACCATGAAAATGTCAATTGTCATTTCAGTTAACCGCGCGTTAATAGTCGTTACGTCAGTTGTTATTCTAAGTACGTATGGTCGCTTGTTAAGGGCATTTCTTTCCTTCGTTTATAAGGGATAGGTTGTGGCATAGGGCTTAGAGCACCCGACTTCCAAACTGGAGGTTGTGGGTTCAAACATCGCCTTGGGCATCAGACATACATTCATAGTATTTCCATTCCACTGGTCTGTCGGGTGAGACTTTAAACTTTGGTCGCGTCTCTATAAGTTATGACCTTAGCTGTTGCTGTCTGCTGGGACGTTAAACCCATTCAATATCACTTTTTCCTTCGTTTATATGCCACGTAGAAACGATAATTAAGAACCTTACATTTTGTTTCCACCCCGTGAAGGAACGTGCATTTATTTCTCTAAAGTTAGGTTTCTTGGCCTGTCCACGCAATGAGACGAAAACGTTAGTGGGTGGTGGTTGGGTGAACGAGATGGCGTAAATTAACGGTAGGGGTTTCTCCTTATAGGAGTCACTATTTGCCTGGTTTGGGCCTCTGGTACGTTTTTATCTTTGGCTCTTTTGTTACCTGGGAGTTGAATTGGGTTATTGCCCATGATAAAAGTAGTAAGATTATTACTGATCCTACTGCTTTTGGGAGGGGCCAAGTGATTCTGGTGTGGCGAGGACCTGGCATCATATCAGGATTATTCTGATTTCAGGGCTGAATATATAGTTTTGTTATTGTAAATATTCAGTTCTGATTTTGGGATTTTCCCCCCATTTGTACATGTACTTGAAAATGTACAGGTAATATATGGGATTTAGTACCATTGACCCGGCCTTAAATGACCTTAGCAGTTGATAGGCCGTTAAACTCCAACAAACAAACAAACGAAAACGTTAATTTACATAAAATCAATAACCATCGATTGCAAAATGTGATTATAATACTGTAGTATACACATTTTTTACACAGTAACTTCAAGTGCTGTTCGTCTTGGAGCCGTAGACAAGAAGAAACAAAATTTGTTTCTACACTGCGTCTGCGAAGAAACGAAAATTAGCATCCCTTAGATAACGAACACACGTCGGCGAAAAAGAAAATTGGAGGAACGCTAATTATCGTTCTTTAGAGGCGTAAAATTTACGTTCCTTCTCGGCGAACTGAACTGAACTCCAGCGTGTGACGTGATGGAAATCGGTACGGTCAACTCCATTTAATCAAACCATGTACAAAGTAGTAACGCGGTGATTCGTCGCATTTTGCTGAGTCATTCTGTCGTAAAACGCCGCAGAATATTTTGCGTTTTTTTCGTTATGCCGCAAATGGCCACAGGAAGTTTTGCGGGAGATTGCGGCAATATTCCGCACTAAAGTTAAATCGGTTGCGACAATAACAAAAAAAAACGGGTTTTGCGGTGCCTGTAGCTGTATGTATTTTATATACATATACGATACCAAAGGTGACGTGAAAAATAATATGTAATACCGTACATTGGCGCGAAAACCTTGCCTGCATATTTACCTGTAATGCATGCATGACCGTCACGCGAAACACAGCGAAACACCGCGAATCACCCTTAGGGCCTGGCTGGTTTCAGTCAGGGTGACCATTTTCAATGATCGCGGTGACGATCACCGCGACTAATCGTCGCCGCGAATCACAGTGACATGTCCTCGCTGAGGAAGATCGCGGGGATGGGTGGGTCGTGCACGCAAAACGAAATGTGTACTGTACTATTATATTTACACCCGGGCGCATTTGAATTGTTTTGTACGTTGTTTAGAAAGGTGTTTCATGTATATACAAACAATAATTGACCATCCAAGACACGCTAGAATCAACTGTGAGTGGAACAGCAAATTGCAAACAAAACTAAATCAATAAAGAAGGAAAACTATTCAATTAAGATAAAAACTTACCATAGGAATTACAAATTTCCGATTATTTACATATTTTTTTTCTAGACGCTCAAGTTATGGACGTCACTAACTCGTTACGTTACCCAGTTTAATGGGTTTCGGAACGATTTGGCTACTCCAGTATTACTCCCGGGTACCAGACACGATGTCGTCGAAATCATGCATACTCGTACTGCAGATGTTATTCAACATATCAAATCGCCTTAAACATGTTAATGGGTGTATTTAAATATAACAGTGTATTCTTAAAATTTTCATTCATTCCTTTGCTCATTACATTCGTGTCTGCCCTGGTCATGCTGGTATGTGAATACGGCTGATACACGTTCCTCTTTTTAGTTAGTGCTGACTTCAAGTGTTTGTCACATTGTTTCTTACATAAACAGTTGTATATTGCTCAAATTTTACACATCCCAATTGATTTGTTTTTAAAAACTAACTAACTTGAGTAGCATACAAACCGATTGAATTTAACCCTATCTCGAAACTAGGTCATGTAATGTTTACTGCAGCAGCCGCAATATACAACTGAAAGCTATCAACAGTTTTAATGCGATAAAGTGTAGTTTAGCTGACCTTATAAGGGTGATGACAAAAGATAATAAGTTTTTTGGACATATTTAACCCTCATGAACAAAAACAAAGGATAAATCACATTTTGGATGTTGATTTTCCAAGTTTTTTCTGCTGTGAATGAACTTCTGTGTTTTCCAGTTACCCCATCGAAAACTGCGGTACAATTTGTGAAATCAAGCGCGCTATGCATTATATCCGGTGGTGTTCCGAAACACATTGTGTTCCGTTTCACATTGATTGACGATATAATCATTATCTTCATACCCGGGCGCATTTGAATTGTTTAGAAAGTTGTTTCATAAATCACCTGTGGAAATTACTTGATATTTTACATTATAGACTTTTATGAATAACACTGAGGGTAAAATTTTGAGGGGAAAGTATGCAAGAATTTGTTTAGGCGACTTTTAAACGTGTTGACACTTGGTGCTGCGGCATCATTTTTCTAGCACTGACATTATCAACAGGGTTCACATTCAAAAAGACAGACAATCCGACAAGTTTTATACAATTTAAACCAATCACTATTCATCAAAATTGTTAGTTCTTTGACATCTACTTAACAAGGAACTGGTGACTCGAAATCAATCGATTATTATTCCATTTTTGTCGCGCCTGCTTTAGCAGAGGCGCGACTATAGTCGGCGCTTTTTCCGTCGTCCGCTTTTTTTGTAAGGCAAATACGTTAAAGTTATTGTTTTTTCACAATATCTCTTTAACCCCTTGCCAGACTTTGATAATATTTCACATCAATGTTTGTCTAGGGATGATACTTCATTACGCACACCCCCACATCCAAATTATCAAGGTCAAGGTCATTTATTTACTTGTAATGTTCACCGGTTTTGTAACAGAAAGGCGTTAAAGTTATTGTTTTTTCACAATATCTCTTTAACCCCTTGCCAGACTTTGATAATATTTCACATCAATGTTTGTCTATGGATGATGCTTCATTACCCATACCACATCCAAATCTGAAGGTCAAGGTCATATACTTGTAATGTCACTAATGGTTTCACGGTTTTGTAACAGAAATGCGTTAAAGTTATTGTTTTTTCACAATATCTCTTTAACCCCTTGCCAGACTTTGATAATATTTCACATCAATGTTTGTCTAGGGATGATGCTTCACTATGCACACCCCCACATCCAAATTCTGAAGGTCAAGGTCATTTATTTACTTTTTAATGTTCACCGGTTTTGTAACAGGAATTTGTTAAAGTTATTGTTTTTTCACAATATCTCTTGAACCCCTTGCCAGACTTTGATAATATTTCACATCAATGTTCGTCTAGGGATCCTGCTTCATTACGCACATCCCCCACATCCAACTTCTGAAGGTCAAGGTCATTTATTTACTTGTAATGTTCACCGGTTTTGTAACAGGAAGGCGTTAAAAGTTATTGTTTTTTCACAATATCTCTTTAACCCCTTGCCAGACTTTGATAATATTTCACATCAATGTTTGTCATGGGATGATGCTTCATTACGCACACCCCCACATCCAAATTCTGAAGGTCAAGGTCATTTATTTACTTGTAATGTTCACCGGTTTTGTAACAGAAATGCGTTAAAGTTATTGTTTTTTCACAATATCTCTTTAACCCCTTGCCAGACTTTGATAATATTTCACATCAATGTTTGTCTAGGGATATTGCTTCATTACGCACACCCCCACATCCAAATTCTCAAGGTCAAGGTCATTTATTTACTTGTGATGTTCACCGGTTTTGTAACAGAAATGCGCTAAAGTTATTGTTTTTTCACAATATCTCTTTAACCCCTTGCCAGACTTTGATAATATTTCACATCAATGTTTGTCTAGGGATATTGCTTTCATTACGCACACCCCCACATCCAAATTCTCAAGGTCAAGGTCATTTATTTACTTGTGATGTTCACCGGTTTTGTAACAGAAATGCGCTAAAGTTATTGTTTTTTCACAATATCTCTTTAACCCCTTGCCAGACTTTGATAATATTTCACATCAATGTTTGTCTATGGATGATGCTTCATTACACACACCCCCACATCCAAATTCTCAAGGTCAAGGTCATTTATTTACTTGTAATGTTCACGGTCAAATGACTCGGCAGGCGCGACACCGCTTCCGTGGCGGAATTCTTGTATTTATATTTAAGCTCATTGACTTAAGTAACAGGCATTGAATATTTGTAGATTTACAGCCAAACAATGAGCGAGAAGCAGAGCTTTTTCCAGCGTCTACTGAATATGTTTGGGTTGGGCAAAAAAGTCGAGAAATATCCGACACCCCAGCAAGCCATCCACCGTTTGAGAGAAATTGAGAAAGTGTTGGTAAAGAAATCTTATTTCCTGGAAAGTAAAGTACAGTTGGATGACCAGTTCACGCGAGATACCAGTCTTCACGGTAAGCAAAAACTGTAACAGATTTCCACGCCAATGCATATTCAAAATTCATCAAGTTTCTGTGTGTTAATTAGTTTGATCCAACTTCAAGCACCCATTTGATGAAACTGATTTTAATCCACATTTTTTTACCCGTCTTTGACTGCAGACGAAATATATCGATTGGGAGGCATATACAGGGGTCATACCAGTTATCCGGACAATCGGTTTATCGGACAAATGAAAATACCTGTTAATTAAACGCATTCATTTGATCCGATTTTGCAACGAACACATCTAAGTCACTCAGGTGCTTGCTGTTTCCATGCCAGTGTGAAGAATATATCACCAAGGTAAACATTTTAGTAAAATTTGCTGAAAACATTCCTCAACTCTGTCCACAAGTTGTTTACAACATCAAAAGTCGCGCGGGGTCTTCCAATCGAGTGCGCCCATTACGTCATTTCAGAGTTCTTCTATAAATACAATAAATTCTATAAATACGATGTTTTCCAAGAAGCGGATGGTGATTGTTTTTTCTGCAAAACTACACAATGCTGTTTACACTGGTCATAACGCGATGGTCGGGGTCCAAGATTTCAAATCGCGATTGCGCTATAAAATTTCGGGACATGCACGGGTACTGGTATCATCCTCATTTCGGTTACCAACTATTGCGGGAATTCCATTAGCAACGGACCCATATAAAATCATGTCATTTGAACAGAAGTTAAAGTAATTATTAATAATGACTATGACATACAAACTTGCATTAAACATATGAGTTACTTATAAAATCATGCTTATTACGTTGTATAGTGCTCGCGATAGACAGACGCTTATTACAATGTATACTGCTCGCGATCAACAGGCGCTTAAAAGGATTAATTGATAATAAATAATGGTCACGTGTCCATACCAAGTAATGCGTCATCTCGTATATCAGCGATAATTACTTCACTGTTCAATATCACATTGTCAAGCCTAATTTCAACAATACATTTGCCGCTGTCTGCGAGTGGCTCTCCTCCAGCATGTAATAATTTTCCTTCTTTTCGCCGTTTTGGTTTGTCTTCATTTTTTATTTGACTGAATATTCGTTCTGATACTACAGTTTTCTCTGCCCCAGGCTGTATCAAGTACAAAAGCAGTATTTACACCTTGTACTGAGCCTGTGATGTAAACACGTTCAGACTGGGTAACCTCTTCTGATTGGATTAGGTAATGTTGTTGTAGACGAACTTGTAGAATTCTGGCCTTGTTTTATGTGGACTATCTCCTGGCCTTTAGATCCAGTCCTTTCTAGTTTAAATCTTGTCGTTTGTTCTCAGCTGTGTTTGTTTTGTTGTATTGTGTTTGGTTGTTCTTTAAATACGGACAGTCCCGTTTGAAATGTGTCATTTCTCTGCAATTGAAGCAGCCTGCATTTGGCCCAGTTGCGTAATTATTACAATATCTTGGTTTCAGATGCGTATCTTGATAATTGAATTGTCTTGTGCTGTTATACATGTTATGATTTTGTCTGAATGTACAATGTATCATACCGCCTGTCTATGTTATTATTTGCTTTATTTGTAGTCATGGTTTGTAACTCTGTTCTAACTGTTTCTCTTAGTTTTTCTAAGTCTGCAGTTTCCTGGTTTGCACTTTTCATGGTATTTTGATCGTCTCTTGGAATTCTTTTATCCCTATTTTTCCCTGGTGCAGTCCTTGCAGCCATTACGCCGTCCTCTATGTCGTTATCGCTTTCATAATTGACCAGTGTATTTATTGATCTCACGTTATGCTGTTGAGATCATCAATATCGCGGGGATCCTTAATAAACTCTACATGAAATCTAGCCTTTTCATCTAATAATCCATAAAAAAATCGGCATAACAGGTCTTCCCGTCTGGTTTCATGATCTCTCCCGACACGTGCCTTGTCATAACGTTTCTTTAATTCAGCGGAATACTCTTCTACAGTTTCCCCATTCAGTTGATTTCTATGTGTGAACTGAATCCATGATGCTTTTGATGTTTCTACGATTCTAAATCTATTGTTGAGCTCCTTGCAAAGTGCTTTGTAATCTGATCTGGTCGTTTGTGATAATTGTCCATATACAAATTACCCTGCTGTTCCGTGTAATCGTTGTAGTAATTCGTCTAACTTTTCATCCGTTGTCCATTTTTGTCTAAAAGCCACATCCTCGAACCGATTATACCATACATTCCATGCTTCTTTTCCTGTAAAAGCTGGTAACTTTGGACTATTTCCTTTTCTACATTGTGTATGTGTTGAAGAAATTGACCTTAATTGCTGGTTATTATACCCCCCGCAACGAGTTGTGGGGGGTATACTGGAGTCAGGTTGTCCGTCCGTGCGTCCGTGCGTCCGTCCGTGCGTCCGCGTAAACTTAACATCAGAGAAATATTGTTATAACTTCTATTTCCTTCATCTAAAATGATTAATATTTCACACATGCATTCCTGTAAGGCTCTACTACCATGCTGTGCCAAATCCACGACCGTCCAACCCCCGCAGATCCCAAGGTCAAGGTCAAATACTTAGTCCGTAAACTTAACATCAGAGAAATATAGAAATATTGTTATAACTTCTATTTCCTTCATCTAAAATACTTAATATTTCACACATGCATTCCTGTAAGGCTCTACTACCATGCTGTGCCAAATCCACGACCGTCCAACCCCCGCAGATCCCAAGGTCAAGGTCAAATACTTAGTCTCTTTACAAAACTTAACATTAGATAAATATTGTTATAACTTCTATTTCCTTCATCTAAAATGCTTAATATTTCACACATGCATTCCTGTAAGGCTCTACTACCATGCTGTGCCAAATCCACGACCATCCAACCCCCGCTGATACCAAGGTCAAGGTCAAATACTTAGTCTCTTTACAAAACTTAACATCAGAGAAATATTGTTCTAACTTCTATTTCCTTCATCTAAAATTCTTAATATTTCACACATGCATGACCGTCCAACCCCCGCTGATCCCAATGTCAAGGTCAAATACTTAGTCTCTTTACAAAACATAACATCAGAGAAATAAGTTATAACTTCTATTTCCTTCATTGAAAATTCTTATTATTTCACTTGTGCATTCCTAACTAAGGTTGTACTATCATGCTGTGACAAATCTACGACTGTCCAACCCCCGCTGATCCCAAGGTCAAGGTCACATACTTAGTCTCTTTACAAAACTTAACATCAGAGAAATATGTTATAACTTCTATTTCTTTCATTGAAAATACTTAATATTTCATATGCTGTGACAAATCCCCGCTGATCTTCGAGGTCAACGTCACATACCATAACCGTATAACCTCGAATTAACGCCCCCTTCCTATAAATAAAAAACCCCCCCCCCCCCCCCACCCCCCAAAATTTTTTTAAAATTTTTTAAAAAAAATCCAATGAACTGCCAATTTCAAACACAAATAATCCTTAAATCCTTATTTGTATTTGAAATTGGCGGTGCTTGGTAATTTTTTTTTTTTTTTTTTTTTTTTTTTTCTTTTTTTTTTTTCTGGCTAATAAACGCCCCCCCCCCCCCCCCCCCCCCCCCCACAAAATAATAAAAAAAAATAATAATTTTACCAATGACCGCCAGTTTCAAACACAAATAATCCTTAAATCCTTATTTGTGTTTGAAATTGGCGGTCCTTGGTAATCTTCTTTTTTTTTTCTGGCTAATAAAAGGCCCCCCCCCCTTCCAACCCCCCCCCCCCCCCCCCCAAACCCCCCCCCCCCCCCCCCCTAAAAACAAAAACAAAATCATCTTTTTACCAATGACTGCCAATTTCAAACACAAATAATCCTTAGTAAGTTTACAAATACCTCAAGCTGACCAGTCATGCTAAATGTGCTCTGCTCTAAAATTGGAATTTAAAATGTTTTAAGCTGGATATATGATTTGAAAGTTATATCAGGTTGAAGATAATTCAATCTAGTTTGTGAATGTGCCATTTGAATTATAAAAAAGTGTTGAAATGTGTGCTTAATCGCTAAAATAAGTGTTTATTTTATGTTAAATTAGTGGACCCATGCTGGGTCACCATGTGCTATATGGAGGCAGTTTCTGCAGATTTCCAGGAGGAAATTTATAATATTGCATAATTTGTGGTCAGCAGCCTTGTCTGCAATCTGGATCACCTACTGCTGTGCATACATGCACAAGCTGGCAGTATAGTGTAATTCTGTGATTAAATTGTAATGTGATATACCCAAGTTGAAAATCTGTGAAAAGGAACCTCATTAAAACTTCTAAAAATGAGTCATCAAGTGGACGACGAGGTATCATTCAGTATGAACCTAAATCTAGAGGAATCCACGTTTATATCGACACAGGAAGAGATGATAGAATCTCCCAATATATCACCATCACAGTCCTTGTTTGCTGCCACCAGAAATCAGATGATCAGGACAGATCGGATGATCAGGACCGATGACCCACTTACAGATGATAGTACACAAAACCCAAATCCCACATCAGACCAAGATGAAGCAATATCGCCAATCCGGTCCCAATCACAATCCCTCTTCTCTGGGCACTCGACTCCAGTGGCTCAACATTCGGAGACTGTACAAGAGGACAGTATTAGAGACAGATTCAATGGCATATTGTACCACATAATACGCAGTGAATCGCAAATAAATATATTTTTCTCTTCCAAAGATTTATATAACAAATTTATTTCGTCGATCCAAGGGGAACTACATGCAAGGCGCATCAATGATGTCAAATCGACATATACAATGCATATTCGGGGAAAACATTGTATCCTGACAAGTGACGACAATGCAGCCTCTATCACTGCAACTGAACCTGCACACCTGCTGTGGGAAGAGATACAATTCTCTAGAATGGCTATAAGACTATATCGACAGTTTTCTTGTGAAGCAGACCAGGACATCAGTAGAGCACAACAGCAGCAAACCTCTACCCCCACTGTGCCAAGAACACCCACCCAACCAGCTGCTGTCAGTTACCAAATCAACAAAGCACTGATCAATTAGGGTTGGATAACACTGCATCATCCCTGATCAGCCAAGTAGCAGAACTCCAGCAGCTTAGCAAATGTATGCAGGAACAATTAATGGTCATAAACACTAAAATAGATACCCTGCTTCACAAGTCCCTGGAATTACCAGACACCAGATCTCCCACAATACATGAGCTATCAGACACCACATTGTGAGATGATTATGTCACACTGAGCTCAATGGGTGTAGAGCCACCTGTGGTACCAGGACCAGCTACCTACAGCAAGGCAGTATCTATGCCAAAACCCCCACCAAGGGTAACCCGACCAGCACCCTCCAAACCAGCAAACAGTAGCAAATCTAAAAAGAAAGTACCAACACCCATGGGAAATAAATCAGATACAATGACTAACAAGACAGCCGGGGCAAAAACAAACGGGGCAGATGGAAAATCAAACAATAATGAACAGCCACATCAGTCCTCATCAAACAGAGACATCATGAATCAAAGCAGAACATTATAATAGGCGACTCGATACTATCTGTGAACAAGAAAGGTCTACGGGGAAATATAGAATGCCGCGCAGTACCAGGAGCTACAATATACACAATTATTGACAAAATCCAGCTATATGACATCTCCAAATTTTGTAGCATAATTGTGTATGTAGGTGGAAATGACTCGTCAAATAACACAGACATTGAATACTTCGAGGAGAAATATGATCAATTGATCCAATTAATAAGGGCCAGAAATGAGCGATGTGTCATATACCTGTGTAGCGTTTGCCCCCGTGGTGACACAGATGTTGATCCGGTGAATAACATGATATCACATTTATGTGGTGTACATGGGCTACATCACGTGAACACTAATCTGGCATTCTATGACAAAGACAAGAATATTAGACCAAACTACTACAAGCCGCGCGACAACATCCACTTATCCAGGCCAGGGGTGAGAAGGCTACTGGGAACTATAAATCAGCAAATACAAATTGTTGATGACTTTGACAAGTGTGTATTTCCCATCCCCATGAACACAAAACCAAATAATAGCCGGGAACAGTACAGGAGGGATACACCACAGCATGCTGCGAGGTTCCAACAAGGGCGAGATCACCATATCAGCAATACGAATGAGGGGTATGGCAGCTACCCATATTTCCGTGATAACCAGGTCAGATGTTTGAAATGTGGCCTTACAAACCATTCAACTGACGATTGCCGACATAAGTCCCAGATACGTTGTTTCAAGTGCGAACTATATGGTCACACGGACAAATCTGGTTTATGTTTGAAGAGATAGGAAATCGGCAAATATGCCAAACCAAATGAACAATTTTCTGGTATTCGTGTAAAAAACACATTTTCAATATTAGAACACTTGTGTGTAAACTGTCATGAAAAAATGTGTCAATGTGATTTTGATATAGCTGATGCAAATGAAAATGTTTTGACTCATAACAATAAACGTGTTAGGAATGTGCATGCCACTGATATTTCAATTACTGTTGATAGCATGCCATCATTTAATATAACTAGCCAACGAAATGATTGTTATGAGACTGAGACGGTGTATAATTCAACAAATAACACATCTATTCTTGATAAGGAGGGAATGTATCAAAACTCAACTCTTAATGATTCAATATATGCAAACATAACTGATAATGCAATGGATTTAAAGCTACCATCTAAAGGCCTAAGAATTGGTCATCTCAATATTCAAGGTATACAAAATAAGATTGACCAATTAGATATAATGATGAATGGATCTAACAACGATATTCATATATTCGGTTTAACTGAAACAAAGTTAAAAGCAGTTCACCCTGATAACTAAATTTTTCATGCTGAATAACTTTCAATTTTTTTAGAAAAGACAGGGTAATTACAAGCAAACATCAACCACAAGGTGGGGGAATCATTGCATATGTAAAAAATGGTGTTAAAGCGGATAGAAGGTGTGATCTAGAAAATAATGAAATTGAATCTCTATGGCTAGAAATATTTCCAAAAAAATCAAAAAGCTTCTGATAGGGTTTTCTATACAGACATCCAAATGCCACAATACAATGGAATGAGCAGTTTGAATATCAAATTGACAGTGTACTCTCAAGACAGAAAGAGATTTATTTGCTAGGTGATTTTAACAGAGATTTACTCAATGATCAAACACGTAAGTCATGGTTAGAATTTATAGAACCATTTGGCCTTCATCAAAAGGTTAATGACATAACTCGTAAAACAAATCACTCAAAATCACTCATTGACCACATCTATTGCAATGTAGAAGGAAATATAAATTCTATTAATGTTCCACACATAGGTGTTAGTGATTACTATCCTATATTTGTAACACGTAAATGTAGCTCTGTAATTCCCAAGTTTTCACATCATACCATATCGTACAGATCTTTTAAAACATTTAAGGAACAAGAATTTCTAGACGATTTGGCATACACACCATGGGACATCATTAAGATATTTGATGACACAAATGAAACTGTAGACACATGGCTGTCTATGTTTCTTAATGTAGTAGATAAATATTTACCGTTAAAAACGCAAAGAGTAAGACGCGAACAACAGCCAAAATGGTTAACTCCAGATATACTTAAAGCTATTAAAACAAGGGATAGATATAAATCATTAAACGAGGAACATCAGTATAAGATGTGGCGAAATAAAGTTATTGCACTTATAAAAGAATCAAAGAAGTCACAATATGCAGCTATGATTAGTGAAAATAGTAAAGATCCTAGTAATGTATGGAAAATATTCAAAGAAATTAAAATTAACAAAAGAAAAGACAATAGTAGTATATAGGGAGTCAAAATGATACCACCTAACGGTGGCATCATTTTCACCCCTATATACTACCACCACCACCCCCGATAAAACACCGTTTCATCCAATAACACAAACTGGTCACCAACACAAAAAACGTGACAATTGGTGTCATAATACATCACGTATTTTTCACTGCCAATTGAACATAAAAAATTAAAAGGTTATAATAAAAATATTATAACAAAATGGATAAAGTAATAGAATGGGAAGTGGAATTTTGTAATAGCCTTGTTGACGAACATTACTATAAAATGAAATCATTATGCAAAATAGATTACATGAAATATCAGCGTAATTTATTACGCGCCGATAAAAGAGTTGCATTTTCAATATTATCCCGAAAATTATGTAGAAATTATAAGAGCCAAATTCGCGAAATGAAGCGACTAAATAGGATCGACAAACGACTAGTTGAAGAGAATGGAGCTAATTTTATAAAACTGTTTAAAATCAACGATTCGTTTACGGATACGTTTTTCTACGAAGAAACGGAAGAAATTAGTGATTTATTTGAATGAATAAATCTTCCATATGAAGAAAAATTATATTCAGAGTTTTTCTCCTCCACTATAGCTAATTTATTTCGCAGATCAGCAACTAATTCTACCAGCTCTAGTCTACCACGTTCCCCCATAGCCACAGGGCAGTGTAGTTGCTTATGTCTACAAAGAGTTTGGGCACTAACGAACTTACAGGGGCATCTGGGGCATTGAAATTGTGGGGCGACACAAGGAAACTTTCTACGTCTCGATATATGTCTTCGTAGATAGTCTTTACAAGCAAAAGTCTTACAACAAGTAGCACACTCCATTTTATTTTTGTATATATATGTATATGTTTATGTTTAATTGGACATGAAAAAACATCATGTGTAAATTATTCATGTCCAATTGAACAGATAAATCTCATAGGTTATACAAAAGTATATTACAGAAAATATGATAACGCCAGAACTAGAAAGTTTGAGAAGAGAAGCCGAATCTCTAGGGATTACTTATAGTAAACGGTTGAGAGTTAGGGGGTTGACAAATCTGATAAACTCCACAAAGAATGAGGCGTTTATGAAGCGGTTTACCCGCGCCCACAAACGAGGAGCCTTTAATGATATATCCAAGTTGGTAACAGAATTCAAAAAGAAAGTATTGCGGGGTTAAGGGCTAGTGTAATCAAACCTTCAAGCACAAATAATTTGTCCCAAATTAGACGCCAAAATAATAATAAAAAATCTATCGTTAGCGCGATAGTGGAAAAAGGTGAAGAAATATTGGGGGCTCACGATGAAACATTGGAAAAGGTAGAAAAGGGAAGACGGGTAGTTGTATTATCCTTTCGTAAAAACATTGACATTAACGAGTCTGAACGCATGTCCGATAAAATCGCTCCGTATCTAACAACAAATTTTTATTTGAGATATTCATATTCTTACAAGCTAGAACATATGGAGGAAACTAAAAATGGAAAACCTAAAACTATAATATTTCACAAAAATCTCGGTGGTAGCGAACCACTATCATCAATGAAAACCGTTAAAAAATGGCTGTCAGATAAGGAGCAAACACGAATAATGTCCGATAAAATAGACAGACCGAATACAAAGTGAATACAAATGTACGGAAAAAGCGAAAGAACTTAGTAAGCAATATTTCGGTAGTAAGGTGGTTTCACCAATTCCTTTTTTCGATCTGAAAAAGGTTGAAGAGTTTTTTAAAATCGGTATAGAAGTATATCAACCCACCGAATGTGGCGTATGGTGGTTGAAAAAGGTACCAGCACACTATGATGCGATAGGTAATAAACCAATGACAATAGGACTGTTTAATAATCACGCATTTCTGATAAAAAAACCTTAAAAACCTATCTAAAATTTACGCCTGCAATAATTGCAAACAGAAATTCACGAAAGCGAGTAATATGAAGAGACACGGACCAACATGTATGAGAGGTGAGACAAAAGTAATATGCGATGGTAATTATTTAGAGCGCGCTTCGTCGTTCGCAGAAAGCGTTCTACCCAAAAGGTTCTAACAGTTATGGCGCGATCGATTGGATGTACTCTGTGGAAAAGCGGGAGGGAATTCACATTCACCACGAACAGTGTGGACACGGAGGTGAAAGATGGATTTTAGGCGCTCCGGTAGATGGATACTGTCCAGAAACCAATACCGTATATCAATATCACGGCTGTTACAGGCACAGGGTGTGAGATTCATGCAAAGCATAACAAAGAAGAACGCGCAATCCACAATGAGAAGAGATAAAGTTATTAGAAAAAGCAAAGAATTCAACCTAGTAGTTATGTGGGAATGCGAATTTCGAAGAACGGGTAAAGATATAAAGATCGGTTGCGACACTACTCTTTATCCATATCAGATAGTATACGATTTTGAGGCGTATCTCCAGCCAGAAGTTGAAACTACCGGTAATAGTTTAGAGTACGAAGCTGAGCACGTTCCGGTAAGCGTTAGTATAGGAGATAATTTATCAGGAACGGTAACTCATATTTGTGATAAAGATCCCGCAAAACTTATAGAAAAATTCGCAGAAGATTTGAAAGTCAGGGGAAAAGCTATAAGAGAAGAAGTATGGTCAAGATACGAATTTAATACGGAATATTTACGCGAAAAACAAATCGCCCAGATCAAACAGTGGATAGATCAAGTACCGGTTATAGGTTTTAACAGCGGTAAGTACGATATAAACTTAATAAAGAAATATTTAGTAGGTGAACTGTCATCAACAACGAAGAAAGTAATGGTTGGAAAAAGGGCGAGCACGACAATATTTCTATTTACTCCGGAGTTTAGATTTCTTGATGTAATACTTTATCTAGGACCCGGTGTAAGTTACGATAGTTGGATAAAAGCCTACGAATGCAAAGGACAGAAATCTTTCTTTCCTTACGAGTGGTTCGATTCTCCAGACAAACTTGATTACCCGGGACTACCGGATATAGAGAATTGGTATTCCAAACTATCTGGGAAAATGTTACTAGACGAAACAGAATTAAGTAAATGTCGTAGAATTTTCGAAGAAAATAATATGAAAACTTTCAGAGATTGGTTGAAATATTATAACGATTTAGATGTAGCACCGTTCCTAGAAGCGGTGGGAAAAATGTGTGAATTTTATAAACACAGGGGTGTAGATATCTTCAAAGACGCGGTAACACTACCGGGTGTGGCTATACAATATTTATTGAGAGGAACCATTAAAGAACAAAAATCTTCAAAGACGATTATACCGGAGGATGCTCTATGCGCACCGAAAGAAGAAACATACAAAATGATGAAAGACGCTCTAGTTGGTGGTCCATCGATAGTATTTACGCGATATGCGGAAGCCGGTGTTTCAAATATTAGAGTGGGTTCCAAACCTTGCGAGGCTGTTTTGGGGTACGACGCGAACGCGTTATATTTATATACGTTAAGTAAAGAGATGCCGTGCGGAAAAGAAACTATACATCATATAGATAACCCACATAACCCTAAACTTATTAAAAAGTTAGTAAAAGGGTTTTATCCGGAGACTGGTTTGGGTTTGCGGAGGTGGATATAGAAGTTCCACACGACTTAAAAGATAAGTTTTCCGAAATGTCTCCACTTTTTATAAACAGAGAAGTAGAGGTTGATGAAGTTCCCGCGCACATGTTAAAATATTTATTTAGATATGGCCGAACTAGAGGAAACGGAAGAAAATTGGTGGGATCTATGTCGGCCACTAAAGTATTGTTGTACGCGCCGCTGTTGAAATGGTATTTAAAACACGGCCTAGAAATAACGGGAGTTAATCGTGTTATAGATTATATTAGTGGTAAACCCTTCGAATGGTTCGCTAAAGAAGTTACAGCCGCAAGACGAACGGGGGATGTAGAACCGAATAAGAAACCGGTGGCCGACATAATGAAATTATTAGGAAACTCGTGTTGTGGAAAAATGATAGAGGCAACGGAGAGACATTTAAATACGACATATACGCGAGACGAAACCTGTGTTGACAAAGCATTAAGATCCGCGTATTTTGACGATTTGGAAGAGATAGGAGATGCGTACGAAATATCTTCCCGAAAACCCAGGTATGCGGTAAAGAGACCCTTCCACTGCGGAATAGCGGTTTATCAACACGCTAAATTGAGAATGTTGGAATTTTACTACGAATTTCTAGACAAATACGTAAAATGGGAAGACTTCGAATTAATACAGATGGACACGGATAGTATGTATATAGGAGTTAGTGGAAAAACGATAGAGGAATTGATTAGACCTAGACGAGTTTGAAAAAGAAAAAAAGAAATGGTTGGCTTGGGATAAATGGAGTAATAGAGAACCAGGACTTTTCAAAATGGAATTTAGCGGAGATAGGGCGATAGCGTTATCTAGTAAGTGTTATTTCGTAGAAAAATTTAATTCCATTAATAAAAACTCCGCGAAAGGAATGTCCAAGAGAACTAACGATTTAAATTGGGATAGATATAAACGAGTACTAAGCGAAACTACAGAAGATGGAAAACACATTATAGATGTTGCGCAAAATAGAGGATTTAAAATGAAAGACGGCGTTATGAAAACGTACAGTCAACGAAAATTAGGACTATCGGCGTACTACGATAAAAGACGCGTGTTATCGGACGGAATACATACAGAACCTCTCTAACGATCCGGGGGCAGCTGGGTGTCAGAAGGCACCATAAGAAGTTCTTCGCGAACAAACCCGCGAGATGGACCACCATCTAAATAGTAGAGCACGGGCTCATCGGGTTTGGTAATATATCGATCTAGATGATATACATTGAGAGACCAAACGGGATCAGTCGCGCGGCGGCGGCCACCTTCGAGCTCTCCCGGTTGATAGAGGTAGCGGACATCAATATCTGATGGAAGCCGTTGCTCCTCTAAACCAACGGGTCGCCCGCGCGAGACGGCAGAGGGCTCGCTCGTCACCCTTTTAAACTTGATAGCATCTACGGGCTTCTTACCTATCAATCTGGTCACCTCTCCGTTCAGTGCGGAGACCACGGCGGGCAGTCTGGCCACCCACTCGGTCGATCGCGAATGAGGGTCTACAAGTTCTTTAGCGTATTGGTGTCCGAACAGTCTCTCAGCCAGGGTTCGATTGAAGCGCTCCACGATCCCCTGGTCCCGGTGGATGTTGACGCGGCCACGTCTGACAGAAACTTTGTGTTTAGATAATAGATGAGATACCGCGCCCATGAACTCGCGGCCGGGATCGACCTGGAGAAGATTCGGCCATTTGAGAGGACTCCTTTTATATATTCGGGAAAGGGCCTCGGCCACCTCCTTAGACTCTTTAGTGGTCAACGGCTCAGCCCCCTTATAGCGACTCGCTACGTCAACGATTGTCAGCGCGTACTTGTACGTCTTGCGACCGACACGATCGTGAGGGAGAAACAAGAGATCCGCTTGGTGAACTTGGTTCGGCACCGGCACGTCGAATTTCGGGCGCGGAATATTGTGAGGCGCGGGTAAATATATCTGCCAGATGGCCTGCTTCTTGAGCCATTCCTTGGTGGCGTTTTCTGAAACCTTGGTCGCTGCCGCGAGGTTCTTGATGGCCGCGAGTCCCTTCCAGTAGCCGCGTGGGCTATAGTACGTATTCGCCAGCTTGCGCGTTAGTTTGGTATCAAGTTCGTGCGTGTTCATCGTAATGCGAAGTATTATAATATATCGGACAATCTCCAACACGCACTCGTCATATAAAAAAAATAAAATATGTTGGTTGGTTGATCAGTAATTGTTCAGAATTTGATAAGAATTTGCAAAGCATTTGCTACGAATTTGCTAATTACATTATATAAGAGGTTGGTTGGTAAGAATTTTGCTAAGAATTTGCTAAGAATTTTGCTAAGAATTTGCTTTATATAAGAGGTTGGTTGCTAATAATTTTGCTAATAATTTTGCTAAGAATTTTGCTAAGAATTTGCTAAGCATTTGCTTTATATAAGAGGTTGGTTGGTTGTTCAGAAATTGCTAAGAATTTTCTAAGAATTTTGGTAAGAATTTTGGTAATTACATTATATAAGAGGTTGGTTGATCAGTAATTGTTTATTTTGTAAAAAAATAATTAATTTAAAATTTTCGATTGAATATAGTAGCCGACGAGACCCACCACACCCATTCCTAAGACGATGAACGCGATCTCGCGGTCTTTTTGGGTCTCTGACGGTACATAGAAATCTGAAAGTTGGGGCTCACGATCCAGCGGCGCGAGACTTCTCTGCGGATATGCCAGCGCGTACTCGTGGTTGGCTTCTTCAACGTTCTGGAAAGTTTGTGCGGCGTGATTCTCGCGGCGAAGCTCTTCGTTGACCCAGTCCAGATGTGCGGTTCGTTTTTTCGACCATGCTGCGTCTGCACTCTTGAGTTGTTCTTCGGCTAAATCGTGACGCTCGCGCTCCTCATCCGCGTCCGAGCTTTTCAGTTTAGAGAAGAAATAGTTGCTACCGCTGAAAGCCAATGCGTTTACGAGCGCACCACCTATCATTATTGCGATCGAAGCCATTTTATTTCCATATTACGGGTAGAATTCCAGCTTTAACTAGATAATCTCGGGTCCAAACTGCGGCCGCTACATCTAAGGTCGCGAGCCCTACGTCTCTCGCAGTAAAGTCCAATTTGGGAGCGACCCTCCTAAGACCCTCTTTGATAGTTGAGCATACCCGATACTGAAACCCGATATCACCACGGCGTGATAAAGCGCATTCACTAACATTTTACCATCTTGTTCAGCCATTATTGCATATAAAAAGGATCGCGTTTAATGTTTAAATGGGGCGCATCCCTCAACGATTGGATTGGAACCGCGTCCAACAGTGTTGGGGGTTGTTTTTTCATTTCAGCCTCGTTGATGATCTGTGTTGTTGAAACGGTAAAGCACAATACAGGGTGCCCACAACTGACAGACCACCAACAACAACCCACGGGATCCAATCAGTTGGAGCAATCGGTTCCAATCCAATAGCGATTGGGGGAGAAACAGCTGCCACCGTGTGTTTTGTCGTCTCTGTCTCCGATTGCAACGACAGTTTGGCCTCTCGAAGCTCGGCGAGTATTTTATCTTGTTTAACTTTTCGTGTGGCAGCAGCCGCTCTCCCAGCCGCCTGTCTTTTGGGATTTTTTATACGCTGAATGTCATCCAGTGGCGGAGTAACACTCGGGTTCGATTGTGTTGGAGCAATCGGGTTCAACACCGTCACTCTCGCGGGTGCGTCTTGTGTCATCATTATTAGGGCTTATAGTTCGCGGACATATATGTCCAGATTGACAGTGTTTACCCGTGATCAACGCGGTTGTCAGCGGAGCTAAGTACATTCCAAACTTGTGATAAAATGAGCAGCAGGCTGTTCTAAGAGTGTGTCCTATAAAAGGGTCGGTCTCTAGATCACCAATCAATCCCGCGGTGTCTGGTATAGGGAGAAGTATACTAACGGTGGTAGCGTAAAAATAAATAGCCGCCGATCCGAGAGTTTTCGTCATCTCCGCACCTAATTTGGATTCGTATCGCGCGTACATTTTATCGACCTCCGCATCCGACATCTTATCCACCTGACAAACTGAGAGACTCCTACCGAGATAATGCTCCGATTGTCCCCCAGCAACCAGCGCAGCCAACCGCTCACGTCGCGCCGCGTTTTCATTTTCTTTCGGGACCGTATCGGCAGCCGTGCTGACAGGTGTTCCTACAGTTTCAGTCGGAGTGACTGTTTCTTCCATTAGCTGATCGAGAAGTTCGTCGCAGTTCATTTTTCTTAAAATTAATTTAATTATTCTTACGAGTCTCATAAGTCTAACATATTGCCAAGCGCACCACCAGATACTTATGATCACCGTTATGCTCACAATAAAGCTAGCAGCAGAGCAACAAATTCTTAGCAATTGCTCAGCATTGTTAAGCATTTTCTCAGCATTGTTAAGTATTTGTTAAGCATTGTTCAACATTGTTAAGCAATTGCTCCAGCATTTATTCAGCAATTGTTCAGTAATTGCTAATTACATTATATAAGCGGTTGGTTGGTTGATCAGTAATTGTTCAGAATTTGATAAGAATTTGTAAAGCATTTGCTAATTACATTATATAAGAGGTTGGTTGGTAAGAATTTTGCTAAGAATTTGCTAAGAATTTTGCTAAGAATTTTGCTAAGCATTTGCTTTATATAAGAGGTTGGTTGGTTGTTCAGAAATTGCTAAGAATTTTGTTAAGAATTTTGTTCAGAATTTTGCTAAGAATTTGCTAAGCATTTGCTTTATATAAGAGGTTGGTTGGTTGTTCAGAAATTGCTAAGAATTTGCTAAGAATTTTGTTCAGAAATTGCTAAGAATTTTGCTAAGAATTTGCTAAGCATTTGCTTTATATAAGAGGTTGGTTGGTTTGCTAAGAATTTGCTAAGAATTTTGCTAAGAATTTACTAAGAAT
Source organism: Conchocele bisecta (assembly GCA_029237695.1). Classification (NCBI taxonomy): domain Eukaryota; kingdom Metazoa; phylum Mollusca; class Bivalvia; order Lucinida; family Thyasiridae; genus Conchocele; species Conchocele bisecta. The sequence goes on from CM055265.1 coordinate 175,431,181, forward strand.
TTTGCTAAGAATTTTGCTAAGAATTTGCTTTATATAAGAGGTTGGTTGCTAAGAATTTGCTAAGAATTTTGTTCAGAATTTGCTAAGAATTTTGCTAATTACATTATATAAGAGGTTGGTTGATCAGCAATTGTTTTTGTAATTTGCTCAATTTATTAATTAATAATTGATAACTTCGTAAGCAGTCGGTTGATCGGTCTTTAACAGAAGCTTGGCGTGCTTAGTTTCCGAAAGCATCTGTCGAACCTCAGGCGCTCCTCGCGCGTTGGGATAACATCGTTCTCTCGAAGACAGTCATCGAACGAGTCTCGGTCCTTGCAGTGAAAGAGGGCGACCCATTTCGTTTGCTCGCGCAGATCCTTTAGGACGGCGTTGTACTTCTGAGTGGAGATCCATACGCTTTGTCTCGCATGGCGGCCAGAAAATGCGAGCTCGGAGAGCATGTCCTTCTTTTTGGTCATCGCAGCCTTGGCCGAGCAATCGTCAATCACGTATAGGGTGGGCTCTCCCTGGAATATTTGATAGAAGACACGCAGCCAACCGTGAAGCCTGTCGCCGGGGTCAATAACGTATACCTCAGGGTCGGTCCATATCCAAGGGCGCCGCTGATAAGTCTCGTTGTGCCGCACAGTGGGACACAGGATCACGATGTGACGAAAGACATCGTGGTAAGAGCCCTCGAGTAAGTCGAGGATGAAAACCGTTTTTCCGCATCCTGTCTGCCCACATATTATAGCAGAGTGTGCATCTCCAATGGCGAATTGGTATTGATTTTTAGTACATCGCTTATACGTATCGGCCATCTTCGATGTTGAGTTTGCGCGTCCGTAATTATATATAAGTACACGTTCAATGTGCCAGCTCCATCCGCCTCTTTGGTTATCTGGATCGTCACACCCTCGCTAGCGTTCTCAACTTGGCGTCCGCTACCGTGCATTTGGTCGTCGTCGCTGGTTCGCAATGTCTAGCCATAACGCGTATTTGGTAGTCAGGAAATCCGCGAGGGAGACGTCCGAGAGCTGCAGGTCCTTTGGCAACCGCGGCAACCTCCGGGGAACGCTTAGAGCCGGAAGAAAAATGTTTCCTTACTTCGTCCCACTGCTTGGTGCGCGCGAAGACCCGCGCTGTAGAGTTGATTGGGTAATCCCTCGATCGTCACCTCTACCTTCGTGATTTTGGGGTTATAAAATTTGTCGGATTTTCTAGCACCGAGCGTGAACCAACCCTCCTCGAACAACATCAGTATACCTTTCATCGAGCGGGCGGGTACGTTGACATTAATATTCCACAATGTGTCGCTTTTGTCTTTCGTCATCTTGCGGTGGCGAAGAACTCGGTCGTAAAGTATAGCAACGCGCTCGATATACTGGGTTCTGATCAATCGCGCGAGTTCGGGCATCGTGACCATGTCGTACTCCAGCGAAACATTGTCGATCGTATACTTCGATGTCATGTCAGTGGCTATGAGAACTCGGCCGTAGTCGTTGAACGTTAGTTCGTATTCGAGGCGGTCAGCCAAAGCACTCTGATAGTAGGGCATGTGACTCTCCAGCAACTCAAAGTCGAGCGGGATGTAGAATCGGTTGCCGTAAGCGGCCGCGACCGCGTTGTCGCTCGCGATGTTATCTGCCTTGTCACCAGCCCCGATTCTAAGTCTGGTTACTTTCTTATTTCGACTGGTGTCAATACCCTGATAGACAGCGTTTTCGCGCTCTTGTGCCGTCTTCCACAGGTCCTGGTAGCAATGGTAGACGTCGCTGTCATCGATCGACATCACTTCATTACCAGAAATCTTTATCATGGTCTTCTTGACGATGGCGCGACCCAGGTTCTGAAGGATGGTTCGGTCCGCGTCCGTCGATGTAAGCGAAATAGTGAAAGCGAGGCGAACCGTCCCCGGCGTAATGACGTCGCTAGCTCCGAGGTTGGGGAAGCGAACTAAGAGTTGCTGGTTCTGGTCGATCGTCGAGGGGTTGTTCGTAAATAACGACACCTCTGTCTCACGCCTTTTGCCCCGAGGGGCTCACGCAGTCTGCGATATGGATTGATTTTGCGACCGTATTGACTCGAAGACATAATCTATTAAACCTGTATGGTTTTGTCTTTAATATAATAATTATTATTATAAAGATGGCTGGTCTCGATATTGGCATGGACGATTTCGACCCATATAGTCGAGGTGAGGGCTTGGACGACGATTTCGATGACGACGATTTCGACTACCTATTTGGCCTAGGTGAGGGCTTGGACGATGATGACTATTTCGACCCACGAGACGGGGGCTTGGACGATGATGATGACGAAACGACCTTCATAGAGCCCCCACCCGAGAAAAATACACATTTAGAAATGTGGGAGGCCCCACCCGAAACTCCGGCATGGGCGGGCGGTGCCGATATTCCTGCGGGGATCTCCGAGGGTGAGCTGGCGTCTCGATGAAACGAATACTCTGGTGAAATGGTGGGAGAGTAAAGTGTCTAAACACGGCATCAAGGCCACGTTGGAGTTCCGCAGCACTAAAAGTGGAGACCTGTGGGTTAAATGGAACAAGAACTGGAAGTTGCTGACGTACAAGAACGACCCGACCAAGTTCCTCAGCCCCTCTTCATTGAACCGATATGGAGCACTCCTCACTCGAGCTCTCGGAGTGATCGATGATCAATCGCAGTTGCCTAAAAAAATGGTAAAAATCTTTCAGGCTACCGACAAGACGCTGGCGAAGACGGCCGCCACTATAGAAACGATCGAGCTCAGCGAGATCCCTCGCGTAGCCACCGATGCTATTAACACGATTGAAACCACGGTCAACGAAATAAACGGCACGAAGTTTGACCCACCGTTACCTCTTCGCGAACTCCGGGGACTCGATAAGGTTCTACAAACAACCCGGGGCGAACTGGTCAATAACCTCTCCAAACTCTCAGCGCTGGACGAACATATCGCTCTAGAAGAAAGAAAAATAAAGGAAGCACGTGGCGATAGAGAATCTACCGAGCGAATCAACAAACTCCTGCGGTCGTTGCGGGATGAAAGAGAAGCTCGCTTGGAGGCTGCCTCGACTAACCGTGAGACGCTTTCCGGTCAATTAAGTCGGAGCCGCGAAACAATCTCGAGGGTCCTGCACGAGGACACGACACTCGGTGAGCGTCTTCGCACTCTGTTCAGAGAGAAGGGCTTCACAATAGTAACCATCCTCACAGCTTTCACCATGATTATATCGACCCTAATTCTATCTATATCGTCTCTAGTTCTATCTATCACGGGTGGTTCGGCACCAGCACCAGCGCCAGCACCAGCGCCATCACCAGCTCCATCCGGTGGAGCCAAAGAATGGATAAAAAAACAACTAAAAGCCCTCGCCAATCTCTTGGCTAAATTAGCAGGAAAGTTGGCTGCCGCGCTGCCCGGGTTGATCGGGGGTCTACACTCCTTCTTGCTATCTATATTATCAAAAACGGCTGGATGGCTCGCCAATAATGTTTGGGCTCTAATCGTGGCAATCGCCGGTCTTCTACTTGTAGCCAGCCTCCCGAGAGTTTCTAAATCCAAAGCACAAATAGTCCGGCCGCCACGAGGGCTACGACGAGCCCTAATTTCTCCTCCTCGTGGGTTGTGCTTCCAATGTCAACAGTGTTCATAATTGGTGTTTCCGCGGGTGGAACAACGGGTTTAAATGAACTTGATTCGCGAATTGGGGGTGGTGCTTGCGGTTTTATGAAATCGCTTCCGCTGTTGGGGGTGCGCTTGATGATATCCACGTTCACGTTCCCGTTGTGGCCGATTTTTTGATTGGCGGTGGCGATTACGATCTGATTATTGTAACCGTCAACCGGGTCGTCTCGAAGTATCATATTACTCGGCGCCATATAAAGACCTCTACCAAATACGTAGTCTACTGGGGTACTAGCATTCTGTAAAACGTCTTGATAATTCTGGATCGCCTTCTCCAGGTCCACCGTAGCTGAGATGGCGTCCTCTACAAGTGCCAAGAATTGTTTTTGCGCGTCAAACGCGGTTCCGACTCGTATTATAGAACTGCGAGTTTGCTTCTGTGCGCCGAGGATGGCCCAAACGTACGTGCGAATGGAATCGTTGAGACGAGAAACCCCAGCCTGCGTGAATCCCATTCCCTTATCTAACATAAAGGTACTCCACGCGGTCTGAACCCCGGATTCCTGCTGTATGTAGTCTATATGAGCTCGTTTCGGAGGCAACCAAATACAAGATGATACTCCACAGCGTCTACCTCCAGATACTTCTGGCCCGAAGGTCATCGTCGCTGGATCAAAATTCCCGGCGTTCCGACTGACGATGCGGTCACCGGAGTGATCGTGTCTAAAATCAGTCTGCGTCCAATTCCCGGACTGACCCCGAATGAGAACGCCCCCGAGGCCAGTGCTGTTAGAAAATACTTTCTGTCTCCAGTCCGCATCTTTTGAAACGTTAAATTCGTTACACAGTCTTTCGAACGCCCCACGATCGTATGTGTTGGAAATTGGATCCCAGCCGTCGTCTTGAGGTAGTGAAATACCTAGTTCTTTGATAATCCTCCTAATAGTATAATACGCGTGAAAGTTGTAGACACTTCGGAGCATGACATTCTTGGATGCCATATGGTCTTGATGCGAAACTCCACATCCGGCTGTTGCGCACCATACAGCGAAATTTAGCTGATTCTGCCAAAACTGCATCGGTGTTGCTTTCCACCCGTTCACAGCCTCCATCGTAATAATCTTTGGCAGCCTATATTTCTCAAACGCGTTAAGAAATTTGGTGACAAAGCCACTGTCCGGTCTAACCGTTACAGTTGGGTGTACAAGGTGGTCAACAACGTCCTTTTGTGTGTATTTACCTCCGACCGCGTACTTTGCATTAGAGTTAAAGCTAAATGCTTGTGTATCCATTGAAAGATATTTATTATGTTTGCTTCTATCACTAATGTTCAAAATGGGAGTTGTGAACTTCAAAAGTCGATCGACAACTGCTGCGGAAAACGTAGAGTAGGTCTCAGATCGATCACGTTCACTGTTGGTTGGAACAACATTGGGGAGAATGAAGGGTTCGGCTACTTGAAGGATAGACAACGAGTAGGTGTAAAGCTGCCACCCGGCCTTTGGAGTTCGAGATTCCTCCAAGCTTTTGTTGAGTCGGAGCTTGCTGGTAGAGCCAGCCTCACAATCTCGAAGTATAACGGACTCGCGACCTTAACCGTCGAACCCGCCAACCAGGTAACGATCACCCCGAATTTGGCTGTGCGGCTCGGTTTTTCAAAAACATACTCCGACAATAGGGGTTGGTTTGGGCCAGGTGATCACACCGGCGAGGACCCGGTTAACTTCGTTTTCACGAAAACACTCAGGGTGCACCTGGATCAATTGAACACATCGTACAACACGTTAGACGGAGCTCCCAGCACATTACTAAAATCTGTGCACGCCAGCGACTGTTTCTATGGTGAGACCCTTACCTTAGACTTCCCAAACCCTGAGATGAAAGTTTTGGAATCGGGACACATACACGAGTTGAATATTTCTATTCTCGATGAGCAAGCTAAAAAATTTATTAACTATTACCCGATTTTGGTCGTTCTAGAAATAACTGATTAAACATAATATATTTACATATTAATCATGAGCATATACGGTCCAGGTAGTTCCAACATAGAACGTGACGTTCCCGTCGCGGGCGCAGCATACGATGAAGCCTCAATGAGAAGGCTGGAGAGGGGCGTATCACAGTCCCACACAATTTTAACTAGGGCGGTTGAACAAATTAGAACGTTGCAAGCTAGCAGACACGTCATAACAATTTGTGCCGAGGAGCGGGGTTCACTAAGCGAGGGGGCCTACGAATATTCATTCGGCGCCAACGCGAGCAACAGACACGGGGGATACACCATGGCAGTGTCCGGGACGATTTTTCGAATGGCGGTCTGCTCGGTCAACTTTCGCGGACACGCCATTGGCGAAGTCCGAGTGAATGTCGTCCTGAATGGTGTAGAACAGAATATTGGCATCACCAAGCACGCGGGGCAGAGGTCAGGGTTTACTATATTCGATGATGACACTAACAATTAAAGTTTCGGCAGGTAGTGTTTATTAACTTTGTTACAAAAATTGGCGACCAATCGGCTTCCTCCACTGCAGTGACATTGTTAATACAACTTGATTTATGATGAATGATGAGAAACTATATCCACACTTACCTTCGGGACGGTCGACCCGGCATCCTTTAGGATGACCAGGATCGTTGAGATACAACATATTCTACAACACGAGGGAGAGACGCGGACGGGATATGCGAAGAAATATAGACGTCGGTCAATATATTAGAGGGGATGAGCACCGCGTTAGCCTCAGCATCCGTTATAGTGGTGGGGTGGGGAGTGTGTCTTTATTGTCAACAATCGTCGCTGCACCGGTCGCGGTGGCCTTGAGTGGTGTAGCGGCGGGGGCGGGACTGCTTTGCATGACGGCCAGACTCGTGGGCCGAAAACTAGAGGCCAAGAGTCGAAAGCACGATCGAATAGCGGTTCTCGCGAGATCTAAGAAAAACAGTATCGACGTTATCGTGTCAAAAGCGATAGCCGACAACGATATATCGGATAGCGAGTTCAAAATGGTCGTCGAAGAGATGGTCAGATACCAGGAGTTAAAGGGTACTATCCGGTCCAAGGCTCGACCACAAATTCTGGCGGACGAAGACGTAAAAAAACTCGTAATGGAGGGGAGGGCCGACGAGAGAAAAAATCTCCTCGCCCGTCTCGGGACGTGATATGCTTATTCGCCACCATACATTTCTATAACCGCATTCAACAACGCATCTCAATATCTTGTCGACTATGGTTAAAATAAATACACGCCAGGCGCTATTGAAGAAATACACCGGTGACTGTTGTGTGTGTGTGTGTTTCTCCAATACACACCGCGGCCTCGATAAGGCTATATACACCCTCGTATGTGTGTATTACAGCCGATAATATGGCAGCCCGCTATCGATATTTCCGGAAGTAGTTCTTACATTCTTATTGGTTGTCATGTTTTCTAATTTTACTTTTTAATAATTTAGAACGTTATAACCTATATTATTAAATAAAAATGAACTTGTTATATATAAAACAAATAAAAATAAACGAGTAAATATTTGGTATTGCACAACACGGTTTTACCTTCATATATGTAAAATTAACAACAATAATTTGTCTTGGGGGACGCCCCTTGACAAATGAGCGCTCAGTGCTTCCGTGCAGGCACTTCCAAGGTTGCCTAGACTTTCGACACTGGTTCCTAGATCAGCCGATAGATGGGGGTGTGCTGTACAGGCAGCTATTACACCCGGCTAGCCACAAGACAAAATGAGATGAGATGAGAAAGAGAAAGAACAAAGAAGGTGGCTAGCCGGGTGGGCCCAGAAGGGTTTTGCTGGAACGGGTTCGAGTCCACTCTAGGGGTTATTTTTTTTTTTTACAAATTATTAATAATTTTTCACTATCTGCGAAATAAATTAGCTATAGTGGAGGAGGAAAATGCCGTGTTGAAAAATAAATATGACAACAAGACAAAATAAATCCTTTTTTTTTTATTAGTATAGTTTTATCTGTTCAATTGGAAAAAACATGATGTATTTATGACACCAATTGTCACGTTTTTTGTGTTGGTGACCAGTTTGTGTTATTGGACGAAACGGTGTTTTATCGGGGGTGGTGGTGGTAGTATATAGGGGTGAAAATGATGCCACCGTTAGGTGGTATCATTTTGACTCCCTATATACTACTACAATACACCCGTATCATCTGTGAAAATAGGTGATAACGAATCTGATAATTGCAGTGATATTGCAAATAAATTCAACAATATTTTTGTCTCTATTGCCTCTACTTTGAAAGAACCAATCAAAACATCTAACTTTGATAAACTTAAGTTATTCTGTAACAGCAAACTTCCACCAAACACAGAGTTTGTGGTTCCTGAAATTACCAGAAAACAGGTTGAAACATTTTTTAAAAATATTGATGTTAGTAAAGCAACTGGTTCAGATAACATAGGCCCCCGTCTACTAAAAATTGCAGCATCTCATGTTATAGATAGCATCACATACATTTGCAACCAGAGTATTAACAGCTCAGTATTCCCTGACAAATGGAAAGAAGGTAAAGTTTCGCCATTACATAAAAGTGGACCTAAAGATGATGTAAACAATTATAGGCCAATCTCTATATTGCCAATTCTTTCAAAAATACTCGAAAAACATGTACATGACGCATTAATGCATTTTCTAACACAATATGAATTATTACATAAAAACGCAATCAGGCTTTAGGCCAAAACACTCTTGCGAAACTGCATTATTGGGCATGCATGCTTAGCAACTGGTTAGATGCTATAAATAAAGGATTATTAGTAGGAGTAGTGATGGTAGATAAAAAAGCCTTCGATCTTGTTGATCACAAAAATCTTATTGACGAAACTGAAACACTATAAGCTAAGTGACAATGCAATTTCATGGTTTTCATCATACTTATTAAATAGGAAGCAGAAAGTATATGTAAACAATGTCATTTCTCAAAGTGAAGAAATATGCGATGGCGTACCCCAAGGATCCATTTTGGGACCGCTATTATTTTTAATGTTTATAAATGACCTGTCCCTCTACACAGATATAGTAAACACTGACCTATATGCAGATGATACCACTCTCTATGATATAGGTTCATCCAAGACGGAAATTGAAAATAATTTACAAAAATCTATCAATAACCTGTCAGATTGGTGTCAGTGCAACGGAATGCTTATCAATACAAAAAAGACCAAAGTAATGTTAATAACTACACATCAGAAAAGATCTGTTCTTCCATCTGATTCTTTAAACCTAGGTTTCAAAAATGATGATTTAAACACTATTTCAAATGACAAAATATTAGGAGTTGTTGTAGACAACAATCTCTCATGGTCAGTCCACATAGACAAAACTTGTAAGAAAATCTCATCCAATTTATGGCTCTTATCACGAATTAAGGAATATTTGTCAATAGAATCTAGAATCCAGTTTTATAAAACATATATTCAACCTCATATAGATTACTGTAATATTGTTTGGGGAGGTACATCACAGACAAATTTAAATAGAATTTTTAGACTTCAGAAACGTGCATGCAAAATAATTATGGATTACAATGTTGATGATATAGCAAGAACTATGCAACTTAACGTTGGAGTAAATGTCTTTTTATAACTTCTGTTTCTTTACTGGGAACGCCTTGATATTTCATACATGCATTCATCTGATGATACTCTATCGTGCTATAGCAAATCCATGACCCACCCCCACCCCTTTCCCCAAGGTCGCGGTCACTATCATAGCACATTCATAAACTTAACGTTGGGCTAAATGTCTTAACATCTGTTTCCTTTCATGGAACGCCTTGATATTTCATACATGCATTCAACTGATGAAACTCTATCGTGCTATAGCGAATCCATGACCCACCGCCCACCCCAAATGTCTTATAACATCTGTTTCCTTTCATGGAACACCTTGATATTTTATACATGCATTCCTCAGATGACCCTCTATCATGCTGTAGCAAATCCACAACCCACCACCCACCCAATTACCCCCAAGGTCAGGGTCACAAACTTAGCATGTTCATAAACTTAACGTTGGGGTAAATGTTGTTTAACTTCTGTTTCTTTACACGGAACGCTTTGATATTTCGTACATTCATTCATCTGATGATCCTCTATTGTGCTACCGCAAATTCATGACCCCCCCCCCCCCCCCACCCGAAGGGCACAAACTAAGCACATGCATACATGCATTCATCATGCTGTAGAAAATCACCAACTTAGTGCGTTCATGAACTTAACGTTGGGTTCAATTTTGTTTTACTTCTGTTTTCAGGGAGCGCATCGATATTTCATACATGTATTCATCTTAATATGCTATATTATGCTATAGCAAACCCACGACCCACCTTGTACCACTGACCCCAATGTCAAGGTCCACCGCACGCCCCTTAACCCAAGGTCAATTATATATATTATTCATGTTTTTTATGCAACTGTGCCAAGCTTGAGTGAAGGCTGCCAACAGGCGAGCTTCGTTGTCTTTTGACAACTCTTGTTAGCTTATGGCATACCCCCGGCGTCATCGGCGTCGGCGTCGTCCACAAACTTAACGTTGGGGTAAATGTCTTATAACTTCTGTTTCCTTTCATGGAACACCTTGTTATTTCATACATGCATTCCTCAGATGACCCTCTATCATGCTGTAGCAAATCCACAACCCACCACCCAACCCTTACCCCAAGGTCAGGGTCACAAACTTAGCATGTTCATAAACTTAACGTTGGGGTAAATGTTGTTTAACTTCTGTTTCTTTACACGGAACGCTTTGATATTTCGTACATTCATTCATCTGATGATCCTCTATTGTGCTACCGCAAATTCATGACCCCCCCCCCCCCCCCACCCGAAGGGCACAAACTAAGCACATGCATACATGCATTCATCATGCTGTAGAAAATCACCAACTTAGTGCGTTCATGAACTTAACGTTGGGTTCAATTTTGTTTTACTTCTGTTTTCAGGGAGCGCATCGATATTTCATACATGTATTCATCTTAATATGCTATATTATGCTATAGCAAACCCACGACCCACCTTGTACCACTGACCCCAATGTCAAGGTCCACCGCACGCCCCTTAACCCTAACCCAAGGTATTATATATATTATTCATGTTTTTTATGCAACTGTGCCAAGCTTGAGTGAAGGCTGCCAACAGGCGAGCTTCGTTGTCTTTTGACAACTCTTGTTAGCTTATGGCATACCCCCGGCGTCATCGGCGTCGGCGTCGTCCACAAACTTAACGTTGGGGTAAATGTCTTATAACTTCTGTTTCCTTTCATGGAACACCTTGTTATTTCATACATGCATTCCTCAGATGACCCTCTATCATGATGTAGCAAATCCATGACCCACCACCCAATCCCCAAGGTCAAGGTCACAAACTTAGCACATTCATAAACTTAACGTTGGGTTAAATTTCTTCTAACATCTGTTTCCTTTCATGGAACGCCTTGATATTTCATACATGAATTCCTCACATGACCCTCTATCATGCTGTAGCAAATCGATGACCCACCACCCAACCCTTACCCCAGGGTCAAGGTCACAAACTTAGCACATTCACAAACTTAACGTTGGGGTAAATGTCTTATAACTTCTGTTTCCTTTCATGCAACACCTTGTTATTTCATACATGCATTCGTCAGATGACCCTCTATCATGCTGTAGCAAATCCATGACCCACCACCCAACCCTTACCCCAAGGTCAATGTCACAACCTTGGCACATTCATAAACCTAACATTGGGGTAAATTTCTTATAACATCTGTTTCCTTTCATGGGACACCTTGATATTTCGTACATGCATTCCTCAGATGACCCTCTATCATGCTGTAGCAAATCCATGACCCACCACTCAACCCTGACCCCAGGGTCAAGGTCACAAACTTAGCATGTTCATAAACTTAATGTTGGGGTAAATGTTGTGTAACTTCTGTTTATTTACAGGGAATGTCTTCATATTTCATACATGCATTCATCTGATGACCCTCTGTCATGCTGTAGCAAATCTATGATCCATCACCCAACCCTTACCCCAAGGTCAAGGTCACAAACTTAGCACATTCATAAACTTAACGTTGGGATAAATGTTGTGTAACTTCTGTTTATTTACAGGGAACGCCTTCATATTTCATACATGGATTCATCTGATGATACTCTATCGTGCTATAGCAACTCCGTGACCCACCGCCTATCCCTTACCCCAAGGTCAAGGTCACAAACTTAGCACATTCATAAACTTAACGTTGGGGTAAATGTCTTAACATCTGTTTCCTTTCATGGAACGCCTTGATATTTCATACATGCATTCCTCAGATGACCCTCTATCATGCTGTAGCAAATCCACAACCCACCACCCAACCCTTATCCCAAGGTCAAGGTCACAAACTTAGCATGTTCATAAACTTAACGTTGGGGTAAATTTTGTGTAACTTCTATTTCTTTACAGGGAACGCTTTGATATTTCATACATGCATTCATCTGATGATCCTCTATTGTGCTACAGCAAATCCATAACCCCCACCCCTTTCCCCAATATCAACATCATAAACTTAACATTGGAGTAAATGTCTTTTTAGCTCACCTGAGCGAAGCTCATGTGAGCTATTGTTACAGCAATGTGTCCGTCGTCGTCCGTCGTCCCATGAACATTTTCAAACGTCTTCTCCTCGGTAACCATTGGGTCTATAGTCACCAAAACTTCATGGTCATGGTCCTTAGTTAGGGGATTACAAAATTGTTAAAATGACGTCATACGTATCAAGGTGGCCGCCGTCTAAAAAATAGCACACATTCTTAAAAAATCTTCTTCTCAAAAAACCGCCAACTTTGGATTTCGACAAAACTTGTAGGAATGATCGATGTACAATTGCTCTTTCAAAGTTGTTAAAATGGTGACCCCGGGGTCAAAAATGGCGTGCGTGGGGTCAAATTGGGGTCAAATTTTATGACTAAATATTGTTATGTCATATATAAAATGAAGTATCAATGAGGCGATCACTCTGGTGCATTTTTTGTCGAAATCGGATTGTTATGTCATCCAAGATGACCTGCCGAAAGGTCAAGAGTTCGTTCTTTTATTAGAGATTTCAAAATTCTTCTTCACATGAACCGCTTGGCCCATGGTAGCCAAACTTAAAAGTTATTGTCCATGGGTGAAGCCTTTTCAGAGTTAAAATGGAGGTCATCGCTAATCCAAGATGGCCGCCGTCTAAAAATAGATCAATTCTTATCGTTCTTCTATGAACCGCTAGCCGAATCGACAAACTTGGTAGAAAAGATCGTCATTGCTCCTTTGAAAGTTGTATGGTACCCCGGTCAAAAATGGGCGTGGCCTGTGTCAAATTGGGGTCAATTTTATACCGAAAAATAGGTCAGTTATATATCAAATCGAAGGTAATGAAAAAATCGATTCACTCTGGCACATTTTGTGTCGAAATCGGATTGTTATGTCATCAAGATGGCTGCCGGAAATTCAGGCGTTCTTTTATTAGAGATTTCAAAATTCTTACATGAAACCGCTTGGCATGGTAGCCAAACTTAGATGGTCCATGAGCCTTTTCAGTTTGTTAAAATGGAGGTCATCGCTAATCAAGAATGGCCGCCGCTACTCTAAATTTCTTAAACTTCTTTCGCATTGAAACGCTCGCCGGAATTTCGACGAAACTTGGTAGGAATGACGATGTACTGTTTCAATTGTTAAAATGGTGACCCGGGTCAAAAATCGTGGCCCCTGGGGTCAAATTTTATTTTTGATCGAATATGGTCATGTTATATATCAAATCGAAGGTATGAATCAGGCGATCACTCTGGTACATTTTTTGGCGAAATTGGATGGTCATGTCATCCAAGATGACCGCCGAAAGGTCAAAAGGTCGTTATTTTATTAGAGATTTCAAAATTCTTCTTCACACGAACCGCTTGGCCCATGGTGGCCAAACTTCACAGTTATGGTCATTGTGTGAAGCCTTTTCAGTTGTTAAAACGGAGGTCATCGCTAATCCAAGATGGCCGCCGTCTAAAAATAGCACAATTTTTTTTAAAACATGAACTCAATGTCACATTCTCCTCTGGTGTTCATGGAGTCAGGTGAGCGAGTTAGGGCCATCATGGCCCTCTTGTTAGAACTTCTGTTTCTTTACAGGGAACGCCTTGATATTTCATACATGCATTCATCTGATGATACTCTATCGTGCTATAGCAAATCCATGACCCACCCCCCACCCCTTACCCCAAGGTCAAGGTCACAAACTTAGCATGTTCATAAACTTAACGTTGGGGTAAATGTTGTGTAACTTCTGTTTATTTACAGGGAACGCCTTCATATTTCATACATGGATTCATCTGATGATACTCTATCGTGCTATAGCAAATCCATGACCCACCGCCTATCCCTTACCCCAAGGTCAAGGTCACAAACTTATCACATTCATAAACTTAACGTTGGGGTAAATGTCTTATAACATCTGTTTTCTTTCATGGAACGCCTTGATATTTCATTCATGCATTCCTCAGATGACCCTCTATCATGCTGTAGCAAATCCACGACTCAACAACCAACCCTTACCCCAAGGTCAAGGTCACAAACCTAGCACATTCATAAACTTAACGTTGGGGTAAATGTTGTGTAACTTATGTTTATTTACAGGGAATACCTTGATATTTCATACATGCATTCATCTGATGATACTCTATCGTACTATAGCAAATCCATGACCTACCTCCCACCCCTTTCCCCAAGGTCAATGTCACAAACTTAGCACATTCATAAACGTGTTAAATGTCTTATAACATCTGTTTCCTTTCATGGAACGCCTTGATATTTCATACATGCATTCCTCAGATGACCCTCTATCATGCTGTAGCAAATCCACAACCAACCACCCAACCCTTACCCCAAGGTCAAGGTCACAAACTTAGCATGTTCATCAACTTAACGTTGGGGTAAATGTTGTGTAACTTCTGTTTCTTTACCTTCACAGGAACGCTTTGATATTTCATACGTGCATTCATCTGATGATCCTCTATTGTGCTACAGTAAATCCATGACCCATCCCCCCCCCCCACCACTTTTCCCAAGGTCAAGGTCACAAATTTAGCACATTCATACATGCATTCCTCATGTGAATAGCTATCATGCTGTAGAAAATCACCAACTTATTTCGTTCATAAACTTAAAGTTGGGTTAAATTTTGTTTTACTTCTATTTTCAGGGAGCGCATTGATATTTCATACATGCATTCATCTTAATATGCTATATTATGCTATAGCAAACCCACGACCCACCTTGCACCACTGACCCCAATGTCAAGGTCCATCGCACGCCCCTTCACCCAAGGTCAAGTTATATAATATTCATGTTTTTAGCTCACATGAGCGAAGCTCATGTGAGCTATTGTTACCACAATGTGTCCGTCGTCCGTCGTCCGTCGTCCGTCGTCGTCCGTGAACATTTTCAAACGTCTTCTCCTCGGTAACCATTGGGTCTATATTCACCAAACTTCATGGTCATGGTCCTTAGGTAGGGGGATTACAAAATTGTTAAAATGACGTCATTACGTAATCCAACATGGCCGCCGTCTAAAAATAGCACAAATTCTTAAAAAATCTTCTTCTCAAGAACCGCCAACTGGATTTCGACAAAACTTGGTAGGAATGATCGATGTACATTTCTCTTTCAAATTTGTTAAAATGGTGACCCCGGGGTCAAAAATGGGCGTGGCCCGTGGGGTCAAATTTTATTTTTGACCGAATATGGTCATGTTATATATCAAATCGAAGGTATCAATGAGGCGATCACTCTGGTACATTTTTTGTCCAAATCGGATTGTTATGTCATCCAAGATGGCCGCCGAAATGTCAAAAGTTCGTTCTTTTATTAGAGATTTCAAAATTCTTCTTCACATGAACAGCTTGGCCCATGGTAGCCAAACTTAAATTTTATGGTCCATGGGTGAAGCCTTTCCAGATTTGTTAAAATGGAGGTCATCGCTAATCCAAGATGGCCGCCGTCTAAAAATAGCATAAATTCTTAAAAAATCTTCTTCTCATGAACCGCTAGCCGGATTTCGACGAAACTTGGTAGTAATGATCGATGTACAATGCTCTTTGAAAGTTGTTAAAATGGTGACCCCGGAGTCAAAAATGGGCGTGGCCCGTGGGGTCAAATTTTATTTTTTACCGAATATGGTCATGTTATATATCAAATCGAAGGTATCAATGAGGCGATCACTCTGGTACATTTTTTGTCCAAATCGGATTGTTATGTCATCCAAGATGGCCGCCGAAATGTCAAAAGTTCGTTCTTTTTTATTAGAGATTTCAAAATTCTTCTTCACATGAACCGCTTGGCCCATGGTAGCCAAACTTAAATTTTATGGTCCATGGGTGAAGCATTTTCAGATTTGTTAAAATGGAGGTCATCGCTAATCCAAGATGGCCGCCGTCTAAAAATAGCATAAATTCTTAAAAAATCTTCTTCTCATGAACCGCTAGCCGGATTTCGACGAAACTTGGTAGTAATGATCGATGTACAATGCTCTTTCAAAGTTGTTAAAATGGTGACCCCGGGGTCAAAAATGGGCGTGGCCCGTGGGGTCAAATGTTATTTTTGACCGAATATGGTCATGTTATATATCAAATCGAAGGTATCAATGAGGCGATCACTCTGGTACATTTTTTGTCCAAATCGGATTGTTATGTCATCCAAGATGGCCGCCGAAATGTCAAAAGTTCGTTCTTTTATTAGAGATTTCAAAATTCTTCTTCACATGAAACGCTTGGCCCATGGTAGCCAAACTTAAATTTTATGGTCCATGGGTGAAGCCTTTTCAGATTTGTTAAAATGGAGGTCATGGCTAATCCAAGATGGCCGCCGTCTAAAAAATAGCATAAATTCAAAAATAAAAAAACTTCTTCTCATGAACCGCTAGCCGGATTTCGACGAAACTTGGTAGGAATGATCGATGTACATTGCTCTTTGAAAGTTGTTAAAATGGTGACCCCGGGGTCAAAAATGGGCGTGGCCCGTGGGGTCAAACTGGAGTCAAATTTTATTTTTGACTGAATATGGTCATGTCATATATCAAATTGAAGGTATCAATGAGGCGATCACTCTGGTGCAATATTTGTCGGAATCGGATGATTATGTCATCCATGATGGCCACCAAAATGGTCCATTTATTCAGATTTTTAACGTTTTTTTTCTCAGGAACCACATGGCCGATGCTGGGTGAAGCATTTTCAGATTTTGTAAAATGAGAGTCATCGCTTAATCCAAGATGATCGCCATCTAAAAATAGCACAATTTTGTTAAAACACATGAACTCTATGTCACATTTTCCTCTGGTGTTCATGGAGTCAGGTGAGCGAATTAGGGCCATCATGGCCCTCTTGTTTTATGCAACTGTGCCAAGTTTGAGTAAAGGCTGCCAACAGGCGAGCTTCGTTGTCTTCTGACAACTCTTGTTGTTTACACTACCAGATGCGCAGCATTATTGAAAAAATGTGAAGTTGAAAACACAGAGGTTACGTCATTCTTCACACAATTTACGTCATTTACTGACGTCAGAACGTTATGACATTTAACATGTACAGGCTTCTTTGAACTGCCTTGCATGTTCAGGGAATTTTAACTATATATGGGTCTGGTAATGCCATTTAAGTTTGTTTGGAAAGCCTTAGGTGCACAGCATTAGCTGAAACCATTGTAAACACTACTCCTGATAAAAACCCATAAGCCTCATTTCTTCACTCACCCACATTTCTTCTTATTTTAGATGACCGTGCCACACGGAAAATGAAGAAGTGGTATGAGAAGCAGCTACAACAGAATTGTGGTACCCTGTCGAGGATCGAGTGTCAGCGAGAGGCCCTGGAGAATGCACGTAACCAGACATCAGTGCTCAAAGCCATGGGATTTGGTGCCATGGCTCTCAAGGGTGTTCGTAACTGCATGTAGGTAGTCTTTTACAGCACACACACCCCCTCTAAATTTTTGCCAAGTTTAGATTTTAATTCCTTTTTATACGACCGTTTTAAAAAAACGGTACGTATTATGTTTTACCGCGGGGCGGGCGGCGGGCAGAAAAACTGCATAGTTTATGTACACAACTCCTCTGAAACCGTTCAGTCGATCGATCTGAAACTACAGTACAGTTCAGGCGAAGAAATCAAAATATGCGCGTCGCTGGTCGGTACTGATGACGGAATTGCTATTTTCACGCGCGTCGTGACGAAATTTCTGACATTCGTGGCGGACAGGATTGTTGGTCCCCGACGGACAATCCAATACGTCCGCCACGGATCGTCACGAATGTTTATAGCGCGTTCGTGCCGACCCCGCATATAAACGAAGTAAAAAAAAAAGTGAAAGTGAATGGGTTTAACGTTCCAGCAACAGTTAAGGTCATATAGAGACAGGCACACAGTTAGTCTCATCCTACAGACCAGTGAGATGGAAATACTATGAATATACAGTCTGAAAATAGGGCGAGTCCAAGGTCCTTCCATTTTCAATGTCGGACCTTTACAATTCAGTATTTTATACATATAATAGGTCTTAGGACCTTTCATTATTTTCTTTGGACGGTCACGGACCTCCTCGTGAAAGTTGCTATTAGTCTATGAAAGTATTTGTGATGCATAAGACGATGTTTGAACCCACAACCTCCAGATTGGAAGTCAGATGTTCTAACCCCTAGCCACAACCCATCCCTTATAAATGAAGGAAAGAAATGCCCCTAACCATACATACTTAGAGCTGACGTAACGGCGGTAAGCTAAGCTGAAATGGTGTACGTGACAATTGACATTTACGTTCCAACAAGATTTTCACGGTGTGTAATCGATCGTATTTCCTCTCCACCATATGGAACCCGACTCGAGAAACACAAATTAAATCGTTTATTTCTGAATGTGTCAATTGTTTGCCCGGGCTAACAGTTTCCCCAATGACTATGGGCTAGGTTCATTCCATGTCGCATCGCCGGTTTTCGGTGATAATACTGTCAACAATTAAAAATACGGACGGACGCCATTGTGATCACTCTGTCTCGCTTTCCGCAAGCGGGCTCAACAGTAATGCTATTATTCGTACTAAGTATAAATGGTGTTGTCTTAGGAGACTATTCTAATGTGTATCCATTCTTCATCTACATTGCTTGGCCCTAAATGATACTCTTTTTTGTGTTGATGGGCCGTTAAGCACCATTCCATTCCTATTCTAATGTGCTGCCAAAACTGTGTTATTATTAAGAAATCAAATGTGACAAAAAGCATCAATATTTTTTTTTGGGACAAAACATTAGAATCGTCTAAGGAGACGATTCTCATGTGTTGCCAAACCTATTTTATTAAGAAATCAATAAATGTGAAAAGAAAACATGATGACATTGGTATTTCTTTACAAAACATATTTTGACAAAATAGGAGAATCGTCTTTGGAGACGATTCTCATGTGCTGCCAAACTTGCTTTATTAAGAAATCAGCAAATGTGAAAAGAAAACATGATTACATTGGTATTTCTTTACAAAACATATTTTGTCAAAATATGAGAATCTTCTTAGGAGACGATTCTCATGTGTTGCCAAACCTATTTTATTACGAAATCAACAAATGTGAAAAGAAAATATGATTACATTGGTATTTCTTTACAAAACATATTTTGACCAAATAGGAGAATCGTCTTAGGAGACGATTCTCATGTGCTGTCAAATCTTGCTTTATCAAGAAATCAAACAAGGAGACGATTATCATGTGTTGCCAAACCTATTTTATTAAGAAATCAACAAATGTGAAAAGAAAACATGATTCCATTGGTATTTATTTACAAAACATATTTTGAAAAAATAGGAGAATCGTCTTTGGAGACGATTCTCTGGAGACGATTCTCATGTGCTGCCAAATCTTGCTTTATCAAGAAATCAAACAATGCACTATGTCAAGCTAATGCGTAATTATCAATTTATCTGCGATGACGTGAGCGACTACATACCGTGGTTTTGATATGTTTGTTTCCGCCGAACACTAAATGTCGGTCACACTTTGCAAGTGAAACTAGATTACCGACTGATGATTGTAAACACCATCAGGTGTGCAGCTAGACCGAAAATGATATGTCGCAAATGTGCTAGTTGGGGATGGGTGAGTATGGGCATATATATACCCCCCCCCCCCCCCGCAACGAGTTGTGGGGGGGTATACTGGAGTCAGGCTGTCCGTACGTCCGTCTGTCCGTCCGTCCGTCCGGTCTGTCCGCGCTAACGGTACTATACTTATGTGGCTAGCCCCACAGGGTTATGGACTTAGTAAAGGATAGGGTTGGTTACAATTAGCCACCTAAAAATCCTTTTATGTGGCTAAACATCCTTTTATGTGGCTAATATTTAACATGTGATAAGCCACATAAGTATAGTACCGTAAGAACGTCCGTCCGTCCGTCCGTCCGTCCGTCATTCTGTGCGTCCGTAAACTTAACATCAGATAAATAGTGTTATAACTTCTATTTCCTTCATCTAAAATGCTTAATATTTCAGACATGCATTCCTGTAAGGCTCTACTACCATGCTGTGCCAAATCCACGACCGTCCAACCCCCGCTGATCCAAGGTCAATGTCAAATACTTAGTCTCTTTACAAAACTTAATATCAGAGAAATAAGTTATAACTTCTATTTCCTTCATTGAAAATTCTTAATATTTCACTTGTGCATTCCTCTAAGGTTGTACTATCATTCTGTGACAAATCTACGACTGTCCAACCCCCGCTGATCCCAAGGTCAAGGTCACATACTTAAGTCTCTTTACAAAACTTAACATCAAGAAATATATATAAACTTCTATTTCTTTCATCGAAAATTCTTAATATATCATGCATGCATTCCTCTAAGGCTCTACTATCATGCTGTGACAAATTCCCACTGATCTCGAGGTCAAGGTCACATACTTAGTCTCTTTACAAAACGTAACATCAGAGAAATCGGTTATAACTTCTATTTCCTTGATCGGATCTGCTTCACATTTCACACACACATTGCTCCAATGGACCTCTATCACCCGGTGACACATTCACCTTCATGCCGCTCCCGCTAAGCCCAGGGTCAAGGTCACAAGCCCACACACTTGGAAATTTTTACATATTTTAGGGGTACCTGGGCCCACGCGGGGGGTATTCCGTAAGCCTCGCTTACTGACCAATCTAGTTTATACTCCCTTTTGAAAACGGGAGTATTATGTATCCACGCTGTATGGGCGGCGGACGACTATCGGGCACAGCTTGTTCTCACGATAGTGAGGCCCACTGCATGTCAAGGGCAGCGACATTGTCACGGGTTCTGACAATGGATTTTAGATATCATTTCTAGCTGTATCACAGCGTAGGCATTGACACACCCAATCTTCTACCCTCCACTACGGTGTTCCATTTAGGCCATCGTAATATCGCTATGGAGTCGATACTGCGATATTACATGTACGATACTACGATATGGCCATAACACGAAGCCACGATGACGCGATATCACGATGACGATACTGTGTATAAGTTAGATCACGGTTCATCCGCATGTACGAGGAGATAATCCGCGAGCTTTAGCGGTCGGATTATCACTGGTACATGCGGACAAACGTAATCTAACTTATTTATCACATCCGCATGCACATACCTTGCGCACGAGCTGTGTTAAAACAGAAACAACACCCGGAAATGTGTCAAAAATGTGATAAGATGGTATACCGTAGCATCGTCATCGCACCGTCGTGATATCGTACTATCGTCATTGTACCGTCGATATATCGTACTATAGTCATCATATCGTCATCGTGCATGTCCATCCGGTAGGCGTTATCACGATGACAATAGCGATAGTAAAATATTATATCGTAGTACATGTATCTATGAAAGGTATCGCGTTCGTAGTTTTGGCAAAATAGGGTATCCTGGTCTGTGTGTGCGCAAAACTCAATTTCAACACATCGTGAAAAAGCCGAGGCAAAAACGCCGACATTGCAGTCGCGAAAACGCGATATCACGCGGCGAAAACGCGATATTGAATACAATAGAATATCACGTTTTCGCCTCGCGATTTCGCAGTCAAGCGATTTGGTCTCGCGTCGCGTTTTCGCGATCTTGTGTATAATATCGACGATGCGATGCAGTAACCAATAACGTATCAAAATATGTTTTTTTCTCCAATTAAGATGTATTGGCAGTACATTAGAATCGTCTCCTAAGACGATTATCATGTTTTGTCAAATTAAGTGTTTTTTTTTGTCCACATTTGTTATATTTCTTAATAAAAACATGTTTTGGCAGCACATGAGAATCGTCTCCTAAGACAATGTGTATGGTGTCCTGTTAGGGACATGTGACAACCTCGCGTTTTCGCGATTTCTCGCATAGGTTGAGATCGCGAAAACGAGAGATTCTATCGTATTCAATCTCGCATGTTCGCAACCTCGCCGCGCTATCTCGCATTTTTACTTCACGATCTCGCATGCGTGTTGGACGTACAGTACAGTCTACCCACACGCATGCGTAAAGTGCAATTTCAACATGCATGCTTTCGACACATCCATGAGCAAAACAAACCCGAATTTTCTGCTGTAACGCCGAGATCGTCACCCAAAGTTACAGACAGAAAAATATGGTTAGAGCAAAACGTATTTTCAAAAGCGGAAGGCGAGATCGCGAAAACTCGAGACGATTATCATGTTTTGTTGTTGAGAAATATGTGTTTGAGTACGCACCCTCCCACCGTTAACGAATAATAACGGGACCGATACGATTTGTAATTACCTCTAAAGTAATAATCGCACTTTCCATTTACCGCACTTTCCATTTACCGATCTGTTGGCAATGGATAATTATACCGTATTTACGATGTCTGCAAATTTCGATCGGAAAACTAATATTATATAGATATAAACGTGACGTGATGCATGTGTATAGGCCGATATTACGATACAGATGTAAAAGATAAATCCACTTTAGACAACAGGTATCCTCTCGAATATTCTCCAGTCGGCACGGATCGCCACGAACATTAAACTATCGGGCGCGTAAGACCGCCTGCTGAGCTGCAGGAGTACTTTGCCCCAGGCATGTAAGTAATCCTTCTTTGTCCGTTTTCGTCAATCTCTGTACGTTTTAATTCGTGACGGACAAATCATGCCGAATAAAAACGGAATTCCGCTAGCGGCAAACGACATTTGCTCTTTCTGTCTAAGCTGTACTGTAATTGAACAAATTCCCATGCACAAGTTGATTGAACAAATGCGACAACCTCAGTTACATGGAAAAGCCGCCAAGATATCCTTTTCATTAATAATTGCTATCTCGACGGCCACTTTTCTATGTTTAATCTTTCCGTCTGAGCTGTACTGTATACACTCGTCTTCTACACATATTGAAGATGTGTACCTTGGTGTTTTTATGCCGACACTATATTTTTCAACAAATATATCACCTGTTTAATTAACTTAACCGTTTTTTCTACATTTTTCTACACAATTCTATATAGGGTACAGAGATTGTGTACACAACTCCTCTGAAACATTTCATTCAATTGATCTGAAACTATACACACGTCTTCTACTGTAGAACAATGAGGGCTCTGAGCATTATGCGGACATAACCGGTCAGCATAAGAAAACACTGCTGATCAGAACATACAATGTTGGTCTTTGATTTTCATTACCTCTATACAGAGAACTTTAGGAAACTTTAATCATATTGCCGACTGATTCTTGCTGCTGTATTATAATAATCTCATGATGAATTCATGGCTTACATGAATTTATTAGGAAGCAGCGAATCAGAGATGTATACGTCATGATACGCGATAATGTTTCAGTTAATAAACATGAGCCCACGCTGTTCTGTTCCTATGTAATACTTAAAGACAGTTTTGATTAGATTTTTTTGGGCACAACAGTCACACTTTACTAAATTTCCAAGACAATCAAAATTATTGAAATTATTATTGGACAATTGTTATACTATTCGAATACAGTGTTTAATTATAAACTTACGAATATGAAAATTAGAAAATCTACTTACTCATTAAAAAAAGTCGGAACAGATTTAAACCATCAATGTGTTTGTTCAATCACTTACGTCACGCCTAAATTGGACTGCAACTGTACCTAAAATTCTTGGTGCCGTGACCAGGATAGAGAACGGGTTGAACGGTGCAAAATGGATGAGCCAGGACAATTCAGCGGATCACCATAACATGTGTACAGTGCGCCTTACTCAACTATGTCGGTGTGAAGACGACAAATACGAGTTTTCCTCTACGTAAACTATTGAAGACGACACACATCGGAATATCTGCATAAACTATTGAAGACGACACAGGATGTCATAGAACAACAGTTGATACTTGATAGGCTTTTTAGCTCACCTGAGCGAAGCTCATGTGAGCTATTGTTACCGCAATGTTTCCGTCGTCGTCGTCCGTCGTCGTCCGTCGTCCGTGAAAATTTTCAAACGTCTTCTCGGTAACCATTGGGTCTATAGTCACCAAACTTCATGGTCATGGTTCTTAGGTAGGGGGATTACAAAATTGTTAAAATGACGTCATTACGTAATCCAAGATGGCCGCCGTCTAAAAATAGCACAAATTCTTAAAAAATCTTCTTCTCAAGAACCGCCAACCGGATTTCGACAAAACTTGGTAGGAATGATCGATGTACATTGCTCTTTCAAAGTTGTTAAAATAGTGACCCGGGGTCAAAAATGGGCGTGGCCCGTGGGGTCAAATTGGGGTTAAATTTTATTTTTGACTGAATATGGTCATGTCATATATCAAATTGAACGTATCAATGGGGCGATCACTCTGGTGCATTTTTTGTCGAAATCGGATTGTTATGTCATCCAAGATGGCCGCCGAAAGGTCAAAAGGTCGTTCTTTTATTAGAGATTTCAAAATTCTTCTTAACATGAACCGCTTGGCCCATGGTAGCCAAACTTAAAAGTTATGGTCCATGGGTGAAGCCTTTTCAGATTTGTTAAAATGGAGGTCATCGCTAATCCAAGATGGCCGCCGTCTAAAAATAGCATAAATTCTTAAAAAATCTTCTTCTCATGAACCGCTAGCCGGATTTCGAAAAACTTGGTAGGAATGATCGATGTACATTGCTCTTTCAAAGTTGTTAAAATGGTTACCCCGGGGTCAAAAATGGGCGTGGCCCGTGGGGTCAAATTGGGGTTAAATTTTATTTTTGACGGAATATGGTCATGTCATATATCAAATTGAAGGTATCAATGAAGCGATCACTCTGGTGCATTTTTTGTCGAAATCGGATTATGTCATCCAAGATGGCCGCCAGAAGGTCAAAAGGTCGTTCTTTTATTAGAGATTTCAAAATTCTTCTTCACATGAACCCAAGCACCCATGGTAGCCAAACTTAAAAGTTATGGTCCATGGGTGAAGCCTTTTCAGATTTGTTAAAATGGAGGTCATCGCTAATCCAAGATGGCCGTCGTCTAAAAATAGCATAAATTCTTAAAAAATCTTCTCATGAACCGCCTGCCGGATTTCGACGAAACTTGGTAGGAATGATCGATGTACATTGCTCTTTCAAAGTTGTTAAAATGGTGACCCCGGGGTCAAAAATGGGCGTGGCCCGTGGGGTCAAATTGGGGTCAAATTTTATTTTTGACCGAATATGGTCATGTTATATATCAAATCGAAGGTATCAATGAGGCGATCACTCTGGTACATTTTTTGTCGAAATCGGATTGTTATGTCATCCAAGATGGCCGCCGAAATGTCAAAAGGTCGTTCTTTTATTAGAGATTTCAAAATTCTTCTTCACATGAACCGCTTGGCCCATGGTAGCCAAACTTAAAAGTTATGGTTCATGGGTGAAGCCTTTTCAGATTTGTCATCGCTAATCCAAGATGGCCGCCGTCTAAAAATAGCATAAATTCTTAAAAAATCTTCTTCTCATGAACCGCTAGCATGATTTCGACAAAACTTGGTACGAATGATCAATGTACAATGCTCTTTCAAAGTTATTAAAATGGTGACCACGGGGTCAAAAATGGGCGTGGCCCTTGGGGTCAAATTTTATTTTTGACCGAATATGGTCATGTTATATATCAAATCGAAGGTATCAATCAGGCGATCACTCTGGTACATTTTTTGTCGAAATCGGATTGTTATGTTATCCAAGATGGCCACCGAAATGTCAAAAGGTTCTTTTATTAGAGATTTCAAAATTCTTCTTCACATGAACCGCTTGGCCCATGGTAACCAAACTTCACAGTTATGGTCCATGGGTGAACCCTTTTGTTAAAATGGAGGTCATCACTAATCCAAGATGGCCGCCGTCTAAAAATAGCATACATTCTTAAAAAATCTCTTCTCATGAACTGCTGGCCGGATTTCGACTAAACTTGGTAGGAATGATTGATTTACAATGCTCTTTCAAAGTTGTGAAAATGGAGACCACGGGGTCAAAAATGGGCATGGCCCGTGGGGTCAAATTGGGGTCAAATTTTATTTTTGACCATATAAGCTCATGCCATATATCAAATTGAAGGTATCGATGAGGCGATTGGTCTGGTGCAATATTTGTCAGAATCGGATGATTATGTCCTCCATGATGGCCACAAAAAGGTCCATTTATTCAAGATTTTTAACGTCTTTTTCTCGGGAACCACATGGCCAATGCTGGCCAAACTTCATAGGAGGTTAAGATCCTTGGGTGAAGCATTTTCAGATTTGGTAAAATGACAGTCATCGCTTAATCCAAGATGACCGCCATCTAAAAATAGCACAATTTTTTTTAAAACACATGAACTCAATGTCACGTTCGCCTCTGGTGTTCATGGAGTCAGGTGAGCGAATTAGGGCCATCATGGCCCTCTTGTTTATTGATGGCCTATATTCCGATAACCTAAAAATGCGCATAATGAGAGACAACCCCAATAGGTTCCAAGCAGCTGTAATGACAGCGATGCAGGAAGAAAATCTGAGGAAACGTTTTAATCTTAGAAACAGGCCGTACTTCAGCCCGAGCTGAGCAACCTATGGACGTGGACCACGTCCGACCTAGGAGGTGTTTCCATTGTTCTAAAACAGGTCACCTTGCTCGAAACTGCAGAGCGCGAATCAATGCTGTCAACCAGACCATACTCGCAATGGTTAGGGAACAATGTTAAATGGACATTGTTATGGACGTACCGAGCAGACAGCAATTTCTACCGTATGCTCTCGAAAATACATTCGGAAATATGCCATATTTTCCCCCGAGATATCCAATACCCATCAATGAGCGCGAGCCAGTTACATGCTGGAATTGCAACCGTCGAGGCCATGTCAGGAGAAACTGTCCTGATTGGAACAAACAACAGCCATTGCACACTAGGAACACCGGAATTGGCAAATCGGAAAACTAATGGCCTCTTTTCGGCCAGAAGTCACTGAAAAGAGCAGAAATAAAAACCACAGACGGCATGTACCCACTTATAGTATAAATATATCAGGTAATCCCAATTCATGTTTAATTAAAATTGATAAACTAAAGGTTAGGGCTTTAGTTGACTCAGGTGCGGAAGTAACTTCATTACATAAGCGGATTTATCACAATTTACATAAACCTAAATTAATGCAGAAAACAATTTCCTTACCATCTGTTAGTGGTGAACAGTTAGTAGTTGAAGGCTCTGTTGACCTACCCATTGTCATAGGTGGTGTAAAATTGATACAAAAATGTTATCATATCTGGTATGAATCGTAATATGCTACTAGGACGCGATTTCTTACGCACAAATGGTGTGAGACTCTACTTTGATCTTGACTGTCTCAGAATTAATGGTGTTTACGTTCCACTCGAGGAAGATATACACATTGCGTCATTAATTAGGCTAAAACATATGGTGTTATTGAAACCTCAAACAGCAAACGTGTGTTCAGGTAAATTACAGCATAGTATGAACAACCATGTGTCTGAAGTGTGTGAAATATCAAGTGTTGAAAATGGATATATTAATTCCGAACCAGGTGTTATGGTCGCAACATCAATCGCAAAAGTTAATTCATCTAGATCTATTCCAATAATGATCGTTAATAATACGAATATAACTAGCAAATTGAGGCGAGGCAGTATAATAGCACGTGCACACCCAGTTGGCGAGCATTGTTCTATCACAGCATGTGATGTTGCCGCTGACACACCCAGTATGAACAGTTCAGACACGTTTTCTGACGTCCACGTGCCAAATCAATTCAAATCCAAAATTATACCACTGTTAGAAAGAAACAATGGCTTATTTGCCGCCAGTGACAGGGATCTTACTGTAACAGATACGATACAAATAACAATCGATACTGGTGATCATCCGCCTATTATGCTTCGTCCATATAGAGTTCCATTGACTAGCAGGCAGACAATCGACAATGCCATTGATCAAATGTTAGACGCAGACATTATTAGGTATTCACGTAGAATGGGGCTTTCCTTGTGTCATCGTCTCAAAAAAAGACGGAAGTAATCGATTTTGTGTTGATTTCCGAAGGTTAAATAAAATTACAAAGCATTTATATGTCACCGAGGATTGTTTGAATTCAATTGTATGCCATATGGTTTAATGAATTCACCGGCCATGCGCCAACGTTTGATGTCTATATGTCTCCAAGGGCTATCTCATTTTGCTGTATCGTACTTAGACGATATACTCATTTTCTCAGAAACTGTGGAAGAACATATCTCCCATATACAGCAAGTGTTTGACGGGTTAAAACAACACAAACTCAAACTGAAATTAACCAAATGTAATTTTATGAGTCCAAAAACAAAATATTTAAGTTTCATAATAGATGAAAATGTGCTCAAACCGGACCCAGAAAAAGTTATCGCTATTCGAACAATGTCTCCCCCTAAAACAGTCCAAGAAGTACGATCATTCATAGGTATGTGTTCATGGTACAGACGTTTTATACCCAACTTTTCTGGCATAGCAGGCCCACTGATAGAGTTAACAAAGAAATATGCACGCTTCAGTTGGACAGACACATGTCGATCAGCTTTTGATTTCCTTAAGGACAGTTTATCTGTTGTTGCTAACTTAGCACATGCGGACATAAACAAGCCGTATATACTCTACACTGACACGAGTCAGAGTGCTATTGGAGCTGTATTGGTACAATTGGTTGACAGTGACAAAAAAGACAACTTTAACGGCGCAAAATTGGAGAAACCCATTCATTTCTTGTCGCATAAACTAAGCCCAACTCAGTGCCGATATAGCACAATTGAAAAAGAAGCCTATGCAATTTATTACTTCTTACAAAAGCTAGATCACTATTTACACAATGTGGAATTTGTCATTCGAACAGACCACAATCCTCTTAAATACCTTCTAGATTCTCCCATGACCAACAAAAAAACACAATTATGGAGATTATCAATCGGAACATATAATTGTATCCCCCGGACTCCGTCGGGGGATACTATGGATTTGACAGCGGTCCGTGTTCGCGTCCGCGTCCGCGTCCGCCGCAGAGACTTCTTGTCCGGAGCATAACTCGAACACCCTTTGGAATATTTTCATGAAACTTCACACATGCATAGACCACGACCCGAAGGTGTGTCGCGCATAAGAATGGCAACTCTTGCATAGCTAATTTTTTAGTTATCTCCCTTTTTTGTTTCCCGCACTGATTTCGTGTCCGGAGCATAACTCCACCACCCTTTGGAATATTTTCATGAAACTTCACACATGCATAGACCACGACCCGAAGGTGTGTTGAGCACAAGAATGACAACTCTTGCATAGCTAATTTTTTAGTTATCTCCCTTTTTTGTTTCGCGCACTGATTGACCATAACTCGACCACCCTTTGGAATATTTTTATGAAACTTCACACATTCAGTTAGACCACGAACCGAAGGTGTGTCGTGCACAAGAATGACAACTCTTGCATAGCTAATTTTTTAGTTATCTCCCTTTTTTGTTTTTGCGCACTGATTTCCTGTCCGGAGCATAACTCGACCACCCACATGCATAGACCACGACCCGGAGGTGTGTCGCGCACAAGAATGACAACTCTTGCGTAGCTAATTTTTTAGTTATCTCTCTTTTTTGTTTTGCGACAATAATGCATGAAGACCCGTTTTCTCGTCTGCTCTGTACACCTTTTCTCGTGTGCTCTGTACACCTTACCTGTAGAGAGAACAATAGAGACTGGGAGAACCATTCACCTGTGCATGTGCTAGCATGTGAAAATGTCCAGTCTTGACCACTCTTGTCCATTTCTAGTTTATACAGGTAAATTATTACATTGGATATTACATTTCCGTAAACTGTGTTGAAAATATTGTGGCATTATGTGGACCTGTGCAGATATATGTAGATATATGTAAATATAGGACTATTAAAAAAAAATTCTGGGCTCCAGTAGCAAGCATTATTATTTTTAATTTTTAATCTTTTTTTTTTTCAATTTTTTTTTTCATTTTTGTTTTCAAATTCTTTTTCAATTTTTGTCTAGTAGTATAAGGTCGTAAGTGCTATATACAGACTATTCACCTGTGCATGTGCTAGCATGTGCAACTGATCACTGACCACTTACAGGTAATTTATACAGGTAAATGATTATATTGAGAGAACAATAGAGACTGGGAGAACCATTCACCTGTGCATGTGCTAGCATGTGAATATGTCCAGTCTTGACCACTCTTGACTATGTGGACCTGTGCATATATGATATGTAGATAAATATAGGACTATTAAAAAACATGCTGGTCTCCAGTAGGAGCATTATTTATTTTTAAATTAAAAAAAAAAAATCCATTTTTTTTTTTACATTGTTTTTCAATTTTTTAACTGACCACTAACTTATTACAGGTAATTTATACAGGTACATTATTACATTTCCGTAAACTGTGTTGACAATATTGTGGCAGTATGTGGACCTGTGCAGATATATGTAGATAAATATAGGACTATTAACAAAAATTCTGGGCTCCAGTAGCGAGCATTATTTTTTTTATTTTTTTTTGTATATTACATTTCCGTAAACTGTGTTGAAAATATTGTGGCATTATGTGGACCTGTGCAGATATATGTAGATAAATATAGGACTATTAACAAAAAATTCTGGGCTCCAGTAGCAAGCATTATTATTTTTGATTTTTAAACTTTTTTTTTCCATTTCTTTTTCAATTTTTGTCTGGTAGCATAAGGTCGTAAGTGGTATATACAGACTATTATCATATAATAAAACAATTATTGACTAGTGAGCCATAGAATATAATGAGATATTCTATGGCTCTCTAGTCAATAATTGTATAATATGTTCGGGCCAGTGAAAATTGCTTTCGGGCCCAGGCTCGAGGTCAAGGCTGGACAAGGCGAGGCATTTGATTCCGCGGAATTCTTGTTTACTTATCTCCCTTTGTTGTTTCGTGCTCTGATTTTGTATCCAGAGCATAACTCGAACACCCTTTGGAATATTTGTATGCCCCACCACGATAGTGGAGGGGGCATTTAGTGTTACCCTTGTCGTCCGTCAGCACACACGAATGGGTACTTGTTGTAAGCGTACGGGGATCTTATTGGGTAGGGTTAGGATAGTGTTGGGTACTCTTGTTGGGTATTTTTATACAGTAAAAATCCAACAAGTATTCATTCGTAGGAACGTGCGTCCCATCCTCCCGTCGTCCCGTCCGTCCGTCCGTCCGTCACAAAACTTTAACACTCAGGTAAATGTCTCATAATTTCTTCATCCTTCGACCGATCTCTTTCATATTTCATATACACATTGCTCTAATGGTCCTCTACCGCCCTGTGCCAAATCCACGTTCGTCCTGCCCCCGCCAAGCCCAGGGTTAAGATCACATACTTAGTGCTTCAAAAACTTTAACGCTCCGGTAAATATCTTATAATTTCTGTTTTCTTTCACGGATCAGCTTCATATTTCACATATGCATTGCTCTAATGGTCCTCTACCGCCCTGTGCCAAATCCACGTTCGGCCTGCCCACGCCAAGCCCAGGGTCAAGGTCACATACTTGGTGCTTCAAAAACTTTAACGCTCAGGTAAAAGAAAATTTTGACTTGGAATTTGGCCTCATTTATTATCAAAGCGATATGTGGGACATCCGTGTTCTATGAACACATTTTCTAGTTTATTAAACTTCACACATGCATAGAAGACGACCCAAAGGTGTGTCGCACGTAAGAATGACAACTCTTGCGTCGTTAATTTCTTAGTTATCTCCCTTTGTTGTTTCGTGCACTGATTTCGTGTCCGGAGCATAACTCGAACACCCTTTGGAATATTTTCATGAAACTTCACACATGCATAGACCACGACCCTAAAGGTGTCACGCAAGAATGACATCACTTGCATCACTACTTTTTTAGTTATCTCCCTTTGTTTTTCCGTCACTGATTTTGTCTCCGGAGCATAACTCGAACACCCTTTTTTCAAACTACTTGTGTATCTGGGGAGGGGGATACACATGCGCTTGTCGACAAGCGTCCATTTCTAGTTGTAACATAGAATACATACCAGGCTCAGAAAATTCCTGCGCAGAGTTATTGTCCAGATTGCCGACCGCCTCCCCGTATAACAATGGAAGCAACGATAACAAACAATTGCCTTCTGAATTAATCAGCCGGCCGCCGTATGAATGCGATTCTGGCCCAGACATTTACGAACACACATTTAGAATCAATACTATAAATTCCAGTCGCATTGACCCAACCAAATATGAAGCAATTAAGCCGCCAGACGTTGATCTGTTGGATTTGCAATTTCCGACCTTAAATGACCTCGATATGGTTACAGAACAAGGCAATGATAATGAAATTATTACAATTATTAAACAACTCAGTACTGGTGATGCTCACAAGACAGTGCAGAAAAACTACATTGTCATGGAAAAAATATTATTAATTGTCAAACGTTGACACTGACCAAATAATTAGATTGTATATACCAGAACACCTACGCAAATCAGTAATTAACCATTATCATGACCAAAATGGACATATGGGTATAGACAAGTGTTTTGATGGAATCAAATTAAAATATTTTTGGCCGAATCTGTACAAGGATATATACGCACACTTTGATGTTTGTGTAACATGTCACAGCGCATTATGAAATCAATTAAGGCACCTGGCCAGATCACGGACACACCTGCATATCCGTTTGCGAAAGTTGGTTTGGATCTATCTGGACCTTACCCAGAGACATTAAGTGGAAATAAGTATGTTGTAAGTTTCATAGATTTGTACTCCGGTTGGCCCGAAAGTTTTGCAGTACCCAGCAAGCATGCAGACAATATTGCACACCTGAATATTGATGAATTAGTACCCCGCAACAGTGTTCCAAGCACGATTTTGATGGACAATGCTAAGGAACATGTAAATAAATAATGGACCAAACATTAGAATCGTTGCGGATAAATATGGTTTTGACAACATATTATTGCCCAACTTCTAACGCTAAAGTGGAA
Source organism: Conchocele bisecta (assembly GCA_029237695.1). Lineage (NCBI taxonomy): Eukaryota > Metazoa > Mollusca > Bivalvia > Lucinida > Thyasiridae > Conchocele > Conchocele bisecta. The sequence continues at coordinate 175,464,287 of CM055265.1, forward strand.
CGCTTTCATTGCACATTACATGACATAATGTCAAAGGAATTACAAGGTAATTTAAAGATCTGGGACGTTCTGTTACCTCAAATAATTTCGGCAATAAGGATGTCCCTGAGTTCAACCTCTAAGCACAGCTCATTTTATTAGCTATATTTTTTTTTTTTAAAAACCCCTGGCTATTGGATTGGCGAAAGCCAGGCGGGCGGGCGGGCGGGCGGGCGGGCGGGGGCGGGCGGGCGGCGTCCACAATCAATGTTAAGTTTTCGTGTTTTCGTCCATTTCTTTGTTACTGTACCACATAGGACCAACAAACTTTCACAGCTTCATAACCATGGGGTGCCCACCACATATCACTATCCAATATGTTACCTTTTTTTTTAACTTGACCCATTTTTTTCCGCGCAGTCGACTTAGCCATTTTCAATGTTAACTTTTCGCGTTTACAATGTTAAGTTTTTGTGTTTAAGTCCATTTCTTTGGTACTGTACCACCTAGGACCACCAAACGTTCACAGCTTCATAACCAAGGGGTGCCCACCACATACAACTATCCAACATGTGACCATTTTTTTTACCTTGACCTATTATTTCCACGTAATTGACTTAGCCATTTTCAACGTTAACTTTTTAACGTACGTCTGGTTAAAGTTTTTTGGTTAAAGTTTTTCGTTATACTATATCTCTGCAACAGCTTCGCCCATTACCTTGAAACTTCACATGGGTGTTTATCATCATCCATATTTTCATTCTACCCCCCAACCGTGCGGCCCTTGAGCCCAATGTCAAGGTCAAATTACTTTGAATTTTTTTGTTAATTTTTTTTTGTGTACTATATCTCTGCAACTGCTTCACCCATTACCTTAATACTTAACATGGGTGTTTATCATCATTGTCGTGCCCGCTTGCGGAAAGCGCGATATAGTCGGCATTTTGGCGTCCGTCCGTACGTCCGTGCGTCCGTCCGTGTGTCCGGTTAAAGTTTTTTGGTTAAACTTTTTCCATCTACTATATCTCTTTTTGATACCACAATGTGTCCGTCGTCCGTCGTCCGTCGTCTGTCGTCCGTCGTCGTCGTCCGTCGTCGTCGTCCGTGAACATTTCAAACGTCTTCTCCTCGGTAACCATTAGGCCTATTGTCACCAAACTTCATGGTCAGGGTCCTTAGGTAGGGGGATTACAAAATTGTTAAAATGACGTCATTACGTAATCCAAGATGGCCGCCGTCTAAAAATAGCACAAATTCTTCAAAAATCTTCTTCTCAAGATCCGCTAACCGGATTTCGACAAAACTTGGTAGGAATGATCGATGTATAATGCTCTTTCAAAGTTGTTAAAATGGTGACCCCGGGGTCAAAAATGGGCGTGGCCCGTGGGGTCAAATTTTAAATTTTATTTTTGACCGAATATGGTCATGTCATATATCAAATTGAACGTATCAATGAGGCGATCACTCTAGTGCATTTTGTTGTCGAAATCGGATTGTTATGTCATCCAAGATGGCCGCTGAAAGGTCAAAAGGTCGTTCTTTTATTAGAGATTTCAAAATTCTTCTTCACATGAAACCGCTTGGCCCATGGTAGCCAAACTTAAAAGTTATGGTCCATGGGTGAAGCCTTTTCAGATTTGTTAAAATGGAGGTCATCGCTAATCCAAGATGGCCGCCATCTAAAAATAGCATAAATTCTTAAAAAATATTTTTCTCATGAACCGCTGACCGGATTTCGACGAAACTTGGTAGGAATGATCGATGTACAATGGTCTTTCAAAGTTGTTAAAATGGTGACCCCGGGGTCAAAAATGGGCGTGGCCCGTGGGGTCAAATAGTGGTCAAATTTTATGTTTGACCGAATATAGTCATGTTATATATCAAATCGAAGGTATCAATGAGGCGATCACTCTGGTACATTTTTTGTCGAAATCGGATTGTTATGTCATCCAAGATGGCCGCCGAAATGTCAAAAGATCTTTCTTTTATTAGAGATTTCAAAATTCTTCTTCACATGAACCGCTTGGCCCATGGTAGCCAAACTTAAAAGTTATGGTCCATGGGTGAAGCCTTTTCAGATTTGTTAAAATGGATGTGATCGCTAATCCAAGATGGCCGCCGTCTAAAAATAGCATAAATTCTCAAAAAATCTTCTTCTCAAGATTCGCTAACCGGATTTCGACAAAACTTGGTAGGAATGATCGATTTACAATGCTCTTTCAAATTTGTGAAAATGGTGACCCCGGGGTCAAAAATGGATGTGGCCCGTGGGGTCAAATTTTATTTTGACGGAATATTCTCCTGTCATATATCAAATTGAAGGTATCGATGAGGCGATTGCTCTTGTGCAATATTTGTCGGAATGTGATGATTATAACATCCATGATGGCCGCCAAAAGGTCCACTTATTCGAGATTTTGAACGTCTTTTTCTCAGGAACCACATGGCCGATGCTGGCCAAACTTCATAGGAAGTTAAGATCCTTCGGTGAAGCATTTTCAGATTTGGTAAAATGAGAGTCATCGCTTAATCCAAGATGACCGCCATCTAAAAATAGCACAATTTTTTTTAAAACACTTGAACTCAATGTCACATTCTCCACTGGTGTTCATGGAGTCAGGTGAGCGAATTAGGGCCATCATGGCCCTCTTGTTTTAGTGTCCATGCCTCGCCCCAAGGCGCGACATGCAGGCCACGGCCATCTAGTCTACAAAATGTGGGTATAATTACGTTATCCAAGTGTCTATGCTTGTAAAAAAAACTGGCCTTCGTGGCTTTGCCTCGTTTCTTGTTTGCTTTACAATCGTGACCCCGTGCACCCCATGGATAACATATTAAAACCACGACGCCGTTATTTAGGTGAAGATCATCTAGCTACCACTCTTGAGAATCAACATCACATTAAGTTTGAATTAGGGGATAGTGTTTACTATAAAACATTTAATAAACAGTCCAAAATTGGCTGCCCCACTACAGAATTGTTAAACAAACGTCACCCGTTACATTTTTTATTAGGAATCAACTGACAAGTGAAACAACAAAGGCCCATGCTTAACAGATGCGCTTAGCTAAATTAGACTGGGAAACACCCGTAAATCCGTCTCCTACTCAATATAGAAGAGCCTAATATGTAATACCCCCCGAATCCCCTATTGATAGCGAGTCTGAACATGTGCAAGTTGATCATGATAAGCAATTTTCTCAGAGGTATAGACGAGAAAACTCCTGTAGTAATGCGGAAGATAATATTCCCCTTGCCCAATTAAGAAAAATACTGAGAGAGAGAGAACAAATGGAGAAACACGGTCAATCAACTTCATGCGATACACAACAAATGGCATCTGACAATAGCTCTCCAAGTGTAATCAATAACCACTATGATTCTGATACAGAAATGCAAGTTGATTGTGCCAAAACACAGGTATACGCCATGTGAAAAAAGGAGCTGTCAGACGCTCCAAACGGAAACGTGATTTAGAGAACGTTTCTAGGTCTAAGAACGTTAAAAGTTTGCTGCAAAGTATATCCCACTTACTATAAGTGAAATAACATGTTATCTGTGTTGAATTGGCTTCATAAATATATGTATGCTGTGTTTATGTTGTGTCAATATAATACTTACTTACGTCATTCTGCTCTGTTACAGATTCTGTTGATTAACGTGTTGAACCAATTCTGCTGTTGCTATTGCTACTAAAAATGGCTGGCGTATCGCGAGTTCGCAATCTGAGCTGCGCACGATCAGACGACAGATCAATGTAGTAACTTCTAATCAACAGAATATCATACACGCTGTAGATCAACAAATGTCGGTGTTAAATGTTTCGCGAAAAAATATCATGGAGAATCGAAAATCCATAAATGCGTTAATTATCTCGCTCTGACAAATAGAGGCAAAACTGGATAACGTGACGTCGCAACTTTTACATGAGATTAATGATCTCAGTGAGTTTGTACAGAGTTTTACCCAAATTAATTTACAAGTCAAACTCGTTCGCCGCATGATAAACGACGCAGCTATATATTTTGATCACATGCGATTAGAACTATTCATGTCGATTAGAACTATCCATGTTGCGATTAGAACTATCCATTAGAATTGCCAGTTAAGTCCCGACGCTATTTCTCCAAGTGAACTAAGCGCGATGCTATATCAAATCAAGAACCAATTACTGCGTTATCTCAAATTACCAGAAAATCCGTCACGCCGTCTATGGAAATATTATACGATATTGCGGTGTGACTCCGCACTAGAGGATAATAGAATTCTAGTTTTTGTGACTATACCATTGCTAGACAGCGGTGGTCGTTATACCGTGTATGAGATACATACTTTACCATTGCCGTTTGCAACAACTGATCAAGCCTTAGTTTCTTTACCAAAAATGGTTGCAAAATTTAAATTAGAACACGTGGCGATCGCAGTTAATTCTGAACATTCTCGTTATTTACCCCTTACGCAGACTGAAATGCAATCATGTGGTGACACTGCCATTGAATACTGCCCATTACAGGCAGCTGTGTTGCCCATTAATCTAAGCAAATTATGTGTAATTGCCTTGTTCATGAAAAACGAACGTCACATGAATAAGTATTGTCAAAGAATTGTATTCCCTAATACCATTTTACTCTATGCAGAATATTTATACAATGGTATATGGGCCTGAATTCAGTATTTGGCCTAATAGGGGGACATTTTAGCGATTTTTTTTTTGATTTTGTGCTTTGTTAGAAAAACTACAACGTGGCATAGTCCAAGCCACTAGGGTTTGGACAATTGCAGTTGTTTGCAGAATATACATGACTTTGACTACGGAGAGATATAAATGTGCTGAATCTCGTGTATGTAACATTGACAAAGAGATAATATGTTTTTGGTGATCCTATGTTGCTTTCAAATGGCATCTTAGTTTCTTTGTTGTGTAAAGACGTGTTTTACTGTGCACTAACAATCACCTTTACCAGAAAATGCATTGATTATTGGTTGATGAAAAAATGGCTACAATATATTTTTCTCGTCAAATGTTACATACCGGTACACATATTCCATGCTCATTTTAAACTGTTAGAAATGAGATTATACTATATGTTAATGGGTTGTAACAATCCTATTTGGACCTTATTTGTTGTAGAGGCATTAGTTTAAATCATGCCTTACCTTGAGAAGTATATTGTGACATTTGATCGAAGTCGCGTATGTAACATTGACAAATATGCCAAGCAATACTTTTTTTTAGAGACTGGATGCTTATTACTATGTGGCAACTGGAATTTTCTTCTTGTAAGACAATAAACTGTATAAAGATAAGATGATTGTTAACAGTTTACACAGAAAATGTTTTGATTAATGGGTAATAAATAAATAGATTGCAATATGTTATTCTTGTAAATGTTACATGCACATTTTTCAGGTTTATTTATTTATGTTAGTAATAAGTTTACATGAGCAGTTTACAGTTTGCAACCGTCCCATTATCACTAAATGTTGTTTAAATCCACAATTTGATCATTTAAAATACCCTGAATACTCCATTGCAACATCTTTAAGGTACTGTAACATGTTTTCGTCAATGTTACGTACATATCATATACCTTCCTTTATTTATACAGCAAATAGCACTACATGAGCTATTTACAACTTATAATAAACCTACAGGGACAGGATTTATAGTATCCCCCGTACTCCGTCGGGGGATACTATGGATTTGACAGCGCGCCGCGTCCGCGTCCGCGGTCCGCGTCCGCCGCAGACACTCCTTGTCCGGAGCATAACTCGAACACCCTTTGGAATATTTTCATGAAACTTCACACATGCATAGACCACGACCCGAAGGTGTGTCGCGCACAAGAATGACAACTCTTGCATAGCTAATTTTTGAGTTATCTCCCTTTTTTGTTTCTCGCACTGATTTCGTGTCCGGAGCATAACTCCACCACCCTTTCGAATATTTTCATGAAACTTCACACATGCATAGACCACGACCCGAAGGTGTGTCGCGCACAAGAATGACAACTCTTGCATAGCTATTTTTTAGTTATCTCCCTTTTTTTGTTTCGCGCACTGATTGACCATAACTCGACCACCCTTTGGAATATTTTTATGAAACTTAACAAATTCAATTAGACCACGAACCGAACCAAGGTGTGTCGTGCACAAGAATGACAAACTCTTGCATAGCTAATTTTTTAGTTATCTCCCCTTTTTTGTTTTCACTCACTGATTTCCTGTCCGGAGCATAACTCGACCACCCTTTGGAATATTTTCATGAAACTTCACACATGCATAGACCACGACCCGGAGGTGTGTCGCACACAAGAATGACAACTCTTGCGTAGCTAATTTTTCACTTATCTCCCTTTTTTGTTTTGCGCACTCTACAAACTGGACAATAATGCATGAAGACCTGTTTTCTCGTCTGCTCTGTACACCTTACCTGTAGAGAGAACAATAGAAACTGGGAGAACCATGTGCTAGCATGGGCTAGCATGTGCAGATGTCCAGTGCTTGACCACTGTTGACCAGGTAATTTATACATGTAAATTACTACATGTGTTGAAAATACTGTGTTGAAAATATTGTGGCATTATGTGGACCTGTGCAGATATATGTAGATAAATATAGGACTATTAAAAACAAATCTGGTCTCCAATAGCAAGCATTATTATTTAAAAAAAAAAAAAATTAATTATTTGTTTTCTTTTCTTTTCTTTTTTCTTTTTTTTTCAAATTATTTTTCAATTTGACTGAAAAAAAATTCTGGGCTCCAGTAGCAAGCATTATTATTTTTAAACTTTTTTTTTCCATTTTTTTTTTTTCATTTTTTTTTTCAAATTATTTTTCAATTTTTGTCCAGTAGCATAAGGTCGTAAGTGCTATATACAGACTATTCACCTGTGCATGTGCTAGCATGTGCAACTGACCACTGACCACTTACAGGTAATTTATACAGGTAAATGATTATATTACATTTCCGTAAACTGTGTTGAAAATATTGTGGCATTATGTGGACCTGTGCAGATATATGTAGATAAATATAGGACTATTAAAAAAAATTCTGGGCTCCAGTAGCAAGCATTATTATTTTTAATTTTTAAACTTTTTTTCCATTTTTTTTTTCATTTTTTTTTTTCAAATTCTTTTTCAATTTTTGTCTAGTAGCATAAGGTCGTAAGTGCTATATACAGACTATTATCATATAATAAAACAATTATTGACTAGTGAGCCATAGAATATAATCTGATATTCTATGGTTCACTAGTCAATAATTGTATAATATGTTCGGGCCAGTGAAAATTGCTTTCGGGCCCAGGCTCGAGGTCAAGGCGGACAAGGCGAGGCATCTGATTCCGCGGAATTCTTGTTTACTTATCTCCCTTTGTTGTTTTGTGCTCTGATTTTGTATCCAGAGCATAACTCGAACACGCATATACGCATTGCTCTAATGGTCCTCTACCGCCCTGTGCCAAATCCACGTTCGTTCTGCCCCCGTCAAGCCCAGGGTCAAGGTCACATACTTAGTGCTTCAAAAACATTAACGCTTGGGTAAATATCTTATACTTTCTGTTTTCTTTCATGGATCATGGATCATCTTCATATTTCATGTACGCATTGCTCTTATGGTCCTCTACCGCCCTGTGCCAAATCCACGTTCGTCCTGCCCCACCAATCCCAGGATCAAGGTCACATACTTGGTGCTCCAAAAACTTTAACTCTCAGGTAAATATCTTATAATTTTTATTTCCATTTACGGATCAACTTCATATTTCATATACGCGTTTCTCTAATGGTCGTCTACCGCCCTGTGCCAAATCCACGTTCGTCCTGCCCCCGCCAAGCCCAGGGTCAAGGTCACATACTTAGTGCTTCAAAAACTTTAACGCTCAGGTAAATATCTTATAATTTCTGTTTTCTTTCATGGATCATCTTTATATTTCATATACGCATTGCTCTAATGGTCCTCTACCGCCCTGTGCCAAATCCACGTTCGTTCTGCCCCCACCAATCCCAGGGTCAAGGTCACATACTTGGTGCTTCAAAAACTTTAATGCTCAGGTAAATATCTTATAATTTTTCTTTCCATTCACGGATCAACTTCATATTTCATATACGCGTTGCTCTAATGGTCGTCTACCGCCCTGTGCCAAATCCACGTTCGTCCTGCCCCCGCCAAGCCCAGGGTCAAGGTCACATACTTAGTGCTTCAAAAACTTTAACGCTCAGGTAAATATCTTATAATTTCTGTTTTCTTTCACGGATCAGCTTCATATTTCATATATGCATTGCTCTAATGGTCCTCTACCGCCCTGTGCCAAATCCACGTTTGTCCTGCCCCCGCCAAGCCCAGGGTCAAGGTCACATACTTGGTGCTTCAAAAACTTTAACGCTCAGGTAAAAGAAAATTTTGACTTGCAATTTGGCCTCATTTATTATCAAAGCGATATGTGGGACATCCGTGTTCTATGAACACATTTTCTAGTTTATTATTAAACTTCACACATGCATAGAGACGACCCAAAGGTGTGTCGCACGTAAGAATGACAACTCTTGCGTCGTTAATTTCTTAGTTATCTCCCTTTGTTGTTTCGTGCACTGATTTCGTGTCTGGAGCATAACTCGAACACCCTTTTGAATATTTTCATGAAACTTCACACATGCATAGACCACGACCCTAAAGGTGTGTCCCGCAAGAATGACAACTCTTGCATCACTACTTTTTTAGTTATCTCCCTTTGTTTTTCCGTCACTGATTTTGTCTCCGGAGCATAACTCGAACACCCTTTTTTCAAACTACTTGTGTATCTGGGGAGGGGGATACACATGCGCTTGTCGACAAGCGTCCATTTCTAGTTTTATAAACATTTTATAAATTAATTATTATCAACATTTGAGGCAATTGATGTATGTAACAATTTTGTCAATTTTGTCAATGTTACATACACATTATTGAAATTCCTTTACTTATGTTGTAAATAAGATTATAAAAGATGTTTGGTTTGTAACAAATCTATTAGGAGCAGCTTTATGTTAAATGCATTGATTTTGCTTATATATTGCCATGACCAGTCCGTTAAAACACTTTGATCTGATTTACAGCAGTATGTAACATTTTGACATGAAAAACATGAAAAACTATACCTCTTTTGTCCTATCATTTTTATCACGCCCGCTTGCGGAAAGCGCCATATAGTCGGCACTTTGGCATACGTACGTACGTACGTACGTATGTCCGGTTAATGTTTTTGGTTAAGTTGTTTGGTTAAGTTTTTTGGTTAAAGTTTTTGGTTAAGTTTTTTGGTTAAGTTTTTTGGTTAAAGTTTTTCGTTATACTATATCTCTGCAACTGCTTTGCCCATTACCTTGAAACTTCACATGGGTGTTTATCATCATCTATATTTTCATTCTACCCCCTCCCGTGCGGCCCCTATGCCCAATGTCAAGGTCAAATTACTTTGAAGTTTTTGGTTAAGGTTTTTGGTTAAAGTTTTTGGTTAAGTTTTTTGGTTAAGTTTTTTGGTTAAAGTTTTTCGTTATACTATATCTCTGCAACTGCTTTGCCCATTACCTTCAAACTTCACATGGATGTTTATCATCATCTATATTTTCATTCTACCCCCCTCCCGTGCGGCCCCTGTGCCCAATGTCAAGGTCAAATTACTTTGAAGTTTTTGGTTAAGTTCTTTGGTTAAAGTTAATTTTTGGTTAGTTTTTTGGTTAAGTTTTTTGGTTAAAGTTTTTGGTTAAGTTTTTTGGTTAAGTTTTTTGGTTAAGTTTTTCGTTATACTATATCTCTGCAACTGCTTTGCCCATTACCTTGAAACTTCACATGGGTGTTTATCATCATCTATATTTTCATCCTACCCCCCTCCCGTGCGGCCCCTGTGCCCAATGTCAAGGTCAAATCACTTTGAAATTTTTGGTTAAGTTTCTTGGTTAAGTTTTTCGTTATACTATATCTCAAACTGCAACTGCTTGCCCATTACCTTGAAACTTCACATGGGTGTTTTATCATCATCTATATTTCATTCCTACCCCCCCTCCCGTGCGGCCCCCTGTGCCCAATGTCAAGGTCAAATTACTTGAAGTTTTTGGTTAAGTTTTTTGTTAAGTTTTTGGTTAAGTTTTTTTTTTTTGGTTAAAATTTTTTCGGTTAATTGTTCGTTATACATATCTCTGCAACTTTGCTTTGCTTTGCCCATTACCTTGAAATCTTCACATGGGTGTTTATCATCATCTATATTTTCATTCTACCCCCCTCCCCGTGCGGCCCCTTTTTGTGCCCAATGTCAAGGTCAAATTACTTTGAAGTTTTTTGGTTTTAAAGTTTTTTGTTGGCTTAAAGTTTTTGGTTAAGTTTTTTGGTTAAAGTTTTTTGGTTAAAGTTTTTCGTTATACTATATCTCTGCAAACTCTTCGCCCATTAACCTTGAAACTTCATTTGCATGGGTGTTTATCATCATCTATAATTTTTTTTCATTCCACCCCCCTCCCGTGGGGCCCCTGTTTGCCCCAATGTCAAGGTCAAATTACTTTGGAAGTTTTTTGGTTAATTTTTTGGTTAAAGTTTTTTGGTTAAGTTTTTTTGTTAAATTTTTTTGGTTAAAGTTTTTCGTTATACTACCCCCCTCTCTGCAACAGGCTTTGCCCATTACCCCTTGAAACTTCACAATGGGTGTTTTATCATCATCTATAAATTTTTACAATTTCTACCCCCCCCCTGTTTTTCGGCCCTGAAGCCCAATTTTTTTGGTTCAAGGTCAAAATTAACTTTGAAAATTTTGGTTAAGTTTTTGGTTTAAAGTTTTTTGGTTAAGTTTTTTTGTTAATTTTTTTGGTTAAAGTTTGTTTTTCGTTATACTATATCTCTGCAACTGCTTTGCCCTTTACCTTTGAAACTTCACCTTGGGTTGTTTATCATCATTTATATTTTCATTCCACTACCCTTGCGGCCCCCCTGTTGCCCAATGTTTCAAGGTCATTACTTTGAAGTTTTTGGTTTAAGTTTTTTGGTTAAAGTTTTTTGGTTAAGTCTAAGTTTTTTGGGTTAAAGTTTTTTCGTTATAACAATATCTCCCTGCAACTGCTTTGGCCCATTACCTTCAAACTTCACCCCATGGTGTTTTATCATCATCTATATTTTTCATTCTAACCCCCCTCCCGTGCGGCCCCCCCGGTGCCCAATGTCAAAGTCAAAGTACTTTGAAGTTTTTGGTTAAGTTTTTTTGGTTAAAGTTTTTGGTTTAATGTTTTTTGGTTAAGTTTTTTTGGTTAAGTTTTTTGGTTAAAGTTTTTTCGTTATACTATATCTCTGCAAACTGCTTTGCCCATTACCTTGAAACTTCACTATGGGTGTTTATCATCATCTATATTTTCATTCTACCCCCACCCGTGCGGCCCCTGTGCCCAATGTCAAGGTCAAATTACTTTGAAGTTTTTGGTTAAGTTTTCTTTGGTTAAAGTTTTTTGGTTTTTTGGTAATTTTTTTGGTTAAGTTTTTTGTTTTTTGGTTAAAGTTTTTGGTTAAGTTTTTTGGTTAAGTTTTTTGGTTAAGATTTTTCGTTATACTATATCTCTGCAACTGCTTTGCTTACCTTGAAACAAATTCACATGGGTGTTTATCATCATTCTATAGTTTTCATTCTACCCCCCTCCCGTGCGGCCCCCTGTGCCCAAATGTCAAGGTCAAATTACTTTGAAGTTTTTTGGTTAAGTTTTTTTGGTTGGAAAGTTTTTGGTTAAGTTATTGGTTAAGTTTTTTTGTTAAGGAAGTTTTTTCGGTTTAAAAGTTTTTGGTTCAAAGTTTTTGGGTAAGTTTTTTGGTTAAGTTATTTTTTTTGGTTAAGTTTTCGTTATCTACTACTCTGCAACTGCTTTGCCCATTACCTTGAAACTTCACATGGTGTTTATCATCATCTATATTTTCATTCTACCCCCTCCCGTGCGGCCCCTGTCCCAATGTGAAGGTCAAATTACTCTTTGAAGTTTTTGGTTAAGTTTTTTGGTTAAAGTTTTTGGTTAAGTTTTTTGGTTAAGTTTTTTGGTTAAAGTTTTTCGTTATTCTATATCTCTGCAACTGCTTTGCCCATTACCTTCAAACTTCACATGGGTGTTTTATCATCATCTATATTTTCATTCTCCCCCCCTACCCCCCTCCCGTGCGGCCCCTGTGCCCAATGTCAAGGTCAAATTACTTTGAAGTTTTTGGTTAAGTTTTTTGGATAAAGTTTTTGGTTAAGTTTTTTGGTTAAGTTTTTTGGTTAAAGTTTTTCGTTATTCTATATCTCTGCAACTGCTTTGCCCGCCCATTACCTTGAAACTTCACATGGGTGTTTATCATCATCTATATTTTCATTCTACCCCCCCCTCCCGTGCGGCCCCTGTGCCCAATGTCAAGGTCAAATTACTTTGAAGTTTTTGGTTAAGTTTTTGGTTAAGTTTTTGGTTAAGTTTTTTTGCTTAAGTTTTTTGGTTAAAGTTTTTTCGTTATACTATATCTCTGCAACTGCTTTGCCCATTACCTTCAAACTTCACATGGGTGTTTATCATCATCTATATTTTCAATTCTACCCCCCTCCCGTGCGGCCCCTGTGCCCAATTGTGAGGTCAAATTACTTTGAAGTTTTTCGGTTATGTTTTTTTTGGTTAAAGTTTTTGGTTTAAGTTTTAATTTTTTGGTTAAGTTTTTTGGTTAAAGTTTTTCGTTATACTATATCTCTGCAACTGCTTCGCCCATTACCTTGAAACTTCACATGGGTGTTTATCATCATCTATATTTTCATTCTACCCCCCACCCCCCGTCCCGCGGCCCCTGTGCATAATGACAAGGTACAAATTACTTTTGAAGTTTTTGGTTAAGTTTTTTGGTTAAAGTTTTTGGTTAAGGTTTTTTGTTAAGTTTTTTTGGTTAAGTTTTTTGGTTAAAGTTTTTGGTTAAGTTTTTTGGCTAAGTTTTTTGGTTAAAGTTTTCGTTATAACTATATCTCTGCAACTGCTTTGCCCATTACCTTCAAACTTCACATGGGTGTTTATCATCATCTATATTCATTCTACCCCCCTCCCGTGCGGCCCCTGTGCCCAATGTCAAGGTCAAATTACTTTTGAAGTTTTTGGTTAAGTTTTTTGGTTAAAGTTTTGGTTAAGTTTTTTGGTTAAGATTTTTTGGTAAAGTTTTTCGTTATTCTATATCTCTGCAACTGCTTTGCCCATTACCTTGAAAATTCACAATTGGGTGTTTTATCATCATCTATATTTTCATTCTACCCCCCTTAACCCCCCCCCGTGCGGACCCCTGTGCCCAATGGGTCAAGGTCAAATATACTTTGTTAAATTTTTGGTTAAGTTTTTGGTTAAAGTTTTTGGTTAATTTTTTGGTTAAGTTTTTTGGTTAAAGTTTTTCGTTATACTATATCTCTGCAACTGCTTTGCCCATTACCTTCAAAACTTCACATGGGTGTTTATCATCATCTATATTTTCATTCTACCCCCCCCTCCCGTGCGGCCCCTTTGGTTGGGCCCAATGTCAATGTTCAAATTACTTTGAAGTTTTCGGTTATGTTTTTTTTTATTAAAGTTTTTTGGTTAAGTTTTTGGTTTAAGTTTTTTTGGTTAAAGTTTTTCGTTATACTTATATCTCTGCAAACTGCTTCGCCATTAAACCTTGAAAACTTCACATGGGTGGTTTATCATCATCTATATTTTCATTCTACCCCCCTCCCGTGCGGCCCCTGTGCCCAAGCCAATGTCAAAGGTCAAATTACGGTTTGAAGTTTGTTTTTTGGTTAAGTTTTTTGGTAATGGTTAAGTTAAACTTTTAAAGAATTTTTTGTATACTTATATTTTTTCCTATATCTCTGCAAACTGCTTTGCCCATTACCTTCAACCTTCACATGGGTGTTTATCATCATCTATATTTTCTTCCACCCCCCTCCCGTGCGGCCCCTGTGCCCAATGTCAAGGTCAAATTACTTTTGAAGTTTTTGGTTAAGTTTTTTGGTTAAAGTTTTTTGGTTAAGTTTTTTGGTTAAGTTTTTTGGTTAAAGTTTTTACGTGTTATACTATATCTCTGCAACTGCTTCGCCCATTTAACCTTGAAACTTCACAATTGGGTGTTTATCATCATCATATATTTTCATTCTACCCCCCTCCCGTGCGGACCCCTGTGCCCAATGTCAAGGTCAAATTACTTTGAAGTTTTTGGTTGGTTAAAAGTTTTTTGGTTAAGTTCTTTGGTTAAGTTTTTTGGTTAAAGTTTTTGTTATACTATATCTCTGCAACTCGCTTTGCCCATTACCTTCAACCTTCCACAATGGGTGTTTATCATTCATCTATATTTTCATTCCACCCCCCTAAACCGTGCGGCCCCTGTGCGGCAATGTCAAGGTCAAATTACTTTGAAGTTTTTGGTTAAGTTTGTTTTTTGGTTAAAGTTTTGGTTAAGTTTTTTGGTTAAGTTTTTTGGTTAAAGTTTTTCGTTATACTATCTCTGCTTAACTGCTTTGCCCATTACCTTCAAACTTCACATGGGTGTTTATTCATCATCTATATTTCATTCTACCCCCCTCCCGTGCGGCCCCTGTGCCCAATGTCAAGGTCAAATTACTTTGAAAGTTTTTGGTTAAGTATTTTTTTGGTTAAAGTTTTTGGTTAAGTTTTTTGGTTAATTTTTTGGTTAAAGTTGTTCGTTATACTATATCTCTGCAATCTGCTTTGCCATTACTTGAAACTTCACAGGGTGTTTATCATCATCTAATATTTTCATTCTACCCCCCCCCCTCCCTTGCGGCCCCTGTGCCCAATGTCAAGGTCAAATTACTTTGAAGTTTTTGGTTTAAGTTTTTTTTGGTTAAAGTTTTTGGTTAAGTTTTTTTGGTTAAGTTTTTTTGGTTAAAGTTTTTTCGTTATTCTATATCTCTGCAACTGCTTTGCCCATTACCTTCAAACTTCACATGGGTGTTTATCATCATCTATATTTTCATTCTACCCCCCTCCCGTGCGGCCCCTGTGCCCAATGTCAAAGTCAAGTACTTTGAAGTTTTTTGGTTAAGTTTTTTGGTTAAAGGTTGTTTTTTTGGTTATGTTTTTTGGTTTAAGTTTTTTGGTTAACGTTTTTTGGTTAAAGTTTTTCGTTATACTATATCTCTGCAACTGCTTTGCCCATTAACCTTGAAACTTTCACATGGGTGTTTATCATCATCTATATTTTCATTCTAACACCCCCTTCCCGTGCGGCCCCTGTGCCCAATGTCAAGGTCAAATTAACTTTGAAGTTTTTTTGGTTAAGTTCTTTGGTTCAAAGTTTTTTGTTAAGTTTTTTTGGTTAAGTTTTTTGGTTAAAGTTTTTGGTTAAGTGGTTTAGTTTTTTGGTTAAGTTTTTCGTTATACTATATCTCTGCAACTTGCTTTGCCCATTTACCTTGAAACTTCACATGGGTGTTTTATACATCATCCTATATTTTTCATTCTACCCCCCTCCCGTGCGGCCCCTGTGCCCAATGTCAAGGTCAAATTATTTGAAGTTTTTTGGTTAAGTTCTTTGGTTAAAGTTTTTGGCTAAGTTTTTTGGTTAAGTTTTTTTTTGGTAAAGTTTTTTTGTTATACTATATCTCTTCAACTGCTTTGCCCATTTACCTTGAAACATTCACATGGGTGTTCATCATCATCTATATTTTCATTCTAACCCCCCCTCCCGTGCGGCCCTGTGCCCAATGTCAAGTCAATTACTTTTAAGAATTTTTGGTTAAGTTTTTTTGGTTATAAAGTTTTTGGTTATGTTTTTTGGTTAAGTTTTTTGGTTAAGTTTTTTGGTTAAAGTTTTTCGTTGTACTATATCTCTGCAACTGCTTTGCCCATTACTTGAAAACATTCACATGGGTGTTTATCATCATCTATATTTTCATCTACCCCCCTCCCGTGCGGCCCTGTGCCTAATGACAAGGTCAAATTACTTGAAGTTTTTCGGTTTAAGTTTTTTGGTTAAAGTTTTTGGTTAAGTTTTTTGGTTAAGTTTTTTGGTTAAGTTTTTGGTTAAAGTTTTGGTTATGTTTTTTTTGGCTAAGTTTTTTGGAAATAAAGTTTTTCGTTATACTATATCTCTGCAACTGCTTTGCCCATTACCTTCAAACTTCACATGGGTGTTTATCTTTCATCTATTTTTTCATCTAACTATCATTCTAACCCCCCTCCCGTGCGGCCCCTGTGCCCAATGTCAAGGTCAAATTACTTTTAATTTTTGGTTATGTTTTTTGGATAAAGTTTTTGGTTAAGTTTTTTTGTTTAAGTTTTTTGGTTTTCTTAGTTTTTCGTTATTCTATATCTCTGCAACTGCTTTGCCCATTACCTTGAAACTTCACATGGGTGTTTATCATCAATCTATATTTTCATTCTAACCCCCCTCCCGTGCGGCCCCTGTGCCCAATTGGGCAAGGTCAAATTACTTTTTGAAGTTTTTTTATTTTTGGTTAAGTTTTTTGGTTAAAGTTTTTGGTTAAGTTTTTTTGGTTAAGTTTTTTGGTTAAAGTTTTTCGTTATACTATAATCTCTGCAACTGCTTTCCGCCCAAATTACCTTCAAACTTCACATGGGTGTTTATCATCATCTATAATTTCATTCTACCCCCCTCCCGTGCGGCCCCTGTGCCCAATGTCAATGTCAAATTACTTTGAAGTTTTCGGTTTATGGTTTTTTTATTAAAGTTTTTGGTTAAGTTTTTTGGTTAAGTTTTTTGGTTAAAGTTTTTCGTTATACTATATCTCTGCAACTGCTTTCGCCCATTACCTTGAAATTTCACATGGGTGTTTATCATCATCTATATTTTCATTCTACCCCCCCTCCCCCCCCCGTGCGGCCCCTGTGCCCAATGTCAAGGTCAAATTACTTTGAAGTTTTTGGTTAAGTTTTTTGGTTAAGTTCTTTGGTTAAGTTTTTTTGGTTAAAGTTTTTTGTTTTATACTATACTCTGCAACTGCTTTGCCCATTACCTTCAACCTTCACATGGGTGTTTTATCATCATCTATATTTTCATTCCACCCCCCTCCCCGTGCGGCCCCCTGTGCCCAATGTCAATGGTCAAATTACTTTGAAGTTTTTGGTTAAAGTTTTTTGGTTAAAGTTTTTTGGTTAAGTTTTTTTGGTTAAGTTTTTTGGTTAAGTTTTTTGGTTAAAGTTTTTCGTTATTCTATATCTCTGCAAACTGCTTTGCCCATTTACCTTCAAACTTCACATGTTTATCATCATCATATATTTTCATTCTACCCCCCTCCCCCTCCCGTGCGGCCCACCCCCTGTGCCCCAATGTCAAGGTCAAATTACTTTGAATTTTTTAAGTTTTTGGTTAAGTTTTTTGGATAAAGTTTTTGGTTATGTTTTTTGGTTAAGTTTTTTGGTTAAAGTTTTTCGTTATTCTATATCTCTGCAACTGCTTCGCCCATTACCTTGAAACTTCACATGGGTGTTTATCATCATCTATATTTTCATTCTACACACCCCTCCCGTGCGGCCCCTGTGCCTAATGACAAGGTCAAATTACTTTGAAGTTTTTGGTTAAGTTTTTTGGTTAAAGTTTTTGGTTAAGTTTTTTGGTTAAGTTTTTTGGTTAAGTTTTTTGGTTAAAGTTTTTGGTTAAGTTTTTTGGCTAAGTTTTTTGGTTAAAGTTTTTCGTTATACTATATCTCTGCAACTGCTTTGCCCATTACCTTGAAACTTCACATGGGTGTTTATCATCATCCATATTTTCATTATACCCCCTCCCGTGCGGCCCCTGTGCCCAATGTGAAGGTCAAATTACTTTGAAGTTTTTGGTTAAATATTTTTTCACTCCCGCTTGCGGAAAGCGCGATAGAGTCGGCACTTTGGCGTACGTACGTACGTACGTGTGTCCGGTTAAAGTTTTTGGTTATGTTTTTTGGTTAAAGTTTTTCGTTATACTATATCTTTTTTTTAGTGTCCATGCCTCGCCACAAGGCGCGACATGCAGGCCGCGGCCATCTAGTTTTTCTAACTGGCCATATCCTCTATGTTTTGGTGCCAAAAGTGAGAATATGCTGATTTCTTACAAATGTAGTAAAATAAACCTGGCTGTTGATTGTTGTTTTCTATGTTTATATGAAGCAACTTCTGCGTATGTAACAGTTTGTTGACATGAAATATTATAAATATTAAATACACTTTTACCATTTTTGTTTCTTTTAAGATAAAACAAAAATCTTACTTGCATCTTAAGACTCACCGCCAGATGGTTCAATATGTCAGTAAAGAAATTAATCTGGTTCCATATTGTAAGCTACTGGACTCCGGTTATGCGTATGTAACAGGGTTTGACAAGAAAATGTTACATACACACACTAATTCTTGGTTATATTTTTTTCAATGGTTATACTTCCGAATGGACAAATAATTTTTGTACTGAAATATAGTTGTTAGAACTGCTCACAGAAAATGTACGATCTCTTTCGACGCAATGAAAAGGGCAAGATCAATATGAAATACTTGCACAATACTAGGACATGTATTAAAAATGTCCCCCTTTTTCACCTAAAAAGTGTGAGATACATACATATTGAAGAACTGTACAGCTTGTTCAATCAACTTCAATAACCTATTTTTTGGTACTGCTAGATAGTCCATATGTGTATTCATATAACTGAATTCGTAAAAGTGTTCCATCTCAACATTTCTCTTTGTATGTAGTGTTTAAATGGAATTGACAAGAAAAATATGCATTCTCCAGAATAGCGAATTCTTGCCCATATGGTCCATTGTCACCGAAATGACGCTCCGATTTACGATAGTGTGTCATAATGGTGAGTCGTCGAACACCGAAATTATCATTCAGCCGCCCATAGGATATATTGAACTTGAAATGGCAAGTTCCGCATCTAACGATTATATAACATTATTGCCGTATATTGGGAGGAAGTCCGACATGCAAATACACGACTCTCTAACTAAAGTACTCAGAATAACAAATTTCTCCAATGTAAGAATCTGGGATCCTGTTATTAAGTCTTTGATTAACACATCAGCAATCAGCTTGCCCCTGGGACTTGGACTACAGTACAGCTCAGGCGAAGAAATCAAAATCCACGCGTCGTGCTAGTCGGTACTGAAGACGGAATTGCTATTTTCAAGCGCGTCGTGACGAAATTTCTGACATTCGTGGCGGACAGGATTGTTGGTCCGCGACGGACAATCTAATACGTCCGCCACGGATCGTCACGAATGTTTATAGCGCGTTCGTGCCGACCACCCGACAACGGAATAATACCTGTACAGTGGTCCATCTTTTCCGATCGTCATTTAACCCTCACAATGCTGAATTCAACTTTGTCGTCTGCCGATTATTTTTTATTTTCCATTGTTCTCATCAACCACATAGTTTGACAGCAGTTTAGAATAATTTCTAATGAAAATGCTTCTAAAGACTTAAGTGCAGTTGATCTATGTTTTTATTGAGAAAGATATAAAACACTGCGAATTCTATCACTGTTACTACTTTATACATCGACAAAATGACTCGGCAATATGCGACGAATCTCTGCAGTGGCGTAGCCAGAGCCTCTAAAACACCGACAAAATGACTCAGCAATATGCGACGAATCTCTGTGCAGTGGCAGCCAGAGCCTCTAAAACACCGAGGCAATAACATTGGTCCTTGTCGACGTAGCAGAAAGCGTGGTATGGGGGTCCTGGGCATCCCCACTCCACGCGATTTTGTTTTGCAAATCTACGTCGCATTTCCCGCGTTCTGACGTATTTTAGATAACTACGGTATGTTCAACTACGTCGCGTCGGCAGGCAAAGAAGCGAATATTTAGAGGAATAAATTCACGAAATTTAAGGTTCTTCATTATCGTTTCTACGCATATAAACGAAGTAACTGTATTCCTGTCTCATATAGTGACAGGAACACAGTTAGTCTCATCCTACAGACCAGTGAGACGGAAATAGTCTGAAAATAGGGCGAGTCCAAGGTCCCCGACCTCCCATTTTCAATTTCGGACCTTTACACTTCAGAATTTTATACATATAATAGATCTTCGGACCTTTCATTATTTCTTTTGGACGGTCACGGACCTCCTCGTGAAAGTTGCTATTAGTGTATGAAAGTAGTTTTGATGCATAAGACGATGTTTGAACCCACAACCTCCAGATTAGAAGTCGGATCTAACCCCTAGCCACAACCCATCCCTTATAAATGAAGGAAAGAAATGCCCCTAACCATACATACTTAGAGCTGACGTAACGGCGGTAAGCTAAGCTGAAATGGTGTACGTGACAATTGACATTTACGTTCCAACAAGATTTTCACGGTGTGTAATCGATCGTATTTCCTCTCCACCATATGGAACCCGACTCGAGAAACACAAATTAAATCGTTTATTTCTGAATGTGTCAATTGTTTTCCCGGGCTAACAGTTTCCCCAATGACTATGGGCTAGGTTCGACATTTCATTCCATGTCGCATCGCCGGTTTTCGGTGATAATACTGTCAACAATTATGTAATGTCTCTTGGTTTGGGAATAGTAACGAACATAACACGGTTGGTTTTCTAATGGTCTTTATCATGTGGTTGCTAATCATCGACTGCCAATATGCAACCTCGTGCGGGCAGTCAGCCTTGGAGATTAGGCTCCGCCCCTATTCATGTATCCAGCCCCTAATTACTCATATGCTCTGATAGGCTGTGAGACATGCATAGACGGCGATGCTACAAATTAAAAATACGGACGGACGCCATTGTGATCACTCTGTCTCGCTTTCCGCAAGCGGGCTCAACAATAATGCTAGTATTCGTACTAAGTATAAATGGTGTTGTCTTAGGAGACTATTATAATGTGTATCCATTCTTCATCTACATTGCTTGGCCCTAAATGATACTCTTTTTTGTGTTGATGGGCCGTTAAGCACCATTCCATTCCTATTCTAATGTGCTGCCAAAACTGTTTTATTATTAAGAAATAAATCAAATTTAATGCGACAAAAAGCATGAATATTTTTTTTTGGACAAAATATTAGAATCGTCTAAGGAGACGATTCTCATGTGTTGCCAAACCTATTTTATTAAGAAATCAACAAATGTGAAAAGAAAACATGATAATATTGGTATTTCTTTTGACATTTTGACAAAATAAGAGAATCGTCTTAGGAGACTATTCTCATGTGCTGCCAATTCTTGCTTTATCAAGAAATCAAACAAGGAGACGATTGGCATGTGTTGACAAACCTATTTTATTAAGAAATCAACAAATGTGAAAAGAAAACATGATTACATTGGGATTTCATTACAAAACATATTTTGACAAAATAGGAGAATCGTCTTTGGAGACGATTCTCATGTGCTGCCAAATCTTGCTTTATCAAGAAATCAAACAATGCACTATGTCAAGCTAATGCGTAATTATCAATTTATCTGCGATGACGTGAGCGACTACATACCGTCGTTTTGATATGTTTGTTTCCGCCGAACTCTAATTGTCGGTCACACTTTGCACGTGAAACTGGAGTACCGACTGATGATTGTAAACACCATCAGGTGTGCGGCTAGACCGAAAATGATATGTCGCAAATGTGCTAGTTGGGGATGGGTGGGTACGGCGTCATATTTTGTATACGCCCTTTTGAAAACGAGTAGTATATAGGGTATTAGTACGTTACCGTTTTGCTATAACAAGATAATAGAGAGCAGCAAGCACACCACCCCTATAACAAACCCTTTAAAACAGTGATAAAACAGCAGCGTAATAATTGTGTATAACCTATATATATATAGTGTTTGACAGCTCTAGAGATAGAAAAGGTAATGAAGGTGAAATTTCGTCGATAGTTGGGGTATATTTTGTACTCAAAACCCCCCGACAACATAGTTTTATACAACAAAACAAAAGTTAGCGCAGCGAGCACACCACATTTACATCAACCGTTTATAAGAGCGCAAAAATCCCGCCGACAACCCTGTTTTCGACAACCAATTTATAGGAGTGTAAAATCCGTGGCAAAATTAAGGAGGTTTTCAACTACCATGTTTCAACTACCCCGCCTATAGTAGTTCCAAATACCATTGCGATAGACACCAACAGACAAACCTTTTTTCGTCGAATCCCCACAATTTCGGTAGTAGAAACTCGGATTTTTTGTAGAGATAGAATGGTTGCCGAAAACTAGGTTGCTAGAAGATTTTTTACACTCCTATAAAAATGAAGTTTTAATAATTATTTTTTGTGAAACCTAAACCAAAAAAAAAAATAAAATTATGAGCTAAAATTGGTAACGGTTCGGCGGGTTTTAATAATAAAATAGGTGAGGTAGTGATAGAAAGGGTAATAACGTAATTAAAAAGTATTGGTAAAAATGAAGTAAAATTTTAAATCATTTCCAATTGAACATTGAATTAATTTCTTATTTATAATCATAAACAACAATAATATACCAATAATATAAAAACATGACACAAGCGAACTTGAGAAATCTGAGCCGACAAAATCCTGCAGTATACAACAACTTGTTGACGATATAGAAGGACAACGTAACATTGATAACTTGCAGAGGGATTTAACAAAAATGGGGATACCTTTTAAGCGGGAAGATGAAAGAGAAAAAACGTTCAAGGGTTGATAAATGAGGGGAAAGAATTGCTATAATATGGAGTAGAATGCGGAGAGGCCGCAGCTAAGGGAGTTTTTAAGGGTATGAGAATAAAGACGTAACGAAAATATCAGACGGAATAGCTTTAGAAGCGCAAGCTGTACTGTTATCTAAAGGTATTGGTGTTAATAAAAAACCGAATCGTAAGATTAACACCTCACTAGTAAGGAAGATAGTGTAATGAGGGCCCCGAAATACTTGAAGATATAGACGGGTTTGGCGTTAATATAGAGAGAGAACGACGAGTTGTAACAATCACAATAAAGAGAAATCTTAACCGTAACTCATCTAGAAGACTCATGAAACAGCTCGATAATCAGATGACAGGTAGCTTTTATTTAAGATATTCATACGCGTATAAGCTACAACATATTGAGGAGGTTGATGAAGCGGGCAAGCCGAACACAATAACATATGGTAGAAATATTTCAGGAAGCCCCACATTTGACGGATCTGTTGGGGTAAGACAATGGGTTAAAATGCAGGAAGAAAATAGATTGGACGTTGATAGAATAGACAGACCAAACACGAAATGGTTGTTCGTAAGATGGTCAAGCACAACAATTAAGCTTATTTACACCAGTCAGGTTACAGCCGGAGATACACAAGTAAATGCATTAGGAGGTGGAAGACTTCCGGACTGGTTGAGAAATAAGAAGGGGATAAAACCGCTCGATACTTTCAACGATAATTTATGTCTGTTCCGATGTTTAGCTTTATATAAAGACACATCATTGAGAGCTGATAGATCAATAAAAGAGATAAAATCTTTAAACAAAAAGTATCAAGATTTCCTTGTGGGGAAGCGGAGAAAAGACGGTCCTATAGGTTTTAGAGGATCTTAAGATGGTTGAAGAATGTTTTAAAAAGTTGGGATTGAAGCGTACGAGCCCGAAGAAAAAATGGCACTTGGTATTATCAGACACACAGCTGCGCGACTAATGAAGAATTGGTGTTATGAAAATGAAGATAGGTATTTACAACAATCACCGCGTTTCTTATAACAGACATGAAGAGAGCCACACAACGCTATTGTTGTCCTAATTGTCAACAACGATTTACTCAATCTCACTGCATTGCGAGACACGCGCAAACTTGCAATCGACGGCCTAACTAAAGTTTATCTTGTAAGGGCAAGGAATAGACAGACCACAATCTGCATTCGAGAAAGCTTTTTACCCTAAATCTCATTGTAGTAAGAAATCCATAGAGTGGATGAACACATTTACAGATAATCACATCACACGGCGTTTGTGGACACGGTGGAGAAAGGGTAATAAACGAACGCACCAGTTGATGGATATTGTTCTGAAACCAACCAACAAGTTTATCAATTTCACGGGTGTTATTGGCACGGTTGCCCACGAAATAGTAAGAATAGACAAGATAATGTATGCAAAACACTTGTACGAGATAGAATAATTAGAGATTCATATAATTTAGTTACAATTTGGGAATGTGATTTCGATCGGCAGAGAAAGAAAGCCCGTAACACCACCCCTTCCAACACCCCCAACAGTAATTTATCCATATAAAATAGTGTATGATTTTGAGTCTTTACTGGTTAAGAGTGATCCAGACAGACCCATAAAAGATCTAGATGTGATTGATACCCACATTCCAGTAAGTGTAAGTGTTGGTGACACGCTAACTAGAGAAGTTGTGCACATTTGTGACACAGACCCAGAGAACCTAGTTTAAGCGATTTATGAGTGAAGTATCTAACCGTGGAGATAAGATAAGAGAAGAAGTTGGTAAAAATTCAGTATACGGTTTTTTCCAACCGATTTTTTCGGTTTACTTCCAACCGTCCAGCAGAAAGAACTTACAAGATGGATTCACAGGTTTCCTACACTAGGTTTATTTAACTGTGGATCGTACGATTTGTTTTAATGTTATTAAGAAATATTTAGTAGGGATTATAGCAGATACTACAGAGAAAGTAATGGTTGGTAAGAAAGCAAATACGACCGTTTATTTGATGACTCCAGAATTAAAATTTCTAGATGTGAGAATGTATCTATCTCCAGGTGTGAGTTATGATAAATGGGTACGTGCATACGGTTGTGAATGTAATAAATCATTCTTTCCATATGAGTGGTTTGATAATTATGACAAATTAAACTACCAAGGGCTGCCGCCTATCGAATGCTGGACTAACAGGTTAGCACCTAGTAATACAATTAAACCTGATGAGTTAGCCGCGTGCGTTGAAACTTATAAAGCAAGAGGGATGAAAAGTTTCAAAGATTGGTTAAAATATTACAACGATCTTGATGTTTCTCCATTTCTAGAAGCTCTAGAGAAGATGTCTAACTTTTATTCACTCAAAGGTATAGATATGTTTAAGGATGCAGTTACCCTACCGGGAGTCGCATTGCAAAATATATTATTGAGACCAACAAGGAGCATGTTAAAACTTACAAGACTAAGGAAAGCGCAGAAGTTCGCAAGATATGTCCACCACTGTTTGCGCCTGAAGCTGAAGAGTATGAAATGTTGAAAGGTGCACTAGTTGGAGGGCCATCTATAGTATTTACAAGGTATGAAGAGGTGAATGTTACAAGGTTAAGATCCACCCCAGACGGTAACGGAAAAAAATGTAAGTCTGTATTAGGATTGGACGCTAACGCTCTTTACCTATCAACGCTCGGCAGGGAAATGCCTTGCGGTAAGGGTGTTTTAACAAACACTTCAACCCCATTTAACAAGACTAGTATAGA
This sequence comes from Conchocele bisecta, assembly GCA_029237695.1. Lineage (NCBI taxonomy): Eukaryota > Metazoa > Mollusca > Bivalvia > Lucinida > Thyasiridae > Conchocele > Conchocele bisecta. The sequence continues at coordinate 175,489,626 of CM055265.1, forward strand.
TGCTTTCACCAACGGAGTTAAGAACGGTACTTGGTTTGGGTTTGCGGAGGTCGATATTAACGTTCCTGACACCTTATACGCAACCTTTTCAGAAATGTCACCTATCTTTATAAATCGTGTAGTGGAGGTAGATGAAGTTCCAGATCATATGTTGCAATATCTTGATGATACGAACCGCAATCGAGGAGATGGTAAGAAGTTAGTTGGAGCTATGAGTGCAGAGAAAGTTTTACTATTTGCACCACTATTGAAATGGTACCTAAAACACGGTTTAATCGTCACAGGAGTGCATAGGATTATATAAACCCGGCAAACCGTTTGAATGGTTTGTGAAAGAAGTTACTGCAGCGCGTAGAGAACGTGATGTAAACGTTGAAGCCGCCCCGATTGCAGATATTATGAAATTATTAGGAAATTCGTGTTGTGGAAAAATGATAGAATCTCCTGAAAACCACCTATGTACCACTTATACTAAGTGTTAGAGTTTTATTACGACTTTCTAGATAAGTATGTTGATAGAGCCGACTTTGAGTTAGTACAGATGGAAGATGTGATCAAACCGCACCTTTTAGAGAGTTTTGAGAGGTGTAAAAACGAATGGCTCGCTTGGGATAAGTGGAGTAACAGAGAGCCAGGACTTTTCAAGACCGAATTCAGAGGGGATCGTGCTATCGCATTAAGCAGCAAGTGTTATGTAGTTGAGAAAATAGGTGGAGGTATCAAGCATTCGGCTAAGGGGCTTAACGCCAGGCAGAACACCCTAGATTGGGATAGATATAAGGCAGCGCTTGATCTCACCAATAAAGATGTAGGTGTTAATAGAGGTTTCCGCATGCTACACGGTTGTATGAGAACTTACACCCAGAAGAAGCTAGGATTATCCGCCTACTATGATAAGAGAAGATTGAATGTAGATGGTATTCACACCACCCCTTTATAAGTTAAGCGTAATACACTTAGGAGGGTCTTGTCATTGTGGCTGATGACTTCCTACTAGATATTTCATACGCATCTCCTATCTCTTCAATATCCTCAAAATACGCAGATCTTAATGCTCTGTCAACACACGTCTCATCTTTAGTATAAGTGGTACATAGGTGGTTTTCAGGAGATTCTATCATTTTTCCACAACACGAATTTCCTAATAATTTCATAATATCTGCAATCGGGGCGGCTTCAACGTTTACATCACGTTCTCTACGCGCTGCAGTAACTTCTTTCACAAACCATTCAAACGGTTTGCCGGGTTTATAATTTATAATCCTATGCACTCCTGTGACGATTAAACCGTGTTTTAGGTACCATTTCAATAGTGGTGCAAATAGTAAAACTTTCTCTGCACTCATAGCTCCAACTAACTTCTTACCATCTCCTCGATTGCGGTTCGTATCATCAAGATATTGCAACATATGATCTGGAACTTCATCTACCTCCACTACACGATTTATAAAGATAGGTGACATTTCTGAAAAGGTTGCGTATAAGGTGTCAGGAACGTTAATATCGACCTCCGCAAACCCAAACCAAGTACCGTTCTTAACTCCGTTGGTGAAA
>CM055265.1:175491679-175700241 GCA_029237695.1 Conchocele bisecta
GACAATTGTCAATAGTTTATTATCGGCGTCTTCATACACCAGGAAACTTGGTTAGTTAGTTACAATTCACAATAGTTTGTGGATATGTCCTGTGCGTGTTGAACACGGCCGCCATTTTATACTGCGTAAACCTGTTTAAGCTCGGTAATTTCCGCCAAACCTCTCCGACCAATCAACGATGAGGGACAACTTTCACGTTTCGTTAAAATGGGAAAGTCCGGGAATCCGATTACACAATCGACTGTGCGGACAACTTTCACATTTTGTCCGCGGATTCCAAATATGGTCCTCACTGTCATAATGTTGTCCTCGGAGTCTCTACGAGCCATTCAAAGGGCTGCATCTGCGTCCGGACCGAAGGTTATAAATAGGAGTGAAATATGTCAGTTGTCGACTTTGTCCCGAGAGACGCAACTCGAGACGCAACTCGCATCTCTGAACTCCCAATGCCCAAATACGCCCCCCCCCCCACCCCCACCCCCTTAACCATTACTCACCGACGATGTTGCCAATGGTCCGTTAGTCGTTAGATGTGATGATTTGAACGTGATTATGACATTATTGAGTATTAATATTGGCTGGAATCATGATAATGCCAATATCCCATTACCCCACCCACTTTTTCCCCATTGCGATACGATTCCCGACTCAAGTTTCGTGACCCCCTGCTGTGTGATTCCCCTCCCACCCTGTTAGGGAGGTGAACCCCGATCCATTGTCATGCGTCCTAGCTGTTGTGTGCCCCCCATTCAGCTAGTGTCATGATTTCCACCCCAGCTTCGTGACCCTCGGCTGTGTGACTCCCCCACCAAGCTTATTTCCCAACCCCAGCTTCGTGATTCCCGCTGTGTAACTCCCCCACCCAGTATTATTCTTCCCACCCAAGCTGCGTGATTCCCACTGTGTGACTTCCCCACCCAGTTTATTCCCCACCCAAGCTTCGAGATTCCCGATGTGTGATTCCCCCACCAGCATTAGTCCCAACCCAGCTTCGTGATTCCGCTGTGTGACTCCCCCACCCAGTATTATCTCCCCACCCAAGCTTCGTGATTCCCGCAGTGTGATTCCCCCACCCAGCATTAATTAGTCTCAACCCCAGCTTCGTGCTTCCCGCTGTGTGACTTCCCCACCCAGCATTATTCCCCACCCCAGCCACGCGATTCCCGTCTAGGTCTGAGCGTGTACGCTTTACACGTTACATTTCAACTGTACTATAGATTCCGTATTGCGTAATTTCCAATACAAATACTTAATGAGAATTATTGGAACAAACAAATTACGTTATCGCTGTAACTTAATTAATAGCAGTTTGTGCGATTTTTGTTCTATGTATGTTGAAAGTATAAAACATTTGTTTTGTGAATGTCCCCATGTACAACATTTGTGGTCACAGCTGCGGACATATTTACTTGAAAAATATATAACATATGTCGTAAAGTTCCAAGGTATTTCTATAGGAATAAATGACAAAGCACAAAAAGCACACCAATTTAATTTTATAATCATATTAGCCAAATATTTCATTGTTAAATGTAAATATGAAAATAATGATATAGCTTTCGGTCCATTTCTAAATGATTTAAGACATAGGATATACATAGAGGAGATTATAGCAACAACATAAGACAAACGTCAACAACATATTATTAAATAGGGCAGGTTTCAGACATAGTTATAATTGTAAGCACTGTCGACAGGTGTCAATGACACAAACTACACAAAAGTAACGAATATCAATCTAGTCTAGCACATAAGAACACATAGGGACATAGTTCACTTTTCACTTTGTTGCTATCCTTCTATATTTCTCCAACAACTTTCCTATTTCTATCTTTTCTCCCTTACTATGTTTCTGCTAAAAACCTTACTTTCGAATACATTGAGTACATGTGTAACTGTATGCGATCACGTAAGCCATACATTGTTAGTCAATATTTTATGTATAAATGTACATGTTGTATTTAAAAGTGAATAACAATATTTAAATATAGCCTGGTTAAATGCGGGATCAAACCTGTTGGCACTGCCTTAATTGACCTTAGCTGTTGATAGGCCATTAAACACCAACTCCTTTTATTATAACTGTCAATAAAGCGGACATCATTGTAGACATGGAAATAACTTGATAAGTGATGTCAGACATCTGCAACTTTCATGTTTGTTTGTTTGTTTGTTTGTTTATTGGTGTTTAACGGCATATCAATAGCTATGGTCATGTAAGGCCGGGCAAACGGGTTCGATCCCGTTTCAACCAGCTGCATTGGGAGGAAAATCCCAAAATCAGAACGGAATATTTACATCAAGGAAAAATATATTAAGCCCTGAAATTAGAATAACCTGACCTGGTGCCAGGTACATACCACACCAAGTCACTTAGCCCCTTCCCCTAAAATAGGATTACGAATAATCGTAATACTCGCATAAGGGGTATAACCAGATTCAATTGTCACATACAAAATGCCAAAGACGTATGTGAGGGCCAAACCAGGTGTCCAGTCGGAATTCCGGTAAGGATGAACCCGATCGTTAAATTACCCAACGTATGCTCCCACCTGCCACCCACGCAACTTTCTTGTGCATTTCACAGGTCTTGAAACAAAAAAAAAAGTTTTTGCAAATTACAATGTTTTTCTAAACCTACCAATCTTATTTTATTTTAGCATGTTGCCAGCAACAAGGGTATATTTTGTTTTAGCCACATACCAAATATGATGTCTCGACGAGACGGTTCAAATGAGTGGTAACAACGTATACCTTTATAGAGAAATAAACAAAATATTGAGATTTTTTCAACATAAATGTTTGTATCCTTAGACTGAAATGGGTTAACAAGGTTAGTAACACACATGTACTTGCATAGACAGCTCACGGAAGGTTTAATAATCATATATTAACAGTAGTATGTTATGTGTTTGCATTTAATTACACCAAACTAATTTATACGGAAGCCCATTAGGGCCACTTCACTTTTTTTTATTTCCATTTATTCAAGACCTTTTCCTGAATTTTAAGATCTTTTCTTGAATTTTAAGATCTTTTCTTGAATTTTCGAGATCTTTTCTTGAATTTTGAAGATACTTTCTTGAATTTTCGAGATCTTTTCTTGAATTTTCAAGTTCTTTTCTCGAATTTTCAAGATATTTTCTTGAATTTTCGAGATCTTTTCTTGAATTTTCAAGATACTTTCTCGCATACAGAGTACATGCAGAATTCTTGGAAATTCAAGAAAACATATTGAAAATTCAAGAAAAGATCTCGAAAATTCAAGAAAGTATCTTCAAAATTCAAGAAAAGATCTCGAAAATTCAAGAAAACATCTCGAAAATTCAAGAAAATATCTCGAAAAGTCAAGAAAAGAATTTGAAAATTCAAGAAAAGAACTTTAAAATTGAAGAAAACATCTTGAACATGAACACCAGAGGAGAATGTGACATTGAGTTCAAAATTGTTTTAAACAAATTGTGCTATTTTTAGATGGCGGTCATCTTGGATTAAGCGATGACGCTCATTTTACCAAATCTGAAAATGCTTCACCCAAGGATCTTAACTTACTATGAAGTTTGACCAGCATCAGCCATGTGGTTCCAGAGAAAAAGACGTTCAAAATCTCGAATAAATGGACCTTTTGGCGGCCATCATGGATGACATAATCATCCGATTCCGACAAATATTGCACCAGAGCAATCGCCTCATTGATACCTTCAATTTGATATATGACACGAGCATAGTCGTTCAAAATTAAAATTTGACCCCAATTTAACACCACGGGCCACGCCCATATTTTACCCCGGGGTCACCATTTTCACAACTTTGAAAGAGCATTGTACATCGATCATTCCTACCAAGTTTCGTCGAAATCCGGCTAGCGGTTCATGAGAAGATTCTTTAAGAATTGTATGCTATTTTTAGACGGCGGCCATCTTGGATTAGCGATGACCTCCATTTTAACAAATATGAAAAGGCACCCATGGACCATAACCTTTAAGTTTAGCTACCATGGGCCAAGCGGTTCATGTGAAGAAGAATTTTGAAATCTCTAATAAAAGAACGACCTTTTGACCTTTCGGTGGCCATCTTGGATGACATATAACTTTTAAAACTGGTCTATTTGACACTAACACGAATTGCCATTGCAGCCCACCATAGGCAAACATGTCAAATTTACCGTGCGATAACGCGTATTCGTGACGTTATCTGCACGTAGTTCATCAAGGGTTTTAATGAGAGTATCATGAATTTCTAAAGATGCGTGTTTATTTTACATTCTTTATCATGTTTGCGGATAATATCACGTTTATATAATGCTGATGTTGCTTTCATACAAGTGTAATTCCCGTGTTTTACAAGTTGATTGGTGTTGTCATGGATTTTCGCGGTTGTCAACAATCATCAAGAAACATAAACAATGTAAACTATTTAAAATAGATCTAATCTACCTACTGTCGTATACAATAATACATGCTTATAACATTATAAAAGACACACGTGATATAGCAAATAATGCTAAAAAAAAAACTTGCACACTAGGTCCATTTTTTTCTCAACGTATGGTGGTCAATTTCTGACATAAGCCAGTTGTTTTTAATATATATTATATATTCATTGTTTATCAATATTTTACATATTCACTTATGTTTTGAAGTATTTTATCACCCCGACCCCATCCCTCCGCCCCTGCACCAACACCCGGTCAGGGGGCATTATAATTTGCAACTGTCGGTCCGTCCACCCGTCTGTATGTCCGTCATTTATAGTTTGACAGACAACCAATTCTACAGTTTGATTTCGATTAACTTCATACTCGTATACATGAACATCATCAAGCGCCATAAGTTTGTAATGTAAACATTTTTGTATTAGCTCCAATATATCTGTAGTAATTTTTGTCCCATCGCATAGCGAAAACAGGATATAGGTATGCAAACGTCGTACATCCGTTCGTCCGTCTGTCGGACTGTCCATCATGTTTTCCATTCTGCTATAACTTCTTTACCATATGACAGATTGGCTTGAAATTTCATGTGCATGTTTCTCATCATTCATCATCCCAGGCCTCCTGTGCCCAAGGTCATGGTAAAAAAGGTCAAACAATTTTTTGACACTTCGTGTGCATGTCTGTCATCATCCATACTTTCATTTACCACCCCAAAGTCAAGGTCAAATAACTTTGAAATTTCCACTTCAGTAGACTCGAGACAAATCATCAGTATTGTTTATGCCAATGATCTATGTGAACTTGAGTGACATGTCGTGTATACATACAATTTTGGAATTTGTCTGTGACCATGCATTGAAATATGGTGTGAATCCGGTAATTACCTTTGATCAACCGCTGTACTGGAAGGCTCTCATCGTGATGAAAAGGCCAACAGCTGTTTGCGTGATATCGTATTATGATTAGGCTGATTTCACACAAGCATGAGCTTCCTCGGATGTATTGTTCAGCTGATGCAGGGATCTGGTCTCTCGGAACTGCTGCCAAATGCTGAACGGAAACCGGCACAACGCCCCCGACAGGAGCTTCCGGACAGGACTTAGCCAGCTACCGATGGAAAATACACTGACGAGAACAAACGATATGGAAAACTACATAAACACCAAACTTAACATACTTAATAAACGTATACATAGACAAAAATCACACACCATACATCCGGCGAGTTTATAGAACTACAACACCGGCGCGCCTAACAATAACGAAATACAGCGGTTATAAAATTATCCGGTGAACAATTTACAGTGGAAATGCTGTGCACATTATGTCTACTTGTTGATTTTCGTTTTCGACAGAACAAGCGGTATAAAGATGTGCTTCTATATTAAATTACATGAACATAAAATGCAAATAGAGCAGCAACAAACACACATAATAGATACACACAAACCAGGTTCCGAAACATTAGTTTTACCGCAGTTCTACCAGTATACGATTATTATAACTAATATATCATAATCTGCATTTACACTGTGATGATACGGCATCTTCTGCACATTGCTCGTTGCGCACCGAGATAGCTTGTTGCTACAACTGGCTCGGTATACAACGAGAATTATCAAGAAACCGCGAGAAAAGCGGTGAAGCTTAATGTATCAGAACTTGGCTCACATATTATTATTTGAATGTAACGATAACACAGTCTTTTGATTAAGGCCGTGGCTATCAATTATATACAACACAATTATCATGTAATTATTTGCTCAAGATATATGCGTAGCCATTCGCTAACCTTTTACTGGGCAAACCAACCAGCGAGTTGTATAAGCAACACGGACTACGGACAAATAAAACAGTATCATTTAGGAGACAACATGATCAGCATAGAAACGGATTAGTCTGTGCAAGCACATAGGCTGATCAGGAACTGTGCTGGGCGTAGACGTCGTATAAGTTGTTTTGTTCTCCTTCTCAGTCAAGCCGTCTTAATGTATAGGTAGCCAGGTAATGACTAGTCTAAGACACACCGGTCAATGCATGTGACTTGACCAGTATAGAAAATACAGCGTGTTCACAATTTGGAATTCAAATTATTTTACTTTCATACTTAAGTCACATGTCTAGAAATACTACCGTTTTGTTTATCGAACACTAGGGTGAACTCTGACAAAAGTACATATTTGTGCAGACGGATCTGAGTCCACACTAATTAGTTAGTCATATGTATGTTGACACAGTCATAATATTATAATGGTTCCTGTAATGATACTGGTTTATTTGAACTGGTCAGTCAATGACCAACCATTGTGTTTTTCTCGCCACATGAAACCGGGTCTAGTTGAGTTTGCGAACTGTGCAGCTCCGGCTTGGGTGCGCATCCATGCAGTCTGATCCGGTTTAACATTTAAAACACTACCAACGTATCAATAAAGTATCAGATCTGTATTAGACTGCATGCGTGTGCTGGCAAGTCGGAACTGCACTGGTCGGGGACATGTAAATATACATAATTCTGACATAGAGCTCGTTTTGAGACCCCATTTCTTACACGTATCGTGGTCTAGAATATGTGGATAGCTCCTACATTCGGTCTCACAATTTTTTAACTGTACTGTGTTTTTCTCTCGGAGACAACTATCACACCATGTAAACATGCAGTGAAATAGACCTACATTATTAGTAAGTCGGCGGTTACACTGGTCATTACTTCTGTTACTTACAATACTTATCTGTTTAGACCTTACGATATGATATCAACATAGCCCCTGATCAGACCGTTTCTTATTAACTACCTTGACACAGTATAAGCCACAAATCCCCTGTTGGCAAAATGGACCTTACAACATATGATACCAGTGTAGCCTCAGATCAGAATGTTTTCGTAACTATATTAATATAGTATAATGCGCAAGTCTCACATGGGCAAAATAGTCCGTACAGCATATGGTATCAGTGTAACCTCATAGTAGAATATCTCAGTAAATACATTAGCACAGTATAATGTACAATTCCCGATTTGGCAAGATGTATCTTACATCATATGATATCAGTGTAGCTCAGATCAGAATATTTTAACAACTACCTTAACGCAGTCCCCGTTGGGAAAACGGACACTACGACATATTACAAGAGTGTAGCGCGAGATCAGACCGTGCATTCGCGCAGTCTGATATGGTACTACATTGTTTTGCCATTTTAATGAGCTGACGTGATACCAGCAGCAATCGCAAAATAAATTAAATACGTAATCAATGATGATATTGCAGGAATTATGTCCACAACGCTTGTTGGTATCTAAATTTTCTCAACAATGCATGTCTTGTAAACAATACATATGAATCTTACTAGTAAATAATATGTATTGCCTACACAGTCTATCATACTTAGACATCTTGCATGTAAAATAACTACTTCATTGTGAACAAAAATAATTAAACTGTTGTATTATCACACATAACATCACAGTTAGACCATTTAATTGTATTAGACACACACCATTGTAGTAAAAAACACACACGACAACCTCTTCCAACGGAATATGCACCTACTCCACGACATAAGACACGTTCGTATTCATTTCTTGTCCCCCTTCCCCATCCCCATTTTTTACTCACAAATGGTACAAATATGGCAATACAAAGGTAGGTCAAACATAACTCATACTATCTGGGTGAATAATACAAATAAACAAGTTTCACAAGCCGTTCTGAAAATTAAATCATGTTTTTCAAACTCCAATTAACTATGGGTACTCAAATAAAAGTATGCAGTTTTAATGTGAATGGGCTTGGACATCAAACTAAACGTAAATCAAAGTACTGAAAGTACTGACTGGCGGGAGACAAGTAGCCACTTGTGAATTTGCATACTCAGAAATTCCTTGTTAGAAATATATTCGATGTTGATTATTGGATGTACAATCTGCAAATTTGGAGAACTTGATCAGTTACTGGTGTTTGTAAAATACAGCCTGCTCTAAACACAAATAGGTTGATGAAGCAAAGGTGCTTTATGTCCGACTAATAAACCGTTTTACGAGGTATATTGCAGACGTATTATGTGAAATCTTTTCAAAATTATGACTGGGCGTAGGCCTACATACGTGTATGCTGCATGAACGGCAAAATGTTTTCATGAATTTTGTTTTGCTCACCCAGAGGGTAATTTTTCGAAAATCGCCCGTAAACCACAATATGAAAAAGAAATGGCCTTCGACGTCGCATTGCGACTGCGTGGTATACGATACGGGGGGCGTCTCAATAACAGCAATTTGTTCTCTTCAAAAGTAAAGTTGGGCATGCCAACTATTTTACACATACTGTTGAGCATTGCCGTTGCTATTAATAACTTGCTTTCAGTTCACTCTCTGACTTTAAATGTCACCTGACTGTTGTTAATTGCGAACGCAAATGAGCCTATTGAGACGTCCCCCGATGAACAGAGAGCCACTTCCGAAAGTAGACCCGTGCAAACGGCCAGAATCACGATCCCAATAGCGTGGAGACAGTATGTCTCCCGCCAAAAAGTATTTAGTTGGCTAAAACAAAATAAATTCTCGATATGTTTCCTCCAAGAACTCCACTGTACACATGAACATAAAGAAATTTGGAAGAAACAATGGGGTCAAGACATTTTTATAAGTGGAGACAGCTCCAATAGCCAAGGTATTTGGTATTTTACTTAATCTAACGTCGACATACGAAGTACTTGAGCATAAAGAAGTAATACAGGGGCGCCTACAGATATTAAAAATTAAATTATTCGATACAACAATAATAGTATTAAATATATATGGACCAAATGATGATGACGTAACATTTTTCTCAAGAATAGAACAATTAATTTTAGAGAATAACAGTGAAAGTATGGTTATAGGAGGGGATTTCAACAATGTACTCAATTTCGAAGTCGACAAATTAAATGGAAATACTGTTACATATAGAAAATGTTCGTAAAAAATAAACGATATTATCAACAACAATTATTTATATGATATATTTAGAGTCAGGCATCCAGACAAAAAACGATTCACGTGGCATTCTAACCACAAACCACCCATATTTTGTAGATTAGACTACTTTCTTATAACAGCGAATATGCTAAATATGGTCATAGAATGTGACATAATTTCCGGATTTCTTTCAGATCATTCGGCAATTACTTTAACTTTGAATTTATGCCAAACAGTCAGAGGAAGTGGCTATTTTAAATTAAATAATAGTTTACTACTACAAAATGAATTTAAACAAAAAATAATAAAAGATACAATACACGAAACTGCTACCAATAATAACGGGTGTAACCCAAACACGATGTGGGAGCTAATAAAAGGTTCAATTCGAAACTAGAGCAGCTGAAGCTGCATCAACGGTTTGAGGCTTGATGTACTGACAAACGTACACTGGCAAAGTGATTAGAAGACATTGCCAATGACGAAAACATATGAAACTCAAAAAAAATTGATGCAATTCCAATGAAATTGAAACATAAAGTTTTGTATTTTCAGAATCGCTTGACTATCCTAAGCATTTTTCATTATATAACGTTCTACGAAATGTGTACCGTTAACCCCCTAGTCTGACATTAGAAGTTGAGACGATTCTAAAGCACTCACAGCATGTCAGTTCGTATATAAAATGAAAATTGTTTATATTGTTACTGTGTGATTTAACGTGACGCTGTCAAACTTCAAATGCATGTAGCTCTCTCATTTGAGCAGATAGCTAAAAACTACCAGCGATGCGGAGATAGAGAATTTTATTGCCTTTTTAATGGAAACAAAATATTTGAAATCGGTTGAATAATAAAAAAGTTATGACCATTTCAAATTTAAAAAAATGAAAGAACCAAACTTCAAATGCCTACAACTCTCTCATTTGGGCAGATAGCCAAAAACTACCAGCGAAACGGAGATAGAGAATTTTGTTGGCTTTTTAATGGAAAAAAAAATATTTGAAATCGGTTAGATAATAACAAAGTTATGAACATTTCAAATTTGAAAAATTGAAGAAAAAAACGTCCAAGTTTGAAAGGCAATAGAATCGGAACTCTTCAAGCTATAGCTCTGAAAAGTATCATCTTTTGTGCGGATGAATGTCCCGCGTCACGCTGTCAAAAAATTATGTTGCTGAGATTACTGTACAAATTGGAAACTGTTTTCAAAGACCACCCGTTAAAATAAAATAAAAATCTGAAATTGTTGATTGTTTTCATTTTTCTCAATTTCACATGTCTATAGCTCTCTCATTTGAGCAGATAGCCAAACATTGTCAGCGAAGCGAAGATAGAGAATTCTCAAAGGATTTAGCCGCAGCCACAGGCATTCGGCCTGTTTCGGCTTTCATCGGTATAATTATCATGATTATGTTGAACAACAAAGAAAACTAGAGCAGCTGAAGCTGCATCAACGGTTTGAGGCTTGATGTACTGACAAACGTACACTGGCAAAGTGATTAGAAGACATTGCCAATGACGAAAACATATGAAACTCAAAAAAAATTGATGCAATTCCAATGAAATTGAAAAAATAAAGTTTTGTTTTGTATTTTCAGAATCGCTTGACTATTCTAAGCATTTTTCATTATATAACGTTCTACGAAATGTGTGACCGTTAACCCCCTAGTCTGACATTGAAGTTAAGACGATTCTAAAGCACTCACAGCATGTCAGTTCGTATATAAAACCAGTGTCTGATACAGCCCACCATACCTGTCTGGCCTCCACCTCGAAGTTTGTCAGCTGTACACACTGTTCTAGGCGGCTAAGTTTATATGCTCGTTCTCAACTTCAAATGCATGTAGCTCGCGCATTTGAGCAGATAGCTAAAAACTACCAGCGAATTGGAGATAGAGAATTTTGTTGGCTTTTTAATGCAAAAAAAATATTTGAAATCGGTTAGATAATAAAAAAGTTATGACCATTTCAAATTTGAAAAATTAAAATTGAAAAAAAACGTCCAAGTTTGAAAGACAATAGAATCAGAACTATTCAAGCCATTGCTCTGAAAAAATATCATCTTCTGTGCGGATGAATGTCCGCGTGACGCTGTCAAAAAATTATGTTGTTGCGATTACTGTACAAATTGGAAACTGTTTTCAAAGACCACCCGTTAGATTTAGCCGCAGCCACAGGCATTCGGCCTGTTTCGGCTTTCATCGGTGTAATTATCATGATTATGTTGAACGACGAAAAGAAAATAAAAAAATGAAAGAATCCAAACTTCAAATGCCTACAACTCTCTCATTTGGGCAGATAGCCAAAAACTACCAGCGAAACGGAGATAGAGAATTGTTGTTGGCTTTTTAATGGAAAGAAAAAAATATTTGAAATCGGTTAGATAATAACAAAGTTATGAACATTTCAAATTTGAAAAATTGAAAAAAAACAACTTCAAATGCATGTAGCTCGCGCATTTGAGCAGATAGCTAAAAACTACCAGCGAACCGGAGATAGAGAATTTTGTTGGCTTTTTAATGGAAAAAAAATATTTGAAATCGGTTAGATAATAAAAAAAATTTGAAAAATTGAAAAAAAAATGTAGCTCGCGCATTTGAGCAGATAGCTAAAAACTACCAGTGAACCGGAGATAGAGAATTTTATTGGCTTTTTAATGCAAAAAAAAATATTTGAAATCGGTTGAATAATAAGGAAGTTATGACCATTTCAATTTTTTTTAAAAACTTCAAATGCCTACAACTCTCTCATTTGGGTAGATAGCCAAACACTACCAGCGAAACGGAGATAGAGAATTTTGTTGGCTTTTTAATGCCAAAAAAATATTTGAAATCGGTTAAATAATAAAAAAAAAAAAGTTATGACCATTTCAAATTTGAAAAATTGAAAAATAAAAAAAACGTCCAAGTTTGAAAGACAATAGAATCAGAACTATTCAAGCCATTGCTCTGAAAAATATCATCTTCTGTGCGGATGAATGTCCCGCGTGACGCTGTCAAAAAATTATGTTGCTGAGATTACTGTACAAATTGGAAACTGTTTTCAAAGACCACCCGTTAAAATAAAATAAAAATCTGAAATTGTTGATTTTTTTCATTTTTCTCAATTCACATGTCTATAGCTCTCTCATTTGAGCAGATAGCCAAACATTGTCAGCGAAGCGAAGATAGAGAATTCTCGCAGCTTTACAATTCAAAAAGAATTTTTGAAATCGGTTGGAAAATAAGGAAGTTAGTAGGGAATTATATGTATATGACGTCACTTCCGGTTCGTAAAAAGTGACGTCATGAGGAATTCTGAAAATTGAGTTATTCTCGTCTCACTGTTGATGCGAATCGGTATACAAAATTTGAAGTCGATCCGACCAGCCGTTAAAATAAAATAAAATTCGGCCTGTTTCGGCTTTCATCGGTATAATTATCACGGCAGAATAAAAAAAAAAAAAAAAAAAAAAAAAAAAAAAAAAAAAAAAAAAGGACCAAGGAATTACAATAGGTTTTCGGCGAAGCTGAAAGCCGCCTCAAACCTAATAAAAAAAATGAAAGAACCAAACTTCAAATGCCTACAACTCTCTCATTTGGGCAGATAGCCAAAAACTACCAGCGAAGCGGAGATAGAGAATTTTGTTGGCTTTTTAATGGAAAAAAAATATTTGAAATCGGTTAGATAATAACAAAGTTATGAACATTTAAAATTTGAAAAATTTAAAAAAAAACGTCCAAGTTTGAAAGGCAATAGAATCGGAACTCTTCAAGCTATAGCGGAGATAGAGAATTTTATTGGCTTTTTAATGCAAAAAAAATATTTGAAATCGGTTGAATAATAAGGAAGTTATGACCATTTCAATTTTTTTTAAAAACTTCAAATGCCTACAACTGTCTCATTTGGGCAGATAGCCAAAAACTACCAGCGAAACGGTGATAGAGAATTTTGTTGGCTTTTTAATGCAAAAAAAATATTTGAAATCGGTTAGATAATAAAAAAGTTATGACCATTTCAAATTTGAAAAATTGAAAAAAAACAAAAACGTCCAAGTTTGAAAGACAATAGAATCAGAACTATTCAAGCCATTGCTCTGAAAAATATCATCTTCTGTGCGGTGGATGAATGTTCCCGGCGTGACGCTGTCAAAAATTATGTTGCTGAGATTACTGTACACAAATTGGAAACTGTTTTCAAAGACCACCCGTTAAAATAAAATAAAAATCTGAAATTGTTGATTGTTTTCATTTTTCTCAATTTCACATGTCTATAGCTCTCTCATTTGAGCAGATAGCCAAACATTGTCAGCGAAGCGAAGATAGAGAATTCTCGCAGCTTTACAATTCAAAAAGAATTTTTGAAATCGGTTGGAAAATAAGGAAGTAAGGTTATATGGGAATTATATGATATATGACGTCACTTCCGGTTTCGTAGAAAGTGACGTCATGAGAATTCTGAAAATTGCGTTATTCTCGTATCACTGTTGATGCGAATCGGTATACAAAATTTGAAGTCGATCCGACCAGCGGTTTGGGCTGTAGACTGAACGGCTGAATAAAAAAAAAAAAAAAAAAAAAAAAAAAAAAAAAAAAAAAAAAAAACCAACGAAAACAAAAGGTTTGAGGAATCAAATTCCTCAAACCTAAAAAAACAAACGAAAAGAAAAGGTTTGAGGAATCAAATTCCTCAAACCTAATGAAGCAATCAAATACTCTTGTAAACTAAAAAAAGAAACAAAGGGAGGAAGAAACTAAAATAGAAGAAACAATTCGACAATTGGAAAAACAAATACCGTAACTGAAAACCCAACCAATCAAGATGTAGCAGACAAACTCAATTTAGAAAAAAGTAAACTTGATAACATAAATGAAGAAAAAACAAAAGGAATATTTCTAAGATCAAAAGCTGAATGGGTGGAAGGTGCTGAAATTTTTTTTTTTCTCAAACTTGGAGAAAAAACGATCAGAAGAACGAACAATTTAAACAGCTAAACATACAGAATAACATCGAAACAGACCATGCCAATATTTTGAATCGTGTTAAAGATTATTACGAAGGTATTTATAGCGAGGACTTGAACTTGGATAATGATGATAGTAGCGTTTTAAATTCGACAGAACATAAACTAAATGACGATGAGAAACAATCATGTGACGGTATCATAAACGAATACGAATGTCAATTAGCTTTAAAAGAAATGAAAAACATGAAAAGTCCTGGATCCGATGGTTTAACATGAGAATTTTATAAACTATACTGGAATGATATAAAGCAATATTATATCAACTCGATAAATTACTCGTATGAAAATGGAACGCTAACGGAGCTCCAAAAACAAGGCATAATTACTCTATTACCAAAAAAGGACAAGAATACACTCTTTATTGAAAACTGGAGACCGATATCACATTTAAACGTTGACTATAAAATTGCAACAAAGGTAATAGCTAACAGAATAAAAAATGTATTGAACATCTTGATAAATGTTAACCAGACAGGGTTCATTAAAGGAAGATATATTGGAGAAAATGTAAGAACCCTTATGGAAATAATTGATGGCACAAATGAGAACAATAAAACGGGAATGATATTTGTTGCAGATTTTCAAAAAGCTTTCGATAGTCTAAGCCATAAATTTATAATTAAATGTCTAAAGCATCTCAACTTTGGCAACTCGCTAATTCAATGGGTAGCGCTATTTTACAAAGATGCTAAAAGCTGTATCACAAATAAAGGTCATTTATCCAGTTTCTTTAATGTTAAAAAAGGCGTCAGACAAGGCTGTCCTTTATCAGCATACATTTTCATTATATGCATAGAACTATTGTCACGCAAAATTAGCAGTATTAAATAAAAAATATTAAGGTCAATTTTTTGGTGGGGAAGAAATAAAACAAACACTTTTCGCAGATGATGCAAGCTTCACACTTGATGGAACAGAAAAATCGTTTAAAGAACTTGTTAGTACATTAGAACACTTTGCAAATGTATCTGGGTTGAAATTAAACAAAGGAAAATGTACTATTTTAAAATTGGGAGTAACTAGATATAACAATAATAAATGGTGCAACAATAACTTATATACATGGTCCAATGAACAAGCCTCTACTTTAGGAATAACTGTTACAAACGATAAAACAAAATTGCAAATACTAAATCTAACACCCAAAATTAAGTCATTCCAGAACTGACTTAATAGCTGGAAAAGATGGAACATATCACTAATACGAAAAATAGCGGTATTAAAAACGTTTGCATTCCCTAAACTGGTGTATCCGCTAACAGTACTAGAAAATCCTTCCGATAAAATCATTAAAGAAATTAATACATATATGTACGACTTTCTTTGGGATGGAAAACCTGATAAAATATGTAGAAAAACAATTATTCAAAACTACGAAAATTGTGGATTAAAAATGATAAATATTCACGCCTTTTTGCATTCATTAAAAGCATCTTGGATAAAAAGATTAAAGGGATCACAAAATCAATGGAAAACAGCCTATAACAATGAACTGAACAAGCATGGTGGTGATTTACTGTCCAAATGCAATTTGTTGATGCAAAACTGATAATCAAAAAGTATACTTGTTTAGGTGAGATTGTTACATCGTGGAGTAAAATTAACTACAGACATAAACATCCTGTCATAGCTGATGAAATATTATGGCATAATACTAATATCAAACAAAACAACAATACATTGTTTTATAAAGACTGGTACGATAAAGGGATTACAAAACAAAACACTTCTATACATTTAATGAACTGAAATATTTGTACAATTTGAACAATGGAGATTTTTTAAAGTACTTCACACTAATAGGTAATATTAAAGACGAATGGAAAGAAACACTTAGAACAGAAAGTATTAACACAGTCACACCTGAATATCTAATTTCAAAACTTTTGAAAAATAAAACGGCTAATAAGATGCTATATGACAAACAAATCGATGCAATGAAATTACCTATACTAAAACACACCGTTAAATGGGAAAATGAATTAAATATTCAAAATGTTGAATGGAAGCAAATATTTATATAACCTATTAAAAGTACTATTAGCACAAAACTAAGAGCATTCCAGTACAAATACCTAATGAGAATAATACCAAACAACTCCTTCCTATTTGCATGTAACTTGAAACCATCAAATCTGTGTTAATTTTGTAATATGAACGTAGACTCAAATAAACATATGTTTTGTGAATGTCAAACTATACAAACTTTTGGTCGGAAATAGATGAACTATTGAAATCGAAACTAAATTACAATACGAATCTAAACTACGAAAACATCTCATTTTGTAATATTAACGTAGTATCCAAAGAAAAGTCAGTTCTAATCAATTTCATTATCCTTCTAGCAAAATATTTTATCTTCAAATGTAAATGTTGCTCAATATTGCCAATACTA
Organism: Conchocele bisecta; assembly: GCA_029237695.1. Taxonomy (NCBI): domain Eukaryota; kingdom Metazoa; phylum Mollusca; class Bivalvia; order Lucinida; family Thyasiridae; genus Conchocele; species Conchocele bisecta. The sequence goes on from CM055265.1 coordinate 175,508,468, forward strand.
AACTCGTTTAATATGTATTTACAAAAAACAATCCTGATTGAAGAAAAAATCGCGACAATGAAAGATAAATTGATGCAATTTAATGCAAAATGGAATGATTTTAAACTAAAATTTGCCAAAGTACCTACAAATTAGTTTTTTTATACGCACACACACACATATATATACAATGCCAAAAACAGTATCCCCCATTTTTTAAAAAAAAACCGAGACCCACCCCCCACACCCATTTATGCTCACACCACCACTCACATCATCAACATAAAAACTCGTTGTTAGATGTCACATATACTAAGACACAAAACACTGTTTATCTTCATAAATTGTTTAACATTTTGTGAACAAATGCATTGTAAACATTGTGTATGTACATGTATATATTATCTCTATAAAGTTTTTAATCGTTTCTGTACAAATGCATTGTAAACATTGTGTATGTACATGTATGTATTATATGTAACAAAGAGAATACAAAATTGAAATAAAAAATAAAATAAAAAAATATACGACGTTCTTCTGTCCGTTAATCTTACTGTTCAGTCTATTGTTGAAAAAAGATCTTCTTCACGTCAATTCACGTTTCTCTGAAGGAAAATAGTCATTGAAAGAATAACAGCAGGACTTTGATATGGAAATGATAGACATATTTAAGACCATTTATAAAAGCAGAGCAAACATGTGGTAGGGAACTTAATTTTACACACACTATCGCTTATAATGCTTCCGTTCTTCGCTGAAATCAGTGTATACATGTGTATTTGCAAATGATGCAAAACTGAGACTACCAACAACAAACTACATCAAACTGTCAAATCAGGAGCACCAGGTAATGGGCAGGCTTATGCGCTAATCTCGTCATTGAACACGTCTTAATAAGTAAGGAATGTAAATGCGACTTGAGATATGACTAGAGGCAAAGGCATGACACAATCACAGTAAGTAGAATGGTTAATATCATTATTTTCATGCGCAGAAATAAACAGTGGGATGCAGGAGTTCTGTTGAAGCCTGTATCACACAAGTGGCCAACACATTGAATGTGATCAAGCAAACCAAAGAGAGAGACTACAAAGACACGCAATCGTTCTCATTATTTCTTCTTGAAAGAAATCTGTTCACCGAAGATCATTTGTTGCGAACTATAGAAACAGGTGTGCCATCTGATTCCTCAGCAAATGTCGACAGGGCAAAATAAATTGTGTCGAATGTACTAAACAAAATTATTAGCAAGACTGTAATGGATTATTCGTTCAAACGATCACACAAAGCAGTGACACGTAACACAAAACCTTCAGTAAAAATAGACAGTGAAGCAATTAATGTCTATACACAGCTACTTTTCCAACGACCTACAGTAGTTTCCAGCAGATCGGAAGTGACATGTCAAACGTATTTAAATACGAACTGTGCAGTATCCCGTCATCGGGTTTTCTAAGACAGACACAAAAAAACGACAGCGTTAGCAGATGCAATATGGGCCATGGGAAACTGTTGCAATATTGAGATGGAAAATGAGAACGTGAATCATGTGATTGATTGTGGATCTCTATTACGCCGTATTCCATGGCAACAGGGTTCTAGATGTATATTACAGGGTGTGACACTGCATCACGGCTCTTCGGTATATGTAAGGGGCCTGCCCTGACGAAAGTAATGAATGACGAACATTTAAAGGAATGTGCAGCAGTGTTTGTTGATAGCAGCGCAAAGGATGGTATAGTGCGAGCTGGTGAGAGTGTACTTAGTGGGATTTTACGGTGGGGTTATATCAGAGGGACTAGATACACTTCGCTCCAGAAAATTAACTATCAAAGTCTCAGCAGGTACAACGTGTGTACAGGTACATGCACTGCCACGCACATCAGCAGCAGCGACATACCACAGTATGAGGGTGTACCTTCAGGTACATAACTGGATTGATTCACAGATGAACTGGCACCACAGGAATGGGGATTGTTTGTTGTAAAACAAGATACTTCATAAAAAGACATCTTTTTCACCTGCTTCCGAAAGTCTTCTGAAGACTACCAGGTGTAGCTGTAAACTGAATTGCGAAAGAAAACGTTGTACATCCAGAAAACATGGACTTGGATGTTCCACAGGATGCTGCAAATGCATAGGTGCGGCATGCACTAACGTTACAAACCTGAGTGAGTCCGATCTATTGAGTAGACTTATAACCCAACTGACATATTAATACAAATGGACAATCAAACTGAGGTGAGTGAATTGATTTGAAGAGCTAATTATCTCTATTTCAAACTACTTGTATCATAATTTACACATTGAGATAACGAGTCTCCACCTGATATGTTATGTTTGCAATTTGTTGTGAATGAGCGAGTTTTTCGTGCACATGCTATTTTGGCGGCCATTTTGAATTTTAATGCCAATGACAGAACAATTCAATTCATATACAGTATCATTATCACAGGTTTTTACCTTTAGCTATGTATTTGATCACTGTAAATTGCGCCAAAAAATATTTACAAATGATAATATGACAAAAGTAGCGTGATATATCTGTATACGACGGCCATCTTGGATTTATGCTTGTTTCCTCTGCTTTGATTTTTCTAGACTTTTAGTATGTTATCATAAACTCTTCACAAACACATATGCAATGAAAATAGTTTCTGTTGTAATTTTGTTAAGGTTAGGCTACAAATTGATATAGACTGACTGGACTATAACTGCAAGGTGTAACATACAGCTGCTACGGGGCGCCAAGTGGGACATGGCTCAATTTTGTGCCACAAAACTCAATTCTGTGTCACAAAATTCACTTTTGTGCCACAAAATTCAATTCTGTGTCACAAAATTCAATTCTGTCAATTCTGTGTAACAAAATTCAATTCTGTGTCACAAAATTCAATTCTGCACAGCATGTAAGAAGGACTACCATTTTGGTCAGAAACTGCACTGGAGAAATGGGTCACGGTCGCCGATCTACACATTCAATGTCGATGATTCATTTCTCATTCTGCCGATGATTCATTTCTCATTCTGCCATTTTGCTTCAACTATCTCCAAACAGTCAAACGTTGACAAACCCATTCGTATTTAAACTCATTTGCGTTATAATTGTACACATAATTCATGTACATGTAGATCTCCCGCGAGTACAAACCTCATTTATTGTGTATCGCAAGGTACATCTGCCCCAGTTAAATCAATAATACACGCGCTGTGACCTGTGTTCTGACTGCTGTCTGTATAAACAGAATGTGTGTATTGTGCCATTTGAGGAAACCATTTGTAGTATTTGTGTAGATACCATGGATACTAAGATGGTGTATACTGTAAATAATGCATGTAGACACATAGTTGTGAACACGTAGCTTCGCAACTAGTAGACACAGATCCAATACCATTTGTTTCACAAGGTTAGATCTACTGTTAGAATACGACGTCATCTAATGTCATTTTCGAGCATAAAACGTTACCTGATAAATAGAATACCACTAGTGTATTTTAATATCAAGTTTATCAGGCTCGGCTCGGAAACGGTAGGAATTCCTCGGCAAGCCTCGGAATTCCTACGCGTTTCCTAGCCTTGCCTGATAAACTTGGAATCAAAATACACTAGCCTGGTATGCTCTATATATGGGCATGCTCTCGGGTCTAGCTATGTCCCGGCTACTTTATCTTTGACCCTGTTTACATAATTGAGGGAAAATTCTGAATATTTTTCTTATTTCTCCTTCAAAGTATATATGCTTATATATATGGTGTGACCACTCATTTGTAATCATAATATAACCAAAATAACTGTCCATAAAGAAGTATATATTGATATATTGGGTTATCGCATTGAAATATTTAAACCTGCAAGTGTACTCCACCATCTAGTAAAATGGACTAAGACCGATCTCAACCAATCAACGTAGAGATGACATAGACTATCCTACGCAAACTAATTTTTGTGGACAAAAATGAATTCTGTCCCACAAAACTGAATTTTCTTCACAAAACTCAATTCTGTCTTACAAAATTGAATCCTTTATAACAAAAAAGAATTTTGTATACGAAACGTATGCAGAATTGAATTTTGTGTCACAGAATTGAATTTTGTGACACAGAATTGACAGAATTGAATTTTGTGACACAGAATTGAATTTTGTGACACAGAATTGAATTTTGTGATTTTTAGTGTTACAAAACTCAATTTTGTCTGGACAAAATTGGTTTTGTACACATAATTAACCTGTCCTGCATGGCGCCAAGTGGGACATAGCTCAATTTTGTGCCACAAAATTCATTTTTGTGCCACAAAATTCAATTTTGTGTCACAAAATTCACTTTTGTGCCACAAAACTCAATTCTGTGTCAATTCAATTCTGTGTCACAAAATTCACTTTTGTCAAAATTCACTTTTGTGCCACAAAACTCAATTCTGTGTCACAAAATTCACTTTTGTGCCACAAAATTCAATTCTGTGTAACAAAATTCAATTCTGTGTCACAAAATTCACTTTTGTGCCACAAAATTCAATTCTGTGCCATAAAATTCAATTCTGTGTCATAAAATTAAATTCTGTCAATTCTGTGCAACAAAATTCAATTCTGTGTCACAAAATTCAATTCTGCAAACGCATGTAAGAAGGACTACCATTGGTCAGAAACTGCACTGGAGAAATGGGTCACGGTCGCCGATCTACACATTCAATGTCGATGATTCATTTCTCATTCTGCCGATGATTCATTTCTCATTCTGCCATTTTGCTTCAACTATCTCCAAACAGTCAAACGTTGACAAACCCATTCGTATTTAAACTCATTTGCGTTATAATTGTACACATAATTCATGTACATGTAGATCTCCCGCGAGTACAGACCTCATTTATTGTGTATCGCAAGGTACATCTGCCCCAGTTAAATCAATAATACACGAGCTGTGACCTGTGTTCTGACTGCTGTCTGTGTTTATAAACAGAATGTGTGTATTGGGCCTTTTGAGGAAACCATTTGTAGTATTTGTGTAGATACCATGGATACTAAGATGGTGTATACTGTAAATAATGCATGTAGACACATAGTTGCGAACACGTAGCTTCGCAACTAGTAGACACAGATCCAATACCATTTGTTTCACAAGGTTAGATCTATTGTTAGAATACGACGTCATCTAATGTCATTTCGAGCATAACGTTACCTGATAAATAGAATACCAGACTAGTGTATTTTAATATCAAGTTTATCAGGCTCGGCTCGGAAACGGTAGGAATTCTCGGAAAGCCTCGGAATTCCTACGCGTTTCCTAGCCTTGCCTGATAAACTTGTATCAAAATACACTAGCCTGGTATTCTCTATATATGGGCATGCTCTCAGGTCTAGCTATGTCCCGGCTACTTTATGTTTGACCCTGTTTACATAATTGAGGGAACATTCTGAATATTTTTCTTATTTCTCCTTCAAAGTATATATGCTTATATTGTGTGACCACTCATTTGTAATCATAATATAACCAAAATAACTGTCCATAAAGAAGTATAATATTGATATATTGGGTTATATTTTCGCATTGAAATATTTAAACCTGCAAGTGTACTCCACATCTAGTAAAATGGACTAAGACCGATCTCAACCAATCAACGTAGAGATGACATAGACTATCCTACGCAAACTAATTGTTGTGGACAAAAATGAATTCTGTCCAACAAAACTGAATTTTATTCACAAAACTCAATTCTGTCTTACAAAATTGAATCCTTTATAACAAAAATGAATTTTGTATACGAAACGTATGCAGAATTGAATTTTGTGACACAGAATTGAATTATGTGACACAGAATTGACAGAATTGAATTTTGTGACACAGAATTGAATTTTGTGACACAGAATTGAATTTTGTGACACAGAATTGAATTTTGTGATTTTTAGTGTTACAAAACTCAATTTTGTCTGGACAAAATTGGTTTTGTACACATAATTAACCTGTCCTGCATGGCGCCCCGTACGCCCCGTAGCTGAAGACACAATTTAGACTGCAGAGCGCAGATTGGTTTAACAACGCTACCGTCGAACTCGCAGTACAGAGAACTGTGACTGGATGGAAAATACGGCGCTGTTGTGAACAAGTCATTTGGTAATGTGGTCTCGCAATTTGGTATTGTGGTTCCGTCACTTGGTAATGTGGTCCCGTCACTTGGTAATGTGGTAATGTGGTCCCGTCATTTGGTAATGTGGTCCCGTCACTTGGTAATGTGGTCCAGTCACTTGGTAATGTGGTCCCGTCACTTGGTAATGTGGTCCCGTCATTCGGCAATGTGGTCCCGTCACTTCGTAATGTGGTCCCGCCATTTGGTAATGTGGTCATTTGGTAATGTGGTCCCGTTACTTGATAATGTGGTCCCGTCATTCGGCAATGTGGTCACTTGGTAATGTGGTCCCGCCATTTGGTAATGTGGTCCCGTCATTTGGTAATGTGCTCCCGTCATTTGGTAATGTGCTCCCGTCATTTGGTAATGTGGTCCCGTCATTTGGTAATGTGCTCCCGTCATTTGCTCCCGTCATTTGCTCACGTCATTTGGTAATGTGCTCCCGTCACTTGGTAGTGTGCTCCCGTCATTTGGTAATGTGGTCCCGTCACTTGGTAATGTGCTCCCGTCATTTGGCAATGTGCTCCCGTCATTTGGTAATGTGGTACCGTCACTTGGTAATGTGCTCCCGTCATTTGGTAATGTGCTCCCGTCACTTGGCAATGTGCTCCTGTCATTTGGTAATGTGCTCCCGTCATTTGGTGCTAACTTCGTTCGGTGCTAACTTCATTCGGTGGTGCTAACTTCATTCGGTGCTAACTTCATTCGGTGGTTCCGGATAAATTCCGGATAAACTAGATTGGTCAGTAAGCGAGGCTTACGGAATACCCCCCGCGTGGGCCCAGGTACCCCTAAAATATGTAAAAAAATCAAAGTGTGTGGGCTTGTGACCTTGACTCTGGGATTAGCGCCAGCGGCATGAACGTGAATTTGTCACAGGGTGGTAGAGGTCCATTGGAGCAATGAGTGTGTGAAATGTGAAGCAGATCCGAGCAAGGAAATAGAAGTTATAAGCGATTTCTCTGTTGTTAAGTTTTGTAAAGAGACTACCGTATAACCTCGAATTAAAAAAATAAAAAAATTATTTGTGTTTGAAATTGGCGGTCATTGGTAATTTTTTTATTTATTTTTTTTAATTTGGGGGGGGGGGGGGGTGGTTTGTTTTGGCGTTTATTAAGGAGGGGGGTGGGCGTTAATTCGAGGTTATACGGTATGTATGTGACGTTGACTCGAGATCAGCGGGGATTTTGTCACAGCATATGAATTATTAAGAATGTTCAATGAAGAAATAGAAGTTATAACATATTTCTCTGATGTTAGGTTTTGTAAAGAGACTAAGTATGTGACCTTGACCTTGGGATCAGCGGGGGTTGGACAGTCGTAGATTTGTCACAGCATGATAGTACAACCTTAGAGAATGCACAAGTGAAATATAAGAATTTTTCAATGAAGGAAATAGAAGTTATAACTTATTTCTCTGATGTTAAGTTTTGTAAAGAGACTAACGTATTTGACCTTGACATTGGGATTCAGCGGGGGTTGGACGGTCATGGATTTGGCACAGCATGGTATTAGAGCCTTACAGGAATGCATGTGTGAAAATATTAAGAATTTTAGATGAAGGAAATAGAAGTTAGAACAATATTTCTCTGATGTTAAGTTTTGTAAAGAGACTAAGTATTTGACCTTGACCTTGGGATCAGCGGGGGTTGGACGTTCGTGGATTTGGCACAGCATGGTAGTAGAGCCTTACAGGAATGCATGTGTGAAATATTAAGCATTTTAGAATGAAGGAAATAGAAGTTAGAACAATATTTCTCTGATGTTAAGTTTTGTAAAAATACTAAGTATTTGACTTGACCTTGGTATCAGCGGGGGTTGGATGGTCGTGGATTTGGCACAGCATGGTAGTAGAGCTTTACAGGAATGCATGTGTGAAATATTAAGCATTTTAGATGAAGGAATAGAAGTTATAACAATATTTCTCTGATGTTAAGTTTTGTAAAGAGACTAAGTATTTGACCTTGACCTTGGGATCTGCGGGGGTTGGACGGTCGTGGATTTTGGCACAGCAATGGTAGTAGAGCCTTACAGGAATGCATGTGTGAAATATTAAGCATTTTAGATGAAGGAAATAGAAGTTATAACAATATTTTCTCTGATGTTAATTTTGTTTTACGGATAAGTATTTGGCCTTGACCTTGGATCTGCGGGGGTTGGACGGTCGTGGATTTGGCACAGCATGGTGTAGAGCCTTACAGGAATGCATGTGTGAAAATATCAAGCATTTTAGATGAAGGAATAGAAGTCATAACAATATTTCTCTGATGTTAAGTTTACGGACGCACGGACGGACGCACGGACGACGCACGGACGGACGGACGGACGGACGGACGGACGGACGGACGGACGGACGGACGGACGACGGAAACCTGACTCAGTATACCCCAACAACTCGTTGCGGGGGTATAATATACTGTGGGATTTGACATGTGAGCACCGGAAATATCAAGCATTTATATAACTATACTATGTGTGATATTTCATGAAAATTATGTTTTAACTAGATGGCCGCGGCCTGCATGTCGCGCCTTGTGGCGAGGCATGGACACTAAAAAAAGAGATAAATCATATAGTATAAAAAACTTAACCAAAAACTTTAACCAGACACACGTGCGTACGTACGTACGTACGCCAAAGTGCCGACTATATCGCACTTTCTGCAAGCGGGCGCGACAAAAACTTTGACCAAAAAACTTTAATCGGACACACGTACGTACGGACGGGCGTACGCCAAAGTGCCGACTATATCGCAGAGATATGGAGTAGTAGTAAGGGAGTCAAAATGATACCACCTACCGTGATATCATTTATAACCCTCTATAATACCCCCACCACCCCCGAAAATCAAAAAATTGGTTACGAGGAAAATTGGTTCTCCCGACAGCAAATTTATGAATTTTTTGGAGAAAATATTTTTGAAAAGAGGAATCCCAATTATATTGGTAATTGACTTTTGAAAGTATATATTGGTGTCATAAATACATCATGTTTTTTTTCACATCCAAATTGAACAGAAAAAACAAGTACCAATATTATTAGAGAAAATGGATAATACATACAATTGGAATTGAAAGTTTTTAATGCCTGTGTTGAAGAAGTTTACGAAGCTTCGGGGGTTATAATCCTGTATATAAATTCTATAAATGAGAACACTAGGCGATATCGAATACATGAAATACCAGCGTAATTTTATTACGCTCCGATAAAAACGTTACATTTACAATATTATACCGGCAATTATGTCAACTATAAAAGAGGCAAATACAAACATTAAGACGGATAATGCGTATCGGATATGAAACTAAGGTGTATTATATAAAAAAATGAAAACCCAACGATTCGTTTACGAATGTACATTTCTACGATATCGCTTATAAAGATATTGAACAATTATTTTTGAAAAAAACAACAACTACTAATTAATTTATAGCCGAGTGTATTTTCCTTATCGAAGGTATGTAAACGGGCTATCTGAAATTATTTTTCATCAACCTCAAGCGGTCTTATAGGAACGCCGTTGTCATACTTTGAGTGTATTTTTTCATTATCGGTGGTATGTAAACTGGCAATCTGAATTTATTTTTATATCAACCTCGAGCGGTCAGACTCGGAACGCCGTTGTCATGCAGTTGTTTACCATAGCGACAATTACGGGTTATGCATATTTATAACCAAGTTATATGCTATGTAAACTGGCAATTTATTTTTCATCAACCTCAAGCGGTTGGACTCGGACGCCGTTGTCAATGCAGTTGTTTACCATAGCGACACATTTGTAGGGATAGAAATAAATAAATAAAAAATGTTTAGCTCCAACCGCGGCGCGAACCCACGACCCTCGTCTCTAGAGTATCGCCTTAACCACAGACCACGTAGGCTGTTATGATAAAACATTACCTAGTGTTGTACAAGTATCGATTTACGACAATGTTTCAATTACACGGGTTATGAAACCATGCGTAAATTGATAGCCGAGGTAAACAGACAGTTATTTATAGCCGAGTGTATCAATTTACACAGGCGATTACAGTGTAATCCTCGACTGAATTTGTTATGCTATTACGGCGTAATTCTCAGTGAAAAACACATGTTGTATAGGTATGTAAATTTGTTTACTGCACCAATATAATTATTTTAAAATATCACAATGGTGCTGTAACATTTCTTCCGACTTTATCTCCAAGTTTTTCCCTAAATTTATCCCAATCGGTACACTCAATTTGGGCATGGTGGCGCGCGCCTTGATTCTTATGTCATTTTTTAATTTTTCATATCTCCCCATTTCTTCCACCACGGATTCAAACTCTAAATTTTGATATTTTCTTATCGGCCAACGCTTGGACACCATAACGTCGATGGTATTTTTCTTCGACCTGGCGAGAACAGATATTTCTATCATGTTTTCTACATTTTTTCTCGAGTTTTCCACCGACGCCTTATTACCATACACAACACCCAGACGGCCGACACCGCACATAAAATCCCCGCTACAGGAAACCGTTATAATGGTGGATATAGTTGCAGCTGTCCCCGCCCCACACAACACAGAAACACTCGCTAGAGCCGTGCTAGATGCTTCAGCATGTTCACCGTGCGTCTATATTTTTTAGCGTTTCTTTTTTCATTTATTTGTATATTCTCTAACTAAAATATCCTGCATAGCGACGATATTTATTCAACCTAAAATCTGAACTTCTTTCGTTAATTTGTACACAGTGTTGAGGGAGTGGTATTGACAATTGGAAGCGTTGATTCGTTCATATTTAAATTTTACAAATTTAGTTCCATATTAGTATTTACACAATAAGTTCAATTAACAATGAGACAATAGTGGAAGAACTCTCTGGGTCACCGATTTTCGTAACAAAGTTAATAACACTACCTTGGGAAAGTCTAATTCGATCATAACCGGAGAACAAAGAAACCACCGTCGAAACTATCTCCAGAGATTTTTAGTGACTCCAAATCCCCGTTCTTCCCCATCTACTACAATATTTATCGCGACCGCGCCCACAGGTTTACCACTACCATTAACCGAGCAGACCGCCATTTGGATAACTTCACCTGCAGCTGTCATAGTGTATCCCCCACATTTATTACTCGCTTTGGCACAAACGAATATTCATAGTGCCCCTCAAACCAATGGGGCCCCTCTTCTCAGCCCAAACTGTTATGGCACGTTTTAGCGTTTTCATTGTTCGCACTATTCCGGCAAGGGCACTGTTTGCGTTATATGCCTCAGTACGAATATTATAAGAGGCCTCCTCAAGAGCTTTGGTCGCGGCTATACGATCATGTTTCAGTTTATCGGAAACTTCGGTTATCTTTCCGTCTAGTTCGGTAAGTGCCGCTTCTCTGCTGAGAGAGTCCTCTAAGCGCAACGCATCATAAGCCTCCGTAATGGTCGCCTGGTGGCCTTCTAGGGCTTTCTCAACACCCGACCGGGCCTCTTTTGAAAATTCGGTTATTTTTCCGTCTAGTTCAGCAACCGCCGCTTCTCTGATGAGAGAGTCCTCTGAGCGCAACACCTCATAAGCCTTCGCAAGGGCTGCTTGGTGGTCTTCTCGGGCTTTCTCAACACCCGACCGGGCCTCTTTTCGAAATTCGGTTATTTTTCCGTCTAGTTCACCAACCGCCGCTTCTCTGTTGATAGAGTCCTCTAAGAGCAACACCCTATAAGCCTCCTTAATATCCGCCTGGTGGTCTTCTCGGACTTTATCAATACCCGTTCGGACTCCATCAAGATCCAACCGGGTCTCTTTTTGAATTTCGGTTATTTTTTTGTCTAGTTCAGTAAGTGCCGCTTCTCTGTTGAGAGAGTCCTCTGAGCGCAAACGCCCCCATAAGCCTCCGCAATGGCCTCCTTGTGGTCTCTCGGAGGACCCCCTCAACCCCCGACCGGGTCTCTTTCAGAAATTCGGCTATTTTATTTTCCGTCTAGTTCAGTAAGTGTAGCTTTCTCTGTTGAGAGAGTCCTCTAAGCGCAACGCATTCATAAGCCTCCGCAAGGGCCTCCGCAAGGTTCGACTGGTGGTCTCTCGGACTTTACCAATACCCGACCGGGTCTCTTTTTCGAAATTTGGTTATTTTTTTATCTAGTTCGGCAACCGCCCGCTTCTCTGACGAGAGAGGTCCTCTGAGCGCAACACCTCATAAGCCTCCGTAAGGTCCGCCTGGTGGTCTTCTCGGGCTTTCTCAATACCCGACGTGGCCTCTTTTCGAAATTTGGGTTATTTTTTAGTCTAGTTCGGTAGTGCCGCTTCTCTGATGAGAGAGTCCTCTAAGCGCAACGTATCATAAACCCTCAGTAAGGGCCGCTGGCGGTCTTCTCGGACTTTATCAATATCCGACCTGCTCTCTTTTCGAAATTTTGTATTTTCCCGTCTAGTTCGGTAAGTGTCGCTTCACTGATGAGAGTGTCCTTTAAGAGCAACGCATCATAGGCCTCCGTAAGGTCCGCTTGGTGGTCTTCATCGGACTTTATCAATTCCCAACCGGGCCTCTTTTCGAAAATTTGGTTATTTTTTACACCTAGTTCGTTTAGTTCCGTTTCTCTGATGAGAGAGTCCTCTGAGCGCAACACCTTATAAGCCGCCTGATCTTTCTCAATATCCGTTCGGACTCCCTCAATTTGTGCAGTCGCCGTCAGCACTTCTACTCTAACATCTGATATACTCCTGTGAATGCCGTTTGTGACCCTCGATATAGTTTTATTGATCAGGGCCTTGGTTTTTCCAGTAGTTAAAAAATCGCCCTCTGTCGGGATGAATCCACCTTCTGCCGGTTCCAAATTCTTTGAATTTGTCACCCAATCGGAAGAACTACCTGGTCTCATAATAAAATTAATTATAATATTGGGCACCTATACTCAATTGGAAATTTTGAGAACTACCGAAATCGGGTAATAGTTATTCAACTTTCTCGCTTGATCATCGAGAATAGAGACCGTAAATTCGTGGATATGTCCCGATTCCAAAACTTTCATCTCGGGGTGTGGGAAGTCTAAGGTCACAGTCTCACCATAGAAAACATCGCTGGCGGGCACGGTTTTCAGTAATGTGCTGTGAGCTCCGTCTACCGTGTTGTACGATGTGTTCACCCGATTCAGGTGCACCCTGAGAGTTTTCGTGAAGGCGAAGTCCACCGGGTTATCACCGACGTACTCACCCGGGGTAAACACTCCTTTGTTTGAGGAGTATGTCTCTCTAAAACCGAGTTGAATACCCAACCCCGGGGAGACCACTACCTTATTATCACTGCTGATGGTCATTGTTGCGAGCCCGGTAGCATTCGATACTGTGAGGTTGATTATATCGTCAAGCTCTGAGTTGACAAAATCTTTGAGCTGTCTTATTCCCCACAGTCCGTGAGGCAGCTTTACACCTAATTGTTGTCCATCCTTCACATAGTAAAACCCTTCGCTCTTTCCCACATTCTGCCACCCAACCGTGAACGTGATTGATCTGAGGCCTACCCGGCGTTGTCCGCAGCAGTTGTCGATTGACTTTTGAAGTTCACAACTCCCTTTTTGAACATTAGTGATAGTAGCAAACATAATAATATCTTTCAATGGATACAAAAGCATTTAGCTTTTTAACTCTAATGCAAAGTACGCGGTCGGTGGTAAATACACGCAAAAAGACGTTGTTAACCTTGTACACCCAACCGTAACGGTTAGACCGGACAGTGGCTTTGCCACCAATTTCCCTAACACGTTTGAGAAATATAGGCTGCCCAAGATTACTACGATGGAGGCGGTAAACGGGTGGAAAGCCACACCGATGCAGTTTTGGCAGAACCAGCTAAATTTCGCTGTATGGTGCGCAACAGCCGGGTGTGGAGTTTCACATAAAGACCATCTGACATCTAAGAATATCATGCTCCGAAGTGTCTACAACTTTCACACGTATTATACTATTAGGAGGATTCTCAAAGAACTAGGTATTTCACTACCTCAAGACGACGCTGGGATCCCATTTCCAACGCATACGACCGTATGGCGTTTGAAAGACTGTGTAACGAATTAACGTTTCAAAAGACGCGGACTGGAGACAGAAAGCATTTCCTACCACCACCGGCCTCGGGGACGTTCTCATTCGGGGCCAGTCCGGGAATTTGACGCAGACTGATTTTAGACACGATCACTCCGGTGACCACAATCGTCAGTCGGAACGCCGGGAATTTTGACCCCCCGCGACTATGACTTTCGGGCCAGAAGTGTCTGGAGGTCGGCACTGTGGCGTGTTTTCTTGTAAAATGTTACCTCCGAAACGGGCTCACGTCGATTACATACAGCAGGCTGCTGAGGTTCAGAACGCGTGGACCACATTTATGTTAGATAAGGGTCTAGGGTTCACGCAGGCCGGGGTTACTCGCGTCAACGAATCTATTCGCACGTACGTCTGGGCCATCCTCGGCGCACAGAAGCAAACTCGCAGTTCTATACTGGGCAGGGGAACAGCGTTTGATGCACACAATTCTTGGCACTTGTAGAGGACGCCATCTCAGCTAGGGTGGATCTGGAGAAGGCGATCCAGAATTATCAAGACGTTTTGCAGACTGCCCGCACCCCGGTAGACTATGTATTTGGAATAGGTCTTTATATGGCGCCGAGCAATATGATACTACGAGACGACCCGGTTGATGGTTACAATAATCAGATCGTAGTCGCAACCACCAATCAAAAAATCGGCCGCAACGGGAACGTGAACACGGGTATCATCAAGCTCCCACCCAAGATGATTGGGAGCGGAGTTGTAAATTCAAATAAATTTGAAAAAGATTTCATAAAACGCCCAAAACACAAAATGGATACACCTCCCTCAACACAATCGAACCCAGTACCCCAATTCGTAAAATTGGATGCACCATCGAGTTCCATCAACAATGTTGAAACACCAATCGAGATTGGAAGCACAACACACGAGGAGGAGAAATTAGGGCTCGTCGTTGCCCTCGTGGCGATCGGATTATTTACGCTTTGGTTTTAGGAAACTCTCTGGCGAAGAATAGTAGGAGACCGGCGATTGCCACGATTAAAGCCCAAGTATTTTTGGCTAGCCATCGGGCCGTTTTTGATAATATAGATAGCAAGTAAGAAACGATACTTCCGATCAGTCCAGGTAGTGCGGCAGCCGCCTTTTCCTCGCTAATTTAGCCAGGAGACTGGCTAGGGCTTTTAGTTGTTTTTTTACCCACTCCTTGGCTCCGCCTGATGGCGCGGGTGGTGGTGGGTGTGGCTGGCGCGGGTGGTGGCGCCGCACCACCAGTGAAAGCTAGAACTATGGTCGATATAGTCATGCTGATAGCAACGAGGATGCTTGCTATCGTGACACCCTGTTCTCTGGGTGCGGAGAGCCTCACGGTTAGTCGAGGCGGCCTCCAAACGAACTGCTCTTTGATCCCGCAACGACCGCAGGCGTTCGGTGATCCGCTCGGTAGATTCTCTATCACCACCAGCTTCCTCCAGTTTTCTTTCTTCTAGCGCGATATGTTCATCCAGCACCGCGAGTTCGGAGAGGTTATTGACCAGTTCGCCCCGGACCGTTTGCATAACCTTATCGAGTTCCCGGAGTTCGCGAAGAGGTAACGGTGGGTCATCGTTTAGACCCTGTTCGAGGTTGAGTATTTCGTTTTCGCTGAACGTGGTCTCCACCGCGTTAATAACGTCGGTGGCCACTTGAGGGACCTCGCTGAAATCGCTGAGCTTGATAGTTTCTATCGAGGCGGCCGCCCTAGCTTCTAGGCTGTTAATGGCCCTTATAGCTGTGGCCCTCAAAGCAATCTTCTTGTTCTTCTTCCAATCCGTGAATCCTAGTTCGTTCTTTACGATTTGGCCACCGCCCCGGCTTCCTGCAATAATGCCCAGCGCTAGGGGTTTACCGGTCCTCATGTTGATGATTGGTATATCTGATGATTTTAGTCGCAACTTACCGTCCAGAGTCAATTCGAATTTGGAGTAGTCGCGACCGACAGATGGGACCAGATCTTTTTTTGCCAAACTGTTGTAGTAGTCGTCTACGGCTCCCTCGAGTAATTCCCGACTTTGACCAAACGCTGCTGGTAGCGCCACCTAATTCCCGATTGCGATTGGATTGGAACTGGAGGCTGTATCAAGGGCGTTTCGTCATTATAATCATCTATGTCATCATCATCCGCATCGACGTAATCCTCTCTGCCGATTTCATACATGTCATTATCGTAATCAGCCATATTTATAATTTCTTAAAATTAATTATGTATTAAAGACAAAACCATACGGGTTTAATATAGATTCACTAAAATATGTCTTCGAGTCAATACGGTCGCAAACTCAATCAATACCGAAGACTGCGTGAGCCCCTCGGGGCAAAAGGCGTGAGACAGAGTGTCGTTATTACGAACAACCCATCGACGATCGACCAGAACCAGCAGCTCTTGGTCCGCTTCCCCAACCTCGGAGCTAACGACGTCATTGTGCCGGGGACTGTTCGCCTCGCTTTCACTATTTCGCTGACGTCGACGGACGACAACCGAACCATCGTTCAGAACCTGGGTCGCGCCATAGTCAAGAAGACCATGATAAAGATTTTTGGTAATGAAGTGATGTCGATCGATGACAGCGACGTTTCTACCATTGTTATCAGGACCTATGGATGACGGCGCAAGAGCGCGAAAACGCTGTCTATCAGGGTATTGACACCAGCAAAAATAAGAACGTAACCAAACTTAGAATCGGGGCTGGTAACAAGGTAGATAACAACGCGAGCGGACAACACGGTCGCGGGCGCTTACGGCAACCGCTTCTACATCCGCTCGACTTTGAGTTGCTGGAGAGTCACATGCCCTACTATCAGAGCGCTTTGGCTGACCGCCTCGAATACGAACTAACGTTCAACGACTACGGCCGAGTTCTCATAACCAGCGACTGTTATCGACGTATACGATCGATAATGTTTCGCGCTGGAGTACGACATGGTCATGATGCCCGAACTCGCGCGATTGATCAGAACCCAGTACGCAGGGCGCGTTGCCATAACTTTATGACCGAGTTCTTCGCCATCGCAAGATGACGAAAGACAAGGCGACACATTGTGAATATTAATGTCAACGTACCCGCCCGCTCGATGAAAGGTATACTGATGTTGTTCAGGATGCTCGGTTCGCGTTCGGTGCTAGAAAAAACGACAAATTCTATAACCCCAAAATCACGAAGGTAGAGGTGACGATCGAGGGAGACCCAATCAACTCTACAGCGCGGGTCTTCGCGCGCACACAGCAGTGGGACGAAGTAAGAAAGCAGTTTGCTGCCGGCTCTGAGCGCTCTCCGGAGGTTGCAGCAGTTGCCAAAGACCTGCATCTCTCGGCGTCTCCCTGCGGAGTTCCTGAATACCAAATACGCGTTATGGCTAGACATGCGAGCCAGCGACGACGACCAAATACACGGCAACGAACGCCAAGTTGAGAACGCTAGCGAGGGTGTGACGATCCAGATAACCAAAGAGGTGGACGGAGCCGGGCCATTGAACGTGTACTTATATATAATTACAGACGCACAACTCAACATCGAAGATGGCCGATACGTCTCAGCACTCTACTGATTTAATTAATTTTATGAAAATTAGCAATCAATACCAATTCACGATTGGAGATGCCCACTCTGCCATAATATGTGGGCAGACAGGATGTGGACAAACGGTTTTCATCCTCGACTTGCTCGAGAACTCCTACCGCGATGCCTTTCGTCATATTGTGATCCTGTGTCCCACTGTGCGGCACAACGATACTTATTAGCGGCGCCCGTGGATATGGACCGACCCTGAGGTATACGTTATTGACCCCGGTGATAGGCTTCACGATTGGCTGCGTGGTTTATACCAAAAATCCCAGGGTGAGCCCACCCTATACGTGATTGATGATTGCTCGGCCAAGGCGGCGATGACCAAAAAGAAGGACATGCTCTCCGAGCTCGCATTTTCTGGCCGCCATGCTAGGCAAAGCGTATGGATATCCACTCAAAAGTACAACGCCGTCCTCAAGGATCTGCGCGAGCAAACGAAATGGGTCGCCCTCTTTCACTGCAAGGACCGAGACTCATTCGATGACTGTCTTCGAGAGATGACGTTATCCCAACGCGTGAGGAGCGCCTGGAGGTTCGACAGATGCTTTCGGAAACTAAGCACGCCAAGCTTTTGCTAAAGACTGATCAACCAACTGCTTACGAAATTATCAATTAATTTTATAATTAATTAGCAATTACTTAACGCTCGTTATTGTAATTGCCAGTAAATGCTTAACAATGCTTAGCAATTGCTGAACAATGCTGAACAATGCTTAACAAATGTTGAACAAATGCTGAACAATGGTTAACAATGTTAACAATTTGGTGCTCCGCTGCGAGCTTTGTTGCGAGCATAATGGTGATCATAAGTATCGGGTGGTGGCTTGGCAATATGTTAAAGTGATGAGACTTGTTAGAATAGTTAAATTAATTTTAAGAAATGAACTGCGACGAACTTCTCGATCAGCTAATGGAAGAAACCTCAACTCCGACTGCCAACACAGATAATGATCCGACAGAGCAATCGGAACACTCAACTCCAACGGCGGTTGGTATTGGGTTGAGTGCAACGACTCCGAATGAAAATGAAAATGCGGCGCGACGAGAGCGGCTAGCTGCGCTGGTTGCTGGGGGACAATCGGAGCATTATCTCGGTAGGCGTCTCTCAGTTTTTCAGGTGGATAAGATGTCAGATGCGTAGATCGATAAAATGTATGCACGATACGAATCTAGGTTAGGTGCGGAGATGACAAAAACTCTCGGATCGGCGGCTATTCATTTGTACGCAACCGCCGTTAGTATACTTCTCCCTATACCAAACACCGCGGGATTGATTGACGATCTAGAGACTGACCCTTTTATAGGTCACACTCTTAGAACAGCCTGCTGCTCAATTTATCACAAGTTTGGAATGTACTTAGCTCCGCTGACAACCGCGTTGACCACGGGTAAACACTGTCAATTTGGACATATATGCCCCACGAACTATAAGCCCTTATATTAATATCATAAATGATGACACAAGACACACCCGCGAGAGTGACGGAGTTGAACCCGATTGCTCCAACCCAATCGAACCCGAGTGTTACTCCGCCACTGGATGACATACCGCATATAAAAAATCCCAAAAGACAAGCAGCTGGGCGGGCGGCGGCTGCTACCCGAAAAGTTAAACAAGATAAAAATACTCGCCGAGCTTCGAGAGGCTAAACAGTCGTGCAATCGGGGACGGAGACAGCACATATCTGAAGACTGAGTTGAGTACACACCCCCAATTCACGAATTGGAAGCACACCCAAATTCTTTGAATTTGTCACCCAATACCAACTGCCGTTGGAGTTGGGCGAATCCGATTGAACCCAAATTCGTGAATTGGAGTTGGGTTGTTGGTGGTGGTGGCTGGAGTTGTTGGTGCCCTGTGCGTGTGGAAATACCCCCATATTATCGAAAAAACAACCAGCCAGTGTTCAGAAGAAAGTTACGAAACACCAATCGCGATTGGATGCGCCCCATTTAAAACATTGATCGCGACCCTTTTATATGCAATAATTATATGGCTGAACAAGATGGTAAAATGTTAGTGAATGCGCTTTATCACGCCGTGGTGAAATAAATCGGGTTTCAGTATCGGGTATGCTCGACTATCAAAGATGGCCCTAGGAGGATCCGCTCCCAAATTGGACTTTATGTGTGAGAGACGTAGGGCTCGCGACCTTAGATGTAGCGGCCGCAGTTTGGACCCGAGATTATCTAGTTAAAGCTGGAATTCTACAGTTAATATATGGAAATAAATGGCTTCAATCGCAGTAATAGTAGGTGGTGCGCTCGTAAACGCATTGGCGTTCAGCGGTAGCAACTTTATATTCTCTAAAATGAAAAGCTCGAACGTGGATGAGGAGCGTAAGCGTCACGATTTAGCTGTAGAACAACTCAATAGCGCAAAGGAAGCGTGGTCGAAAAAACGAACCGCCCATCTGGACTGGGTTAATGAAGAGCTTCGCCGCGAAAATCACGCCGCGCAAACTTTTCAGAACGTTGAAGAAGCCAATCGTGAGCCCCAACTTTCAGATTTCTATGTACCGTCAGAGCCCCAAAAAGACCGCGAGATCGCGTTCATCGTCGTGGGAATGGGTGTGGTGTGTCTCGTCGGCTACTATATTCGATCGAGATTTTAAATTAATTATTTTAAATAAAATTTTTTTATAAATATATATATATAGAACGATGTCAGTTGACGAACTTTATTTTGCTATGATTGATGTAGGCTACACTGCCCTTAAACACCGCATGGTTGGTGCAAAGGGTATGATTCGTCTGGCCCGAGATTCTCTCGAGACGTGGCGGGAGGACGAAAAAGCGGCCACCCTTTTCGCAAAGCGGATGTTAGATTCCTCCACCAATCCTGGGGGATTACATTTTCCCAAGTTCCTTCAGAACTTAACCCCCAATCGCGATTGTACTTCCAACAAAGGTTTATTATTATCGACGCAGTTACCGGACGATCTGGCGAGGGCATGTTGGAGATTGTCCGATATTATTGAATACATCGCATACGATGAACACGCGCAAACTTAATACCAAACTATCGGTTCGCCTAACGCGCAAGCTAGCGAACATGTACTATAGCCCCCGCGGCTACTGGAAGGGACTCGCTGCCATCAAGAACCTCGCGGCGGCGACCAAGGTTTCAGAAAACGGTGTCCAAGGAATGGCTCAAGAAGCAGGCCATCTGGCAGATCTATTTACCCGCGCCTCACAACATTCCGTGCCCGAAATTCGACGTGCCGGTACCGAACCAAGTTCACCAAGCGGATCTCCTGTTTCTCCCTCACGATCGCGTCGGTCGTAAGACGTACAAGTACGCGCTGACAGTCGTTGACGTAGTGAGTCGTTATAAGGAGGCTGAGACGTTGGCCACTAAAGAGTCTAAGGAGGTGGCCGAGTCTCTCTCCCGAATATATAAGAGGAGTCCTCTCAAATGGCCGAATCTTCTCCAGGTCGATCCCGCCCTCGAGTTCATGGGCGCGGTCTCTCATCTATTGTCTAAGCACGACGTTTCTGTCAGACGCGGCCGCGTCAACATCCACCGGGACCAGGGGATAGTGGAGCGCTTCAATCGAACCCTGGCTGAGAGACTGTTCGGACACCAATACGCCGAAGAACTTGTAGACCCTCATTCGCGATCGACCGAGTGGGTGGCCAGACTGCCCGCCGTGGTCTCCGCATTGAACGGAGAGGTGACCAGATTGATAGGTAAGAAGCCTGTAGATGCTATCAAGTTTAAAAGGGTGACGAGCGAGCCCTCTGCCGTCTCGCGCGGGCGATCCGTTGGTTTAGAGGAGCAACGGCTTCCATCGGAAATTGACGTCCGGTACCTCTATCAACCGGGAGAGCTCGAAGGTGGCAGCCGCCGCGCGACTGATCCCGTGTGGTCTCTCAATGTATATCATCTAGATCGATCTATTACCAAGCCGATGAGCCGTGCTCTACTATTTGGATGATGGGCCATCTCGAGGGTTTGTTCGCGAAGAACTTCTTGCGGTGCCTTCTGACACCCAGCTACCCCCGGATCGTCAGAGTCTTTATATTGCTAATTTTATTAATTTTTTCAAAATTATTAGAGAGGTTCTGTATGTATTCCGTTTGGTAACACACGTCTTTTATCGTAGTATGCCGAGAGTCCTAATTTTTGTTGACAGTACGTTTTCATAACGCCGTCTTTCATTTTAAATCCTCTATTTTGTGCTACATCTATAATGTGTTTTCCATCTTCTGTAGTTTCACTTAGTACTCGTTTATATCTATCCCAATTTAAATTGTTGGTTCTCTTGGACATTCCTTTCGCAGAGTTTTTATTAATTTTAATTTGTTCCAAATTATCTTTAGTGAAATTAATTTTTTCTACAAAATAACACTTACTAGATAACGCTATCGCCCTATCTCCGCTAAATTCCATTTTGAAAAGTCCGGGCTCTCTTTCGCTCCATTTATCCCAAGCCAACCATTTCTTTTTTTCTTTTTCAAACTCGTCTAGTAAGTTAGGTCTAATCAATTCCTGTATCGTTTTTCCACTAACTCCTATATACATACTATCAGTATCCATCTGTATTAATTCAAAGTCTTCTCTTTTTACGTATTTGTCGAGAAATTCGTAGTAAAATTCCAACATTCTCAATTTAGCTAGTTGATAAACCGCTATTCCACAATGGAATGGTCTCTTTACCGCACACCTGGGTTTTCTTGAAGATATTTCGTACGCATCTCCTATCTCTTCCAAATCGTCTTAATGCTTTGTCAACACAGGTTTCGTTTTGTGTATATGTCGTATTTAAATGTCTCTCCGTTGCCTCTATCATTTTTCCACAACACGAGTTTCCTAATAATTTCATTATGTCGGCTACCGGTTTCTTATTTGGTTCTACATCACCCGTTCGTCTTGCGGCTGTAACTTCTTTTGCGAACCATTCGAATGGTTTTCCGCTAATATAATCTATAACACGATGAACTCCAGTTATTTCTAGGCCGTGTTTTAAATACCATTTCAACAGTGCGTACAGCAATACTTTAGTGGCGGTCATAGATCCCACCAATTTTTTTCCATCTCCTCTTGTTCGGCCAGTATCTTTTAAATATTTTAACATGTGTGTGGGAACTTCATCAACCTCTACTTCTCTGTTTATAAATATTGGGGACATTTCAGAAAACTTATCTTTTAAGTTGTGTGGAACTTCTATATCCACCTCCGCAAACCCAAACCAGTCTCCAGATAAAACTCTTTTACAAAACTTTTTAATAAATTTAGGGTTATGTGGGGTATCTATATGGTGATAGTTTCTCTCCCACACGACATCTCTTTAATTAACGTAGATAAATATAACGCGTTTGCATCGTACCCCAAACAGCCTTGCAAGGTTTGGAACCCACTCTATATTGAAACACCAGCTTCTGCATATCGTGTAAATACTATTGATGGACCGCCAACTAGAGCGTCCTTCATCATTTCGTATGTTTCTTCTTTTGGTGCATATAGAGCATCCTCCGGTATAATCGTCTTTGAAGATTTTTGTTCTTTAATGGTTCCTCTCAATAAATATTGTATAGCTACTCCAGGTAGTGTTACCGCATCTTTGAAAATATCCACACCTCTGTGTTTATAAAATTCACACATTTTTTCCACCGCTTCTAGGAACGGTGCTACATCTAAATCGTTATAATATTTCAACCAATCTCTGAAAGTTTTCATATTATTTTCTTCGAAAATTCTACGACATTTACTTAATTCTGTTTCATCTATTAACATTTTCCCAGATAGTTTGGAATACCAATTCTCTATATCCGGTAGTCCTGGGTAATCCAGTTTGTCTGGAGAATCGAACCACTCATAAGGAAAGAAAGATTTCTGTCCTTTGCATTCGTAGGCTTTTATCCAACTATCGTAACTTACACCAGGTCCTAGATAAAGTATTACATCAAGAAATCTAAACTCTGGAGTAGAAATAGAAATATTGTTGCGTTTGCACGTTTTCCGACCATTACTTTCTTTGTTGTTGATGCCAGTTCGCCTACTAGGTATTTATTTATTAAGTTTGTATCGTACTTACTGCTGTTAAAACCTATAACCGGTACTTGCTCTATCCACTGTTCGATCTTGGCGATTTGGTTTTTACGTAAATGTTCTGTATTAAACCCATATCTTGACCACACTTCTTCTCTTATAGCTTTTCCCCTGACTTTCAAATCTTCTACGAATTTTTCTATAAGTTTTGCGGGATCTTTATCACAAATATGAGTTACTGTTCCTGAGAAATTATCTCCTATACTAACGCTTACCGGAACGTGCTCGGCTTCGTACTCTAGATTATTACCGAGAGTTTCAAATTCTGGTTGAGATATGCCTCAAATCGTATACTATCTGATATGGATAAAGAGTAGTGTCGCAACCGATCTTTATGTCTTTTACCAGTTCTTTGAAATTCGCATTCCCACATAACTACTAGGTTGAATTCTTTGCTTCTTCTAATAAGTGTATCTCTTCTCATAGTGGATGCGCGTTCTTCTTTTCTATGCTTTGCATGAATCTCACACCCGTGCCAGTAACAGCCGTGATATTGATATACGGTATTGGTTTCTGGACAGTATCCATCTACTGGAGCTCCTAAAATCCATCTTTCACCCCCGTGTCCACACTGTTCGTGGTGAATGTGAATTCCCTCGCGATTTTCCACAGAGTACATCCATCGATCGCCCAATAACTGTTAGAACTTTTTGGGTAGAACGCTTTCTCGAACGACGAACGCGGGCGCTCTAAATAATTACCAATCACATACTACTTTTGTCTCACCTTTCATACATTTTGGTCCGTGTCTCTTCATATTACTCGCTTTCGTGAATTTCTGCTTGCAATTATCGCAGGCGTAAATTTTAGATAGTTTTTAAGGAATTTTTGGTTTTTTATTAGAAATGCGTGATTATTAAACAGTCCTATTGTCATTGGTTTATTACATATTGCCTTATAGTGCGTGGTACCCTTTTCAACCACCATACGTTACATTCGGTGGGTTGATATACTTCTATACCGATTTTAAAAAATTCTTCAACCTTTTTCAGATCTGAAAAAGGAATTGGTGAAACCACATTACTACCAAAATATTGCTTACTAAGTTCTTTCGCCTTTTCTGTACATCTGTCGGGTCTTTTATATGTCATATGCATAGCTAGACACCTGAATCAGACAAGGTCTGTCACTTATACTTATCTAAAGAATACATACCTTTTTTATTCTTCAGCCATTCTGGAAGTTCTCCTCCTGCTGCTTCTTTGGATTGTACTCCCAAATCTTTTCCCCTACTACCCTGTATTAGCTTTACGAAAACCTCTACCCATCTTACAAACTTCCACTTTGTATTCGGTCTGTCTATTTTATCGGACATTATTCGTGTTTGCTCCTTATCTGACAGCCATTTTTTAACGGTTTTCATTGATGATAGTGGTTCGCTACCACCGAGATTTTTGTGCATTATTATAGTTACAGGTTTTCCATTTTTAATTTCCTCCATATGTTCTAGCTTGTAAGAATATGAATATCTAAAATAAAAATTGGTTGTTAGATACGTAGCGAGTTTCTCGGACATGCGTTCAGACTCGTTAATGTTAATGTTTTTACGAAAGGATAATGTAGCTACCCGTCTTCCATTTTCTACCTTTTCCAATGTTTCATCGTGAGCCCCCAATATTTCTTCACCTTTTTCCACTATCGCGCGAACGAGAGATTTTTTCTTATTATTTTGTATTGGGCCACCTGTGTGTCTAATTTGGGACAAATTATTGGTGCTTGAAGGTTTTATTAAACTAGCCCTTAACTCCGCAATACTTTCTTTTTGAATTCTGTTACCAACTTCCTCCGCTAGTGAGAGGTTTGTAAATGCCCCTCTTTTATAGGCACGGGTAAACCGCTTCATAAACGCCTCATTCTTTGTGGCATTTATCAGCTTTGTCAACCCCCTAACTCTCAACCGTGTACTATAAGTAATCCCTAGAGATTCGGCTAATCTTCTCAAACTTTCTATTTCTGCTCTAGTTTCTGGCGTTATCATATTTTCTGTATTATATTTTTGTATAACCTATGCAATTTATCTGTTCAATTGGACGTCAAAAATTTACATAATGTTTTTTTCACGTCCAATTGAACAAATAAATTGTATAGGTTATATACATATATAATGGAGTGTGAGACTTGTTGTAAGACGTTTACGTGTAAAGACTATCTACGAAGGCATCTAGCGAGACGTAGAAAGTTTCCTTGTGTCCCCCCACAATTTCAATGCCCTAGATGCCCTTGTAAATTCGTTAGTGCCCAAACTCTTTGTAGACATAAGCAACTACGCTGTCAGGTGGCTAAAGGTGAACGTGGTAGACTAGAGCTGGTAGAATTAGTTGCTGATCTGCGAAATAAATTAGCTATATCGGAGGAGAAAAATGAGGAATATAAACTATTGTACTTGCATGAATGATTTCGACTTTTTCAAAAGTCAATTACCAATATAATTGGGACTCCCTCTCTTTTCAAAATTATTTTCTCCAAAAATTAATAAATTTGCTGTCGGGGAGACCCAATTTTCCTCGTTAACCAATTTTTTGATTTTCGGGGGTGGTGGGGTGGGGGTATTATAGAGGGTTATAAATCATATCACGGTAGGTGGTATCATTTTGACTCCCTTACTACTACTTATGGTATAACGAAAAACTTTAACCCAAAAACTTAACTAAAAACATTAACCAAAAAACTGAACCAAAAACTTTAACCAAAAGACTTAACCAATAAACTTAACCAACAACTTTAACCGGACACACGTAGTACGTACGTACGTACGTACGTACGTACGTACGTACGTACGCCCAAAGTGCCGACTATATCGCGCTTTCCGCAAGCGGGCGCGACAAAAACTTAACCAAAAACTTCAAAGTAATTTGACCTTGGCATTGGGCAAAGGGGCCGCACGGGAGGGGGGTAGAATGAAAATATAGATGATGATAAAAACCCATGTGAAGTTTCAAGGTAATGAGCAAAGCAGTTGCAGAGATATAGTATAACGAAAAACTTTAACCCAAAACTTAACCAAAAACTTAACCAAAAACTTTAACCAAAAAACTTAACCAAAAACTTTAACCAAAAAACTTAACCAAAAAACTTAACCAAAAACTTTAACCGGACACACGTAGTACGTACGTACGTACGCCCAAAGTGCCGACTATATCGCGCTTTTCGCAAGCGGGCGCGACAAAAACTTAACCAAAAACGTCAAAGTAATTTGACCTTGACATTGGGCACAGGGGCCGCACGGGAGGGGGTTATGAATGATATAGATGATGATAAACACCCATGTGAAATTTGAAGGTAATGAGCAAAGCAGTTGCAGAGATAGTAGTTACGAAAAACTTTAACAAAAGACTTAACAAGAAACTTAACCTTAACCAAAAACTTTAACCAAAAAACTTAACCAAAAACTTTAACAAAAAAACTTAACCAAACAACTTAACCAAAAACTTTAACCGGACACACGTACGTACGTACGCCCAAAGTGCCGACTATATCGCGCTTTCCGCAAGCGGGCGCGACAAAAAACTTAACCAAAAACTTCAAAGTAATTTGACCTTGACATTGGGCACAGGGGCCGCACGGGAGGGGGTTAGAATGAAAATATAGATGATGATAAACACCCATGTGAAGTTTGAAGGTAATGAGCAAAGCAGTTGCAGAGATATAGTATAACGAAAAACTTTAACCCAAAAACTTTAACCCAAAAACTTAACCAAAAACTTTAACCAAAAAACTTAACCAAAAAACTTAACTTAACCAAAAACGTTAACCGGACACACGTACGTACGTACGTACGCCAAAGTGCCGACTATATCGCGCTTTCCGCAAGCGGGCGCGACAAAAAATCGATTGTTTCTGTAAATGACGTCGAGAGTTGACGAAATGTTCAGATATACGCGTTATCCTCTTGTGCTGACTTTGGAAATCAATTTCTTTGGGTGGGATTATTCCGCGTATCACATATAAGTGACAAAAGCCGCAATAGTGTCCTGTGTTATCTCCCCTGCCTGCGAATATTGCAATTTTGAAATGTTATTATAATTATTACATAAAATGTATAATGTTTTCTAAAAAATACCACGACTCATTTGCATACGAAAATAGCATGATACCAACGCGCGTCACTATCAGTAAGATAATTATTACTAAATGAGTATACCTGTATAGCGGCCACTTGTAATCTTTAGAACTGGTGGAATAGTGACACAATTATGCACTTATTTAATTCCTATAAAGAACAGTTTGTGGCTACTGAGTGGGTATGTACCTTTAAACGAGTTCAATAGAAATGAAAATAAATGATATTCCATCGTATATTTTTTATAGTGGGAAATAATAGAATATAATTTATTGACTTAAACTCATACAAGTTTCTCGTCATATAAACAAATACATCTACATGTATATACAAAATAGCGACGTAAGCTTGAAAACATGAAACAATACATGTGAGTATGTAGTAAGCCGAAGATGTACGATTTTGCATAAAAAATATGGACATTGAAACCTCGCTAAACCTGACACCATGGGAGGTTCCCAGGGTGTCCGGTTTAGCGAGGTTTCACTGTAAATCAGGCATTTGATTATTCCGAGTCATAGTTGTGTGCTATCATGAACATGCATTATCACCCGAGATAAATGTCCATGAAACCCATCACAATTATGATCACAAATGTTTCTGGTTGTTTGGTTTAGAGGTTCCACTGGACAAAAACTGCGATATTTTGTTCCGTAAATGATGTGGAAAATTGATCTTCAGTGCAAATGTGGAATAGGACGTTATTTGTTCTGAACATTTCGTCAACTTTCGACATCATTTCGACATCATTTCGACGCATATCATAAATGTTTTTAATGAGATATCCCACAGCTTAGGTACAAAATAAAACTCATATGGCTTGTATGCATAGCATTTTGTCCAGCGATACATACCTTAGGCTACGTGACTTGTTATAATCTAATTAATGTGTAATTAGTCCTGCCGAACTTCCACGGGACCCGGACTTGCCGTATATACAATGGGTTTTTGGTGATTTTTCATCTTTAGGATTTACAGTGGAACCTTTCTAAACCGGACACCAAGGAAACTAGAGCAAGGTATTCCACGGTTTCAATGCACTTCCTGGGTCGCGTCATCACGTAAAAATGTAAATGCTTTGATTTAACGACGGCACTGGTTCGATGACCTTGCATGTCGGGACCGACTATTTATGTCCCCATCCGATAGGACTAGGCTATCACGAAGGTGTCTTGCCCAAGGACACGCCGAATCGGTGCACGGCCGCCGTAGTTGTATCAGACAATTGTCTGTATTAAGTGGTGAGGTCCGCATGTGGCCCTATTGATGGGTATTTTTGTTTGCGGGCCTATTTATGTTTAGTATAAATATATGATGATGGAGGGCGCGGTCATTGTTGTTGTGAAGTGATGTTGGGTGGTGCGAAGCGAGTCCGCCGGCTTCATCGCTGGAGAGTCCCGTGGGTCCCCTGTCCTCAGGCCCACCCCGAGACCGTCGCCCGCGACGCAGTCACCGCGAGCCCGCTCAGAGGAGCGCACCATTATTCTGGATTCGGCGGTCAAGCGTCCATCGTCCAGGCGCACACCCACGCTCCACGGCAGGGTTTGTAGTGAGGCAGTCCGGATCAGGTAATCTGTTTGGGCTTCATCCCGGGGACTAGGATGCTGCGGGGGTGATACTCCCTCTTGTGACCTATGTCATATTGACAACGGTGGACCACGCCCCGATTTGTGATGTTTCTTTTGTTCCCCAAGTTTATATTTTGTGTGTGTTGTTTTTCCCCCGTGGGTTTGTTGCATGTGTGTGGTGTGGTTCGTTTTTTTTTGTCCCCTTTTTAGGCTATACGGTTTTGTTTAGCGGATACATGTTAGGCCTGTGTTGGGGGGAAGGGTGAGGGCTGTACTATTATGTTTGGCTAGCTGGCGTGTTGGCGTGTTGGCAGGTTTCGTCATCAGGTATTGTTTAGCTTAATTATATTTAACGGTGGCACTGGCTCTAGGACCTTGCATGCCGTCTGCCAAGAATGGGAGAAAGAACGGAGGTAGAGATTTTTTGAGAGAAGCCGGTAATTCGTATTTACAGAGCATTTGGTAATTATCGGTACCCATTTACAGCTGGGTAAACTGGAGCAGTGTGGATAAAGTGTCTTGCTCAAGGACACAACGCACGCCGCTAGTCAGGCTCGAACCCACGACCCTTGGATCAGTAGTCCGACACACTAACCATTACGCCACGGCGCTCCCGTCATCAGGTAAAGTCAGTTTGCGGTTGATATAACGAATACTAATTATTCAATTTTTTTGTCTAATTATTCAAGTCTTTTGTATATTCAGTTTCATACACGCAGTTTGGAATGTTAAATGTTAACAATTACAAGTAAATATTTTTTTTAGAAAATATGCATTGCTGTAGAAAACGTTATACTTTTTATGTAATAATTATAAAAACATTTAAAAATTGCAATATTCGCAGGCAGGGGAGATAACACAGGACACTATTGCGGCTTTTGTCACTTATAATACGCGAAATAATCCCACCCAAAGAAATTGATTTCCAAAGTCAGCACAAGAGGATACCGCGTATCTCTGAACATTTCGTCAACTCTCGACGTCATTTACAGAAACAATCGATTTTTAAAACAATAATTTTCATGAAATATCACATAGTATGGTTATATAAATGCTTGATATTTCCGGTGCTACATGTCAAATCCCTCAGTATAATTTATCCGAAACCACCGAATGAAGTTAGCACCGAATGAAGTTAGCACCACCGAACGAAGTTAACACCAAATGACGGGAGCACATTACCAAATGACGGGAGCACATTACCAAATTATGACGGGAGCACAAATGACGGGAGCACATTACCAAATGACGGGAGCACATTACCCACATTACCAAATGACGGGAGCACATTACAAAGTGACGGGAGCACATTACCAAGTGACGGGACCACATTACCAAGTGACGGGACACATTACCAGTGACGGGACCACATTACCAAATGACGGGACCACATTACCAAGTGCCGGGACCACATTACCAAATAACATTACCAAATGACGGGACCACATTACCAAGTGACGGGACCACATTACCAAATGACGGGAGCACATTACCAAGTGACGGGACCACATTATCAAGTGACGGGACCACATTACCAAGTGACGGGAGCACATTACCAAATGACGGGAGCACATTACCAAGTGACGGAAGCACATTACCAAATGGCGGGACCACATTACCAAGTGACGGGACCACATTATCAAGTGACGGGACTACATTACCAAGTGACGGGACCACACTACCAAATGACGGGAGCACATTACCAAGTGACGGGACCACATTACCAAGTGACGGGAGCACATTACCAAATGACGGGAGCACATTACCAAGTGACGGGACCACATTACCAAATGACGGAACCTCATTACCAAGTGACGGGACCATACTACCAAATGACGGGAGCACATTACCAACTGATGTGAGCTTACAAAAGACAGGCATGGCGTTTCATATTATAATGTGGCATGTTATCCCGTAGGATTTTCGTGATAAAATTGATTTTTTGGCTTTATCAGGTCGAGTTGGGGTCACACTATTGGAAAATGATGGGGTTCAAATTTTCTGACCCCTCGACCCCTTTTTTATTTGGGGTGGGGGGGGGGGGGGTGGGTCAGTTTCGTCCAGTGACACCCTAGTCACCGCCTACTTCTAGATTCGTTAATAGTGAACCGATTTACACAATCTGTGTGTCGTTTTATATGTTGGTGAGGGTACTGATTCCAGTTATAACACTTTCAAAATACTCGGAAGTGGTATTTACCAACTTCCGGTTATGGTCGACGGCAAAGTCAAATTATTGTGTATGCTAAGTGACAAACCTCGTCATATCTATCTTTTTGCCACGATTTTAAGTTATTGATGATTAGTGTCCTTTCTATTGTGATTGGCAGTTTTTCACATAACAATAATCATTTGAACGTATTGATTAATAGATTGATTGATCGAAATTGGGTGTACGTCTATTTAGCAAACGAGGCCGGGATTTATCTAATGCCCAATTTCAAGTGAGATACGTAACGTAACTATCATCTAGAAGTCCTGTCCGAATAGTGTGTGTACGATCATCTGCAATGAGCGTTCCACCTCAAGCAAGAGTCTTGTGAAGTATCCTGATATGATTGAACATCTAATTAAGTGTTGTAATGAGAGCTTATTATTGGGTGAATTTGATATAAAACAGCTAAGCGATCGCCTAAATAACTCAAGTGAATATGAACGTAAGTCTATGTTGTAACATAGTGAATGTAGAAAACCACCTGTCAACAAGAGCATGATTGAACGGCTCAGGGGTAAGCGAACCCGGTGTGACTCTTCTGCATGCCCCTCGCGAGGGCGAGGGCGGCTTTCAACTGGGACTGACTCTGTCCGACCTAAAAGGGCAAAAACTACCCCGAAGTCACAGATATGTTTATTCTCGTCCTGCAGCTTCTGTTCCAATAACCTGTCAGACCCGTTCCATCGTGTTTACTTAGACAACATGGGTGCAAACTAGCTTGACATAAAGCATACGACTCTGGATGATCACGCCAGAACTAGCGTGTCAGAGTTAGAGAGCGCCGGTAATGCTTCTGCTCTCGAAAAATAATAGCATAGGAAGTGTTTGCGTTCTGCTCAGCGTACATGTAGTTCAGTAGATCATATTAATGCCCATCTTATTCAAGACCTTCTCGAACTGCATGGACAAAACCAAGGTTCGCGTGGGTGACAAGGTTATCAAGCTGCGTGAGGAGCCTGAACTATTTGTCAGATTCCTAATTATCCAAGGAAGCCGACCCGAGCTGGTGCTAAAACTAGAAGATACCATAGGAGAATATGAAATGTCAGTGGTCCCGCTGTCCCTTTGCGCTGTTGATGGGTCCCTCTATATTCCGACAGACAAAGCCAGTCTAATGCACGCCGTTGAAGAAGCCAAAGTTGAACCGCTTCAGTTGAGCCCTACTATCGACATAGTGCCGGACGGTCGTCATTCTCGAGTCCTTGTTGTTGATGCCATGGCTGTTATCCAGAGCATGAAAAGGAAAATGCGCAGGCTTTCAGAATTTCAAGATGCATTCATCAACGCATAGAGATGATGATGATTGGCTATGATGAGGGAAGGATAGTCTTTGACTTTGACGGTGACCGCTATCTCGATCTGTCTCTGAAGAACAAGACACGTCAGAAGAGGGCAGTGACACCCACAGAGTTTGACATACACCCGGAAATGAAGATTACCATGTCTATCAAAGAATTGCTATCTTCATCAAGAACCAAGTGTAGCCTTACAGATATGTTCGCTCAAGGTTTACTTCAACACTTCACTAGCAACAGTGTTTGTAAACTCGTCGTTCTGCTTGACAATAAAATCAAGGGCCATGATTTTGAAGATGAGCATTCACATGAAGAGGCTGATACACTCATTCCCAATCAAGTGATGGCTTCAGTAGCAGACGACCCTGGTCGAGAAATATGCGTGTGGTCACCAGACACCGATGTCCACATTCTTCTCATCGACCTATTGTCTAATGGTCGCCTTGGAACTCAAACCCGCTTAAAGTTTCTAACTGGCAAGGGCAGAAAATTCAGAGACATTGATGTGGTTGAGCGCGTACGAGTGATTGGGCGTCGTAAATGTCAAGGACTCATCGGTCTCCACAATTTCTCCGGTGCTGACTGGGGCGGAAAATTGGTCAGTATTTCCAAGAAGATCTTGGTGAGCGCATATATGAAACTTGATGAAGATGACCTTGCTATTGACTGTTTCCGGCATCTTGGCGAAGGTCCTATTCCATCTTAGCTGGTCTACGGATAACTACCATCACAGGTGAAGTGTTGAGAGGAGCCGTTCATCTGCCGTGTTTACTGTCCGACAGGGTCCACAGTATTGCCAACTCTACGATGGGAGATGTTTCGGTCTTAGAACTTATATGACATGACCTCACACAAATTGCAACATAACTTCTTTCAACTGGTTTATTGTCCTGTATAAGATCAAAAGTCCTAATAGAAACGAATATTCTTTTTTAAAGTACAGTAATTATGCCAATAAAAACCACACATGATTTCTTTCAATGATTGCACATTTTGCAGTTACCAACTTGACCTTTTTGCAATGAATCATGTTCACAAAATAGTGACATTAATTTTGAAAATCACTTAAATTTGTTGTGAATTTCCCTTTTAACATGCATTGTACTGTATCTAACTTCATGTCTCATATAAAACAATGTGTCTGGTAGATTATGGATAGTATTGAACCTTTTGTCTGAACATCAGACAAGCAGAAAAAAATCCATTTTTTAACATGGGCGGCAATGGAGAAAAATGACATCACCGATTTCAGTACTTTTCAATAGGTTCCACCACCTGGATTCCTTAGGACTTTTGATATGTTATACAGAACATATTTATGAGAATTAAACAGCAGAAAGAGTTTCTGTTGCAATTAGTGTGAGGTCATGTCATATAATGCCTGTACTACTTAGCGTGATGGCTGCCAGTATCCTAATTAAACCTAATCTCATAATTCCTGAGTGTTTACAAAGTAATTAAGAAGCTTTCAACACAATCAGCACGCTTACATTACCATATACAGTGTATAGTAAAAAGTGTACAGGTACAGTGTATTGCCAAATTAAGTGTACACTTGTCCAGAAACAATGGCGACAGATAGGAAAGTTTCAAAAACTAGAAAAAGCGATGATGACAATTCAGGATGGCTGTGCAAATTGTGTAAATCAAAATTCACATATGAAAAATCTGAACTTATGGAATGCGAGTACTGTGAGCTACATTTCTGCCATAAATGCCTAACACTATCAGTCGCAGAATACAAGCTACTGAGTAAAAGATCCGACTTGCATTGGTATTATCCGCCGTGAGAGGAAAAGGCAA
Source organism: Conchocele bisecta (assembly GCA_029237695.1). NCBI lineage: Eukaryota > Metazoa > Mollusca > Bivalvia > Lucinida > Thyasiridae > Conchocele > Conchocele bisecta. The sequence goes on from CM055265.1 coordinate 175,543,166, forward strand.
TGAAGAGTATGAGGATTGAAAAAGAAATCGAAGACCGCTGCAAGGAGTACTTTGCTAAATATGAAACGCGACTACAGAAAATAGAATCGGATGTGGCAGAGAAGGCGGATATAGAACAAGTAAAACACCTGATCAGTGAAATGACAAAAAAAGACGCAGCGGAAGGGGGAGGAAATGCTACTGAGGATGTTAGTGAACAAATAAATGAGTTTAGAGAGAGTGAGGCAAGACAATGTAATGTAATTATGCACAACATACAAGAGTCTGAAGAAATGGAGACACAGGATAGAAAGGATCATGATTTGGGCATTATTGGTGAATTATGCGAGATAATCGAAACTGATAAGGAAAGTGTAAAGAATGTCTCAAGGCTAGGGAAACGCATAAAAGATGATGATGGAAAGACTAAATCGCGACCGATGAAAGTCATATTCGGGGAAGAAAGAAACAAGAGTCGATTCATGATAAATCTGAGAAATCTAGCACAAGCAGGTGGTAACTTTCAAACAATCAGTGTAGTGCATGACATGACGCAACATGAGAGAAAGCTCAATAAAGAGAAAGTAAGCGAAGCAAAAGACTTGAATGCAAAAAAGCGCGTAGGGGGACTACAACTATGTGGTGACAGGACCACCTTGGGAAAGGAAAGTGGTCAAAGCAAAACGCAAAAACACAACAGAATAGATATTTGTTTAACTGTAAATAGCGAAAACAACACATCTGCGGGGTATGTTGAGCGATTTTAAATGTTTATTCAAATGCAGATAGACTACCGAACAAAATGGGTGAGCTAAAGGCCATGATACAGGAGGAGGAATCCGAAATAGAAGTTATAGGCATAACTGAAGTATATCCCAAGAACTGTAGATATTTACCGGGAAAGGCTGAGTTATGAATACAAGGCTATGAACTGTTTTTAAATGAAAATAACAGCAGCAGCATTATATATTAATGACAAATTGAATATCGTTGAAGTTAAGCTGAGTTCAGTGAAAGCGTATGGGTCGAAGCATAGGGATACAATACTCATAGGATGTGTTTACAAAAGTCCAAGCAGTGACAGGGATAATTTAATCGCTTTAAACGAATTGATAAGGGAAGTTGGTAGAAGAAGCAAATTATACTCGCATATCTTCATTATGGGAGATTTTAATTTCCCAAACATACACTGGAGTAAAGATACGGCTAAAGGAGACAAAATGAGCGAGGAATTCATCGAATGCATTAGAGACAGTTATTTATACCAACATGTAGGCGGATATACCAGGGCAAGAATAGATAGTGAACCGAGTGTACTGGATCTTATATTTACTAATGAGGAGGACATGATTGATAAGATAATCAACACCAGCCCGCTCGGTCACAGTGACCACAGCTGCTTGGAATTTGTTTACAAGTGCTACCGTCAGCTAGCACGGGACCCAGGTGGAATTTCTTCAAAGGAGACTATACCGGAATGGCAAAGGAGCTTGACATAAACTGGAAGGAATTGCTAAACAGCAAAGACCCATATGAGCTGACAGAATTGTTCTTGGACAAATTCAACAAGGCGAAAGAAAAATTCATCCCAAAAGTAAACGAAAGAAAATTAAAAAAAACTACAGGTGTTGGCAGAGATATATGGAAACTAAAGATGGAAAGGAGTACCAGGAATATATAAAATTAAGAAATCAGGTGAAAGGCATGGTTATAAAGGCAAAAGGAAATATGGAAAGGGGCATAGCTAAGAATGTGAAGTCTAAACCAAAACGTTTCTGAAAGTATGCAAACTCAAAAAATCTCCGATCTAAAGTGTAATACTGATAGTGCAGTCAAATTGACAAACAACGACAAAGAGAAAGCCGATGTACTAGCAGATTTCTTCAACAGCGTATTTACAAACGAACCCGAATGTGAAATACCAGGACTGGCATCAGTACCTCTGCAACACAAGTTTGTTAATAGAAGTTTTAAAGAGGAAGATATAACTAAGTTACTAACACATTTATTAGCAAACACATCACCAGGACCAGATGAACTACACCCAGTCAGTTTGAAGGAATTGGCACATACAATAAATAGCCCACTGACCATCATATTTAACGCATCACTAGCAGCAGGAAAGTTACCATCAGTTCGGAAAACCGGGAAAACCGGGAAAACCGGGAACATTACAGCACTATTCAAGAAAGGAGTGAAAGCTAACACAGGAATATATCGACAAATAAGCTTAACTAGTAGTAAGCTGATGGAGAAACTAATAAGAGCAGAGATAGTAAGCCATATGGATACAAACAAACTGTTCAGTAATAAACAGTTTGGTTTCCTAGCAGGAAAGTCGACAACAAATGAACTGCTAAAAATGTTAGACGAATGGACAGAAATATTAGACAATGGCGGAACATTAGATGCAATATATATGGACTTTATGAAAGCTTTTGATAAGGTACCACACAGGATATTACTGGGTAAACTAAAAACATATGGGGTATCAGCAGCCAATACATTAACTGGGTGCATTCCTACCAAGTTTTGTCGAAATCCGCTTGGCGGTTCTTGAGAAGAAGATTTTTGAAGAATTTGTGCTATTTTTAGACGGCGGCCATCTTGGATTACTTAATGACGTCATTTTAACAATTTTGTAATCCCCCTACCTAAGGACCATGACCATGAAGTTTGGTGACTATAGGCCCAATGGTTACCGAGGAGAAGACGTTTGAAAGTGTTCACGGACGACGGACGACGACGAACGACGACGAACGACGACGACGGACGACGAACACATTGCGGTAACAATAGCTCACATGAGCTTCGCTCAGGTGAGCTAAAAATGCCATCAACTGCGCACAAGCCAAACGGTTCAATAAATGTGTTTTTTTTGTGCACATTAATGATTGTTAAAGAAACTGTCGATGTCCTAGGATGTCGAATCCAGAGGTTCCTATGAAAATCACTTAAAATATTTACCATAGTGGCGGCGGAAGCCGAACATTATTGGGGGGGGGGGGGGGGGGGGGGGGGGGGGGGGGGGGGGGGGGGGGGGGGGGGGGGGGGGGGGGGGGGGGGGGGGGGGGGGGGGGGGGGGGGGGGGGGCAATGTTTGAGTGGGCCCGAAGGTCCCGATAGCGCTAGGGGGTCCGGAATGCATGCATGCCCCCCGGAAATTTTTGAAATCCAAGTGGTGTGAAACGCCATTACCTGCATTCTCAGCAAAGTTCTCAGCAAAGTTCCCAGTACTCATGATTACACAAATATATTAGAATAAAAAAATCCAAAATTTACAGATTTATTGGGGTGGGGGGGGGTGGGCTACACCCCCCCCCAACAAAATTATTGGCCAACCCCCCCCCCCCCTCTTTTTCCCCCCTCCCCCCCCCCCCCACCACCGCTTCCGCCGCCCCTCTTTACCTCTTTCTAACACCAAAAACACGATCATTGAACATGTGTTAATAATTACAATGTAGCTATCGTCAACTATCGATAGTTGGCAGTGTATTGCGATACATGTATCGTGAAGATATGTACCTCGATCTATCGATTCATCGATACTATCGGTCCACCACTAATAATTAATTGTGTCACTATTTCACCTGTTCTAAACATTACGAGTGCCCTGATATATGTGTACATATATAATCATTTAGTAATATTTATTTTACTGCCAGTACTTGTCATATCTAGTTATCTACAGAACATACAAAAACTACCCGTCTCCCTATATTATAAACTGGCATTTTGTGCCAACTGCGTGGGCATGTACCTTTAAACTCTGTAATTTTATTTATGTATTGTTTAAATGTATTTGACAATTACCACGGTAGTGATGGTAGTATTTATCAAAAATCATACCCGCGATATATATATAGTGTACATATTTGAACAGTTCTAAATATAATTAATTCATTGAAATAAATAATGAAATTTGAAACAGTATACGTACGTACAGCATCTGGGACACAGTAACCAGTTTACGTTGGTGTCTAATCCTCTCTGCTGTAGATCTCGAGCGTGCGCGATTGCTAGTTATACTCTGCTTTTTATTTATTTCTTGACTTGGAAAAACCAGACCACTGCTAAATATAGTTAGCAAAGCTGTAACAATGTGAAACATAATCAGTGTGTATTGTATTTTTTGGTAAGTTTCTAAACGTTAGACACCACCAAATAGTTTTACTATATAATTTAACCGAATGCCATCCAATAAGGCCAGTCTATCCTACTTTCACTATTCGTATGGATGCTGTGGGACCCACTTGTACATGACCTGCAGCCAGTCTGTACTGGTTCTGCATGAACTAAACAATATGTTCACTTACTCCTAAGAAAGAAAAATCCAACCTTGTCATATCCTCCAATATTGTGTACATTTTTTGGCCACGGAAACTCCGTTTACATCAAGTGACCAACAGGTTCAATGTTTTCTTTTAATGATACAAATATGGTGAAAACTGGTGTTAAAGGCACCCCAAAATGTTCCTCAAGTGAAACTGGGTAGTAATGGATCAAAATTTGCAAGCAAACGGTGTATGTGACCTCAAAACACCCGCACTATTTTGTTATACCGGCCGGACTACTTTTGCCTACACACTGGGCGATTTCGCACCATTTGGTGTCTTCTAACATATAAGTGTACCAGTCCCACTACAAATCATTCTACAATATTCACTATTCAAAACTAGCTTCTATTCCTGGATACAGTACCAAGTTTGTAGCAAATATCTCAAATGGTGTTCGCACAGCAGCTGTGTAACTCCACCATGTGACTGTCCACATTCTGCCTTAAATTGAGCTACTACATAACTATGGAGAATTTTAATAGATGATGAATTAAAAGCACAAATCTCCATAAAATCACATAGCATTACCCTAAATAGTGTTATAGCTAACCATTCTTCATATAAAGACTCATCACGGAAACAATACCAACATGTATGCCACTCTGGAATGGTCGACAGACAAAAGGGTACTGGCTTGGAACGGTCAGTCAAGAAATTTGCTTTATGGCGCAGAAGGAAAGGAAAAACAATGTTTTCTGAGTACTAGTGTATTGGTACTATACCGATAATGCGAAAACAATACACTTACGCCTAATTTTGGGCTAAATTTTGGAACAGCGTCGCAATGTCGCGCCACTTTCCCGAACTTCTTAATTGTCCATCAGGAAGCCAATATCAATGAAACAAAAATGAAAAACACACTATAATGACTGTTTTGGTGTATATTACTGTCACATTCCAAGCCCAATCACCTACCAGTAATTTACATACACTAGTTTATTATATTTGACAAATAAAGCTGAGAAATCAAGATTTTAGAAGATTTTGAAGCTGATAACTGCATATCCGTCTACGATACAACAAGAACAAATGTGTTGCGTCGCGGAGTCCGCTCGATTACTCTTGTCACAGTAACTAAAATTATGTTCCCAGAGACATAGCTTCAAGAAACATAAACTTCCAACTTCAAATTATACAAAAAAAACATATCTCACATAGAGCCTAGGCACACCTTATAACTTAAGTGTATCAGTCCCACTACAAATCATTCTACAATATTCACTATTCAAAACTAGCTTCTATTCCTGGATACAGTACCAAGTTTGGAGCAAATATCTCAAATGGTTGTCACACAGCAGCTGTGTAACTCCACCATGTGACTGTCCACATTCTGCCTTAAATTGAGCTACTACAGAACTATGGAGAATTTTAATAGATGATAACTTAAAAGCACAAATCTCCATAAAATCACATAACATTACCCTAAATAGTGTTATAGCTAACGATTCTTCATATAAAGACTCATCACTGAAACTGTACCAACATGTATGCCACTCTGGAATGGTCGACAGACAAAAGGGTACTGGCTTGGAACGGTCAGTCAAGAAATGTGCTTTATGACACAGGAGGAAAGGAAAAACAATGTTTTCTGAGTACTAGTGTATTGGTACTATACCGATATGCGAAAACAATACACCTACGCCTAATTTTGGCAAATTTTGGAACAGCGTCGCGATGTCGCGCCACTTTCCCGAACTTCTTAATTGTCCATCAGGAAGCCAATATCAATGAAACAAAAAAGAAAAACACACTATCATGACTGTTTTGGTGTATATTACTGTCACATTCCAAGCCCAATCACCTACAGGTAATTTACATACACTGGTTTATTATATTTGACAAATAAAGCTGAGAAATCAAGATTTTAGAAGATTTTGAAGCTGATAACTGCACATCCGTCTACGATACAACAAGAACAAATGTGTTGTGTCGCGGAGTCCGCTCGATTACTCTTGTCACAGTAACTAAAATTATGTTCCCAGAGACATAGCTTCAAGAAACATAAACTTCCAACTTCAAATTCTACAAAAAAAACATATCTCACATAGGGCCTAGGCACACCTTATAACTTAAGTGTATCAGTCCCACTACAAATCATTCTACAATATTCACTATTCAAAACTAGCTTCTATTCCTGGATACAGTACCAAGTTTGGAGCAAATATCTCAAATGGTTGTCACACACAGCAGCTGTGTAACTCCACCATGTGACTGTTCCACATTCTGCCTTAAATTGAGCTACTACAGAACTATGGAGAATTTTAATAGATGATAACTTAAAAGCACAAATCTCCATAAAATCACATAACATTACCCTAAATAGTGTTATAGCTAACGATTCTTCATATAAAGACTCATCACTGAAACTGTACCAACATGTATGCCAATCTGGAATGGTCGACATACAAAAGGGTACTGGCTTGGAACGGTCAGTCAAGAAATGTGCTTTATTACACAGAAGGAAAGGAAAAACAATGTTTTCTGAGTACTAGTGTATTGGTACTATACCGATATACGAAAGCAATACACTTACGCCTAATTTTGGCAAATTTTGGAACAGCATCGCGATGTCGCGCCACTTTCCCGAACTTCTTAAATGTCCATCAGGAAGCCATTATCAATGAAACAAAAATGAAAAACACACTATAATGACTGTTTTGGTGTATATTACTGTCACATTCCAAGCCCAATCACCTACAGGTAATTTACATACGTACTGGTTTATTATATTTGACAAATAAAGCTGAGAAATCAAGATTTTAGAAGATTTTGAAGCTGATAACTGTCCGTATACGATACAAAAAGAACAAATGTGTTGCATCGCGGAGTCCGCTCGATTATTCTTGTCGCAGTAGCTTTAAATTTTGTTCCCAGAGACATAACTACAAGAAACATAAACTTCCAACTTCAAATTCTGCAAAAAAACATATCTCACATAGGGCCTAGGCACACCTTATAGGTTAGACACCACCAAATAGTTGTACTATATAATTTAACCGAATGCCATCCAATAAGGCCAGTCTCTCCTACTTTCACTATTCGTATGGATGCTGTGGGACCCACTTGTACATGACCTGCAGCCAGTCTGTACTGGTTCTGCATGAACTAAACAATAGGTTCACTTACTCATAAGAAAGAAAAATCCAACCTTGTCATATCCTCCAATATTGTGTACATTTTTTGGCCACGGAAACTCCGTTTACATCAAGTGACCAACATGAGTAGTATAGGGTGGACAAAATCACAGACTGCCTGGGTGTACCTGGGTGTACGGGGCAGCCGGCGCAGCCGCGGCAGCCAAAATACGCAGGTTCGCTTTCATCCCCGCGTACGCGTTCGTCCGCGCGTACTCGTTCGTCCGCAGGTTCGGTGACGTAACGCTCGAGCGTTTTCGCGGACAGCGTAGGCGAACACGGTAGTACATATGTAGTCGCGGGCAATATCGATCGCTGGTCCCGTATCGGTATACCGCGGGTTTTCCCGTGACATAGGCGCTATCGATTCGTTGACTAACTAGCCGGACGATCAAAAATTCTCCGCTTTATGGCCATAGTATTGATACGGGATTTATACAAATTGTTTAGAATATTTCAAAGAGAGGATTATATCCGTAGTCGGGACATCTCGATTCGAACATAATAACCGCTAAACATCGTATTTTATAGTCATTCTCAATTCGGATATACGCGAGGTAACGTCGAAGGTTATATATATAAAATACGATGTTTAGCGGTTATTATGTTCGAATCGAGATGTCCCGACTACGGATATATATATAGAGAGAGAAAAGTATATATATTTAAATTACAAGCAGCAAGATGTATTCCGTTAGCGGTACGTGTCGACTAGGAAACGACATTCATCTGGATATCAGAAAATATGAACATTACAGCGAATTGGTGTTTGACGAATACGCGTTTGAAGGAAAGTTCGTGTTACCCACAGTCAGGGAGTTTCGCTTGTCACTACAAAGATGGAATTAGCTCTTGTTGAACTTAGCGGATATAGAGCAGACGATCCTGGAACATAAGATTGGACGCGATGTGCGTTTTGAACTCCATCTAGGAGGGAACTATTACTTACGCATAAACAGAGGATTTGAAGCGGTTAATTTAAGAAAATACAGCATCCCAGACGGAGCAAACGATATACAACCCACACGAACGGGTATCGCTTTAAAGTTCGATGAATTTGATAGACTCGTGAGTTTAATACCCGACATCGAACGGCTCGTACCAGAACTCGCTACGATCCAACCGTGTTACATGCAGCCGGATCACGCCAATTTACTCGGAGCGCTATACTACACAGAGTACAATCCTAACTGCGTCCTATAAGAAGAGACGATGTTAATTTGGATATATTTATTCCACGAATACGTGGCGAAGACGCTGATACCTTATTATAATTTAAAATTCAAGGCTCGGGAAGCGGCCAATAGTTTTATAGAGTCTTGGGAAAATCGACAAAATGAATGTAGAAACTGCTCGCATGCTGGGAATGAGATCGGAGAATGCCAAACGACACATATAGCCGCTGTGAAATGGATTGGCGTTTCGGTTATGATACTCATAACTCTAGCCATCCCGACGTTGATTTTGATCAGACGATTATCAACGGATCGCGGTGATCGATTGATCGATTACGTCACGACATCCAGTAGTAACGCGATGGCGTGCGATTACAGCGAACGTTACGATCTCGGTGAAACGACGTATTTAACGGTGTATGACCTAAGCGGATACGTTATACTGGACATAAGGAGATTTATCAACAACTCGGCATCTATCGCCAGTATTCCCCTGAACTTAAATCAATGGGCAGTCCTTAAAGGACAAATTCCCTCTATTGATGACGCTATCGGCACGAATACTGACTGAACGACGAGTTACGATTGGATGATGGGTGGTCGACGCTGATTGGATTGAATATAACGTTTAAATCCGCATGCGCCGTTGACGGACATTCATTATTCGGTTGGTTCTCGAGTCGATAACATCAGCAGCAGCGCAACATGTCTGAGAACCCAGAAAACCAAGCAGGAGGTGCGAACATTCAGGGAGGCGATACAGCGTTTAATCCTAGATATTTACAACACATGGGCAAGGAACTGTACATGTTCGACGGCGTATTTAATGGTACTACGTACATACACGTTCGGGAGCTGAGTCGGGAGAATAAGAGGCCTACTGTCAACGGAATAACGCTCACATTACAAAGATGCAACGAACTGTACTCTATCTTACCGGAAGTTGTAATTCACGTCGATCAATTGCGAAGAAACGAGCCCACATTCTATCGACGACATATAGGCGGGAACTGGTTCGTTACTATGGAGACGTGGTACGATACCGTGCACATTAGAAACTTCTGGCTACCGAACAATGAAACGAGTATACGTGCCACGAGAAAGGGGGTTTCATTGACATTGAACCAGTTTGAAGAGCTGACAAATGAACTCCGAATCCTGGATACGTTTGTGCCGGAACTAAACCGAGTAGTGCCGTGTTGCTTATCCGGCAAGCACGTCAGAGATGTATGTAAAGAATGTTCGCCAAACAATACTAGCGTGGCATAGCGCTCGTTTTCTCGCGTTCATGTATATGTAAATAATAAAAGTATTATCCATGTACCACCGTATCAATTTATCATTTGCTCGCACTAAGTTAACATCATGCGCATCACAAACGTAGTTTATGGTGCTAGTTTAGGTTGCCTGATATATCTGAGAACCCTCAGTAATTTATTGGGTAACGCTAAATATGACCCGAACCGATTCTCTGGGCTGATATGGCGTCATGATCGTATAAGAGGATGTTGTCTAGTGTTCCGTAATGGAAAAGTTGTTTGCAACGGGTCGGCTGCTAGTTTTAAAGACGGCGAGATCAGACTGACCCAGTATGTCAGAAAACTACGACGTTTAGGTTACGAGATACGCTTATCCGACGTCAAATTAATCACGGCTTCTGCTTGTCATACGCTGAGTGGATCTATTGACTGTTCAACGTTTTGTAAGGAAAGTGGTTCTAGTTACGAACCAGAATTGTTTCCAACGATAGTGTTTAAGAAAGAGAAAATACATTTCTCTTGTCATCTCAACGGTAAGCTGGTAATTACCGGTATTAAAGCGGAGGAAGATTTGGAAGACGTCGTCTATCCCGCCCTCATTGAGCTAGAGCTATATCAGTGATTCTATATGTTATGTACATCTGGTGTCCCGGTGTAATTTACTGACAAATCACACAATTTATAAGGAAAACATTTTTTTTTTCAGTAAAGAACTTATGTATAATACCAATCCATTAAGAAAACAGTATTTACAATTCTTGTTATGTGTATTTTCTGTTGTTGGCATACGTGTGGTGCACCAAAGGGGCATGTCCCGATCATCAATCAGCACAGTTCACAAGCCCGTAATTGTCAAATCTTGTCCATTTGTACTTTACTATACATTGCATCTGAATTAAAATAGTTTGACATTAAACTTATTCTGCAATACATTTGCCTTTTGTTATAAAAAATACTGACGTTAATGTATCTGTCCCGCGAAATCGAAACATTACCGTTACGCTGAACAAAAAATGTAAAATCAGAGTAACCTCCCTTTCCTACTCTCAGCTACTAATGCAATGAACACTGTTTATGAGCGACCGATTTATAAATAAACACGGTGTTAACACAACTTAAGTCATTGCCGAGAACGAGGCCGGTCTGTATTCGGAATTTTAAGGTTACACATTACATGCATCATTACCGTTGTTGGTTTATACACGTCCATATGTATGTAGGTCGACTGAAACCAAAATGGGTGGATAGACACACTTACAACGTTGCATTTGCATATTCTACATTTCTGATGCGTTGTATACAGAGGGGTGAAAAATGGGAGTTTTTAAAGAATAATCATTTCCGTTACGGTCATTTCCGTTACAAAATTGTGTAACGGTAATGACGATCGTGTAACGGCAATGATAAATGACCATACAAACCAGCCAGTTCATGCGTCAATTAGATATAAACCAGGTCCCATCAGTTGTCGGTCAGTAATGGCACATTTATTCAAACCTGCAACATTTATATATCACGATTTAATTAGTAAAAGCTCTGAAACAACAAAAAACCGACACAGCTTCAAGGAGTGTGGGTTTCTAGTGGCAATCAATTAAAAGTAAACACTAACATGAAGTTATATTATACAGCATATTCAAAGTATAAATATGTTTGTTATATATGCTGTATTAGTATTTTAAATAAATGGAGAGTCATTACCGTTACATTTTGTCATTATCGTTACATAATCATTTCCGTTACGCCCATATTTTTGGAGGCTGTGCTAATAATTAAATGTAGTTTTATAACGATGTTTGGTACATGTGGTAAAACACGGCATTCTGTTACATGCCAAGCTATTTTGTTTTGCTTAACTTTACTGATTCATATTCAATACATGTTGTTGGGTTACCATACATGTAAATGAGAAATTTCACAACTTGATACTAAATTTCTCTGTTTCAAACTAATACAATTAGCTTACCATATTCTTGACACTTTTCTAAATAGATGCCCCTTCAGTTTTATGTTTTATGCCGTTGAAAAGAAAAAAATGTAAAGCTATATTTACGTCATGTAAATGTACGTAACGGAAATTACATTTCTGAGACCCCTGGTCCCTTGAAGTGGAAATAAAATATATAAAATGACGAGAACAATTGGCTATTCTATTATAAATGTAACACCTGGACTGTCACCCAATAGAATAAACACAGTTTAATGAATTATTGGTTCTACATCGAAACTAGAAAAACGGCACCAATATGTACATACAATATAGAATCACTGATATATGTCGTAAACAATTGCCACCTACGAACGATATTTAAAATCTATTTATTACGATCCTAAACATCCCGCCTCGTACTCTGGTGTGGAAAAGTTGTTTAAGGCAGTGAGGAAGGTTGGTAAATTTTTGCTAGACAGAAAGAAAATCAGAAAATGGCTAGAGAAACAAGAACCGTACACCGTTCACCGTCAAGTTGTGCGGAAGTTCACCAGAAGAAAAGTGGTAGTACCATACATCGATTATCAATGGGAGCTGGACACTGCGTACATGACCAATTACACAGAAGACAACGACGGGATTGGATATTTCCTGCTGCAGATTGACGCGTTTTCTAGATTTATTAGAACGTTTCCCATGTTTCGCGTGAATGGAGAGGTTGTGACTCGTGCAATGGCTGAGGTGTTCAAACGGAACAATGTACCGGATAAGATACACACGGATCGGGGTAGCGAGTTCAAGAGTCGAGTTTTCCAGAAACTGTTGAAAACACATCATATTGATCACTTCTACTCGAACAACGAGACTAAATGCGTTATGGTGGAGAGGGCGATCAAGACGATCAAACCTAGATTGGCTAGATATATGACTCATCATCAGACACATAGATGGATAGATATTTTACCCTCGGTCACCGATAGTTACAATAAAATTTACCATAGATCAATCAAAATGGCACCAGCGAGCGTAACCAAACGCGACGAGATATCTTTGTGGAAACTACGATACGAAAACCCGAAGAAAATTGTGAAACCATCGCCTGGATACAAGTTCAAGGTCGGTGATACGGTGTGGATATCGGCGTCCGTTTCAACGGGAATATGATGAGCGATGGTCGATCGAATACTTTTTGGTCAATACGCGTGGTAAAAAGCAGAATATCGATTACTATACGATCACAGACATAACAGGGGAGGTAATCGGTGGAACATATTACGCTAACGAATTGAGCAAGGTAACCGTAGATGACGATACCAAATTTAGAATCGAGAAGATTGTGCGCAAGAGAAAACGCGAAGTCTTAATGAAGTGGTACGGATGGCCCGTCAAGTTTAATAGCTGGATACCCGTGACAGATATAGACACATATAAGGCTGACAAAAGTATATACATCGATTGATCATGGATAGTTTTTATCTGTTTCTGAACTGTAAAGACTCGTTAAATGTGCATAAGAACAACTCAGCGTCAGCATTTGACATAGATTTGCCAAAAGAGTACGTATTGGATGGAAACTGGGAGTGTGGTTTGAAGGAAATAAGTTTAACGTTCGCATTCCAATCCGAATCTGATCGACTTTACATGTATTGCGATTAGCTAGTCGTACGTTAGGAATACGTTAATTCCAGTGTTGAGAAACGTGACTGTTGACGGTGATAGTACTCGTACCATAACATTCGCGGAACCATTTTATGTGAAAGTAAAGTCGACCGATCTACAGTGTCTATTAAAGATTCGGAACTGAAACCAGTCAAGTTCGAACATAACGATCTATATTGCGTTCTACACCTGCGAAAAACATGGGCTCGATAGAAGTATTCGATTTCAAACAAAGAAAGTGGATACCGTACGTCCCAGATTTCGAAAAGTGGCAAAAGCACTTCTGGGATATTCACGAAGGACGAGTAAAACCGGATTATAAAGGCCGATACATAGTGGGTAGCGGATCCCGGGAGAATGCGGTTGTAGACAATAACCAAAACAAAGTCGAAGTTAAATTGGTTACACCGGTCGCCCAAGCATTGGAGATGGCAAAATCAGAACTTGCTCGAGAAGAAATGCATAAGAAGGCGAAAGAACCAGCGAATCCAAGAAATAGAAAATCGCGGTACGCAGTCTATAAGAAGCCTAAGGAACCCCGCGAGGCTAAACGCGTTAGCAAACGATCAGCAAATGGACACGATCAATTGACCGGTTAATTATGGCCGAACATCATATACAAGAACTATCGATTTTCGAGTCACCACCCACCGATACGACAGTGCAATCGAGAGAATGGATCGAATATCGACCGGCCAATCAAATCACAGAGGGTTCGGCATTGGAATTTAACATATCCGCTCAGTCTTCCGCGTATATAGACTTGAAAAGGAGCCAACTTCGTATTAAACTACGCATTACTAATGAAGATGACACCCCCATTACGGAAGCGGAAACGGCTGGTTTGGTCAACTTGCCTTTGCACTCCATGTTTAGTCAAATCGATGTCGCCCTCCAGCAAACGCCAGTCAGTTAACTGGTAGTCAACTATCCTTACAAACTTATATCGACACGATTCTGAACACGAACGAGGTAGTTCAGCAAAACTATCTTACTAGCCAGATGTTCTACATGGACAATGCAAGTTATATGGACGAATTCAAAATGAATGGTAGCAACGCTGGATTGTATTCGAGATCTCGTACAACTATCGAGAGGAAAATCGCTGACTTGGAAGGACCTATATTATTAGATTTGTTTCAACAAGGCCGTTTGATCGTCAATGGTGTGGAACTATCGTTGAAACTATGGCCCAGCCGTAACGTTTTCAGATTAATGTCTGAGGCACTGATTCCGGGACAGAAGGTTTAAATTGTCGATGCTAGTTTCAAGTTATGCGTTCAAAAAGTAAATCCGGCCGTTCTAATGGCCCACGGAAATATGATAAAGAAAATCCCCGCCGCCTATCCGTATTTGCGTTCAGAGATTAAAGTGTCGTCGATAGCAGCCGGACAATATAGCTTTAGCGCCGATGACTTATTTCAAGGTATTGTGCCTAATAGGCTCATTGTGGGACTAGTTGCTAGTGCCGCATATGCCGGCCATTACGAAAAATCGCCATTTAACTTCAAACATTACGAATGCAACTCTGTGGGCGTTTACGTGGATGGGCAATCGTACCCGGCCAAACCGCTACATCCGGACTACGAGAATGATATATTCGTGGACTGCTACAGAACCATGACTACATTCCGCGACGATATAAATATCGACATGAACGAATATAAGAACGGTTATTGTCTATACGTATTAGACATCAATCCGTATTATACGTTCAATACGAAGAGGAATGGTAATTTCCGACTTGAAATTACATTCGCCAAACCATTACCCGAGAGTGTTAGTGTACTCATGTACGGAACATTTACGCAAGTGTTAAATATTGACGATACAAGAAGTATATTTATACAATGAACAATTTCGAAATTTTGGACATCGTAAATCGATACGATGTTATCGTATGCGCCACGGACGAATCGTCAATATTGTCCGACAGACCAGGGCTATATATAGTGAACACGGACTACAGTTGGAATGGTGGATCGCATTGGGTGGCATTCAATTTTCAGAAACACGGACCCAGCGAATTCTTCGATTCTTTAGGACACGAACAGGAATATTATCACGATAAATACAGAAACGCTTTGATCGCCAATGGACCGTCATACCTCATGTCTTTGGCCCCCATTCAAGCAGACGATTCTGACGTGTGTGGACAATATTGTATATACTATGCCCTGTGTCGAGTGGGTGGACTATCTATTTCGGACATAATGTCAACATTTAGAGATAATGACCGTGTGGGGAATGATATTAAAATGAAAACCTTTGTAAATAGACTCAAACGATAAATGTTGTGTATATGTATTTAATAGATCTATTAAAATGGCATGAAAACACGAATTATAGTTTGTTCACATCTATAGAGATATCCATTGTAGTGTTTTTGACTTCTTTTCCCGTTTATTGCCCGCACCACCAATGTTCTGCGGTCTCCCTGGGGGAAAGTGTAGTTTCGATGCGGAATGCTCCATAATAGTTTGTCGTTTCGGGAATGTAACATCATTTATCTCCCCTTCTCTCGATGCTGGACGTTTGGTGACGGGTTGTCGTTTTAAACGTTTGAATGTAACATCATTTATCTCCCCTCCATTAGTATTTATCGGTGTAGTCCGTTTTACGTTATGCTGAATTAATCTCTGATATTTTTCGTACGGGATCAACACGGATTTCCTCATTGCGCTGCTGCAAATGCGGTTGAACGATCTTGAGTAACGTTAATATATCCGAAGCCTTCCCAACTAAGGCCTTTTTCTTTAGTTTATATCCTATAGTCGGATCACCCAATAAACGGATCGTCCGCTGTCATCGTTTCAGCTTAGTGCGTTGCGTAGTGTTAAGAGATATTAGGTAGCGTAGCACGTTGTGGGCAATCTCGGTTAGCGCCTTTAACTGTTTCCGTGACACCGTGTTTAATAACTGCGTTCTCTGATCTCTCGATGCTATCAGGAACAGTCGAAGTAAATTCCACTGTTCCGTAATGTTTTTCATGATGCTGTTTGAGCTCGCACTCTTATGCTATATGGTATAAATCACGGGGTCTTGTCCGGGAAATATATCCGTTCTTATGCGATACGCATCAGCGCCGTGCGGAGAGGTATCCACTACCAAATATCCATACGGAAGTTTTAAAGCATCTTGATACGCTTGAACAAACGTTTTCGCTTTGCCCGGGAATAGTTGTCGACCTAACGTAGATATCTGCGAAACATCTCGCATATTTTTCATCAGAATCAGGTACCACGTGTTCAACGCGATAGGTCGCGCGTGTTTGCCTTTGCCATATAAGTTCTGCGTGATGAAAATAACGTTAATTTTTCTATGATGACACCCCTGCGTGAATAAAGGTTCCATATCCGGGTTCTGCACCGAGTTCGACCGAAGAAAGCAGACCTTGTCTCGATGTAAAATTCGGAATAGTTCTCTCCATTTCATCGAACAATGGTTGATGAATCACGTAACAATACACTATCTCTATGGGCGGTGTCTCGGAGTACATATACTTCAAATGTTTGAGAAACTCGAAAGTTGCCACTTCCCGACATCCCACTGATGCAGATACTGGAACACGGTTCGAAGGGAAGCAATGTCGTTGACATCGTTATTTGAGTTTGGGATTAGGCAGAATATACCCGATACAACTGCTAAGTAGACTGATCCAAATCTCCGTCAACGCGTTGCCTATTGACAGATTTACTACAGTAGCGATGGCTATAATGTACACGATGATGATCTGGCAAAAATATACTATTTCAGATTTTGGGATATTACTTCCCATGAAAGTCCACCGATCGCCGCTTTCGTTTTCCATTACTCTTATAGTTTGTTTTAAAACCTTATGCAGTTAGTGTTCTTATACACTTCGGTCTGGATTATTACACTGGCCTTTATCACCGGCTTGAGCGTAATTCGATGTCCAATGAGTATATATTGAGCATATGTCAATGAAAATACGTACACATTGGGCATCGAAGACAGGGTTTGATTCCGTCCGTTCATTTGTGTTATAGACTGTACAATAACTACATTCTACAACACAAACGCCACCTAGCACCGGGCACTGGCATTTGATTATTTACCCAAACCTTTACAATACATAGGAGTAGGTGTATAATCAACTGCGAGCGTTTTGGACTATTGAAAACATATACTTGAAAGGAATAATAACAACACAACAACAATAAATAAAGTGTATACGTTGAATATGTAACGTGACAGAGTAAAAATACATGAATACACATATACGTCATTATTTCTTATACAGATTGTATAACCAAAATAAAAACGTGTTTGACAACAATCCAAACGATCATTACAGAAATCTAAACGTGACATAAGAAACTTCACAAGTCGTGACCGAAAATGAAACGACCCCAAAGCGGAAAATACGTGTAAATGCACAAGAATCTGAATAGTGTGAAACATCGTTAAATGATGTTGACATAAACTGTTCTGTGCATAACAGTTTATTGAACGCCTAGTACATTTTATATATATACACGATCAATAAAACACAATTGTATGGTCTCTTGGCGTTTTTTTGTGTGTTTTTTGTGTTTTTTTTTGTGTTTTACGCCACATGATTTCTTTTCGCAGCTATTTTTTTTATGCCACATGATTTCTTTTTGCGGCTATTTTGTGTCTCAACAATCTTTTGGTGCACTGATTTAACAAGATATGACAACAATTTAAATATACACACACACACACACATAATACATATTAAGCACTACTGAACACGAATAGAAATGTCTCGGTTCTGACGAGTTTTACTTTCACGGCTATTCAGATTATGTTAATGAGAATTCGAGCAGATAGGATGCGGGACAGTAGTTGGGTCTGGGTAAATATGTATGGACAAAAAGCTCAAATAATAGTGATTAACTCGAGCATATTGATCGGGTGTTGGACTTAATCGTTTTCTTTCTTCTGTTTCGCTGGACACAAGACGAGGTCGAGAGGTACAGAGTGAATGCCGTCATCGAGAACTTTTCTTTCAGCGTAGAAATACGAAAATCCGCACCTCGTTTGGTGGTAACTAAACATATTGTGGTCTTTATTCATCCCGGAATGCGAATTTTGCGTCGTAAGGACGTCTTTATAGATAGACATTGGCTGTTGAACAAAACTTTTGCTTACACCTTTCGAACTGAACTTTGTTTCGGTATCCCCGCTTACTACGTACGTTTTAGAGCAGAGCCGTACCATCTCGTGACCTTCAAATTCCTGTTTAAATAGACCAGGGGTTCTTTTGTCAAACTTGGCGTGTTTTGGACAGCATGTACGAGGTAGCCAACGATTTTCCGGCGAATTGTGGCTATCTTCGCACATGCCGGACAGACCACGCTGAAATTCTTTCCTATAGTCTGGTTTGATGATGTCATCGAGACAAGAAGCGGAGAGTGCCATATACGCACTGTCCGTGTTCATCTCGATGTACTCGAAGTCCGATCTAGCAACGTATGTGTCCATAAAATCGAAATAGAACTGCAACATTTTCAGTTTGGTGTATTGCAGAATGAAATACCCGAGCTATATGGGTAGGTCGAGCTTTATTACGCGCTTTCCCAGCAAACACACGACGTCGGTACGACGTCGGATCTAGGTCGGATCCAGGTCGCGACGTCGGCGACTCAAATCCAACGTCAGGCCGACGTCGAAACCCGACGTCCGAAACGACGTCGGATTTCGACATCGTACTGACGTTGTTTGCTAGTCGTAGTTCGTCGACGACACACAACGTCGGGTTGACGTCGGAATCACGACGTCGGATCAACGTCCGTTTCCGATGTCGAATAGGCGTCTGGTCCAGGTCGCGATTGGTATACACTAAAAAGTGACTCACTGTCAGCAGATCTATCTCTACGTTAGCCTATAGATACGCCAATGGAAGAGCAGCTGATCTGATTTCCACACCAACTTAATTCAGTTTAACCTTTATTTGCCACATGTTTAGGCCTAACTAATTAATCATTTTATATCCTAGACGATTAATTTTGCGTATGTATTTAGGTTGGGCTGGGCGTACGTGCAATTTCATTAACGTCGCATAATTCTAGGTCAAGATTCTCGTGCGCGCTCGGAGTGTTGACAGCTGACATGCTTTATTAGCGTCCGTGTCAAATTCAACTGGACCTGGTTCCCGCGTTACTTCATAGCGGTAGCCACAGATACAGTAATACGCTGGAAAACAGCCGACCTGACTCATTCGGAACTATCTCGGATCTTTTCGCCAAAGCGGAGGTCTGGTTAATCTATAATCCCCGATGTACTCCAATTGTGTTTAGGTTATCCCGCCATTTCCGTTTTCTCTTTGTGATTTTAATTAGAAATTGGGGAAAGATCGACGTAATCTTGAAGAAATTAACTTTCTTATGCAAGTATATTGATGCATGCGTGTCAGCTAACATGTTTTCAATAACATTTGTAATACAAAAATACATGACAACGACGTGATCAGTTGATTCACGTTTCAATTCGTGAAATTATTTCGCCCC
This sequence comes from Conchocele bisecta, assembly GCA_029237695.1. Taxonomy (NCBI): domain Eukaryota; kingdom Metazoa; phylum Mollusca; class Bivalvia; order Lucinida; family Thyasiridae; genus Conchocele; species Conchocele bisecta. The sequence continues at coordinate 175,563,135 of CM055265.1, forward strand.
GTCTCACTTCGCACATTCCTATTCATGTGTTGTTAATATATTGTCGCTATTCACCATTTACAAACTGCATGCATTATCATATAATTTTGCCTTTAATGGAGGTATATGCGGTCGCGTTTTCTCAAAACTTGTAGGAAGCTATAGTAATTATAGATTTTGTCATCGTTACATACTGTCTTTGTGAAACTATTCGCCTTAGATAATGGCGTATATATACTAAAAGTTTATTCGAATTGTACACCACACTGTACATGTACGGAGCCACCCAGGGGACGTAGAATTCTTTGTTTTGTTGTTAATTTGTTCCCACGAAATAACAATTCGTTCCCTCAATTTAGCAATTCGTTCCCACGAATTAACAATTTGTTCCCTCAATTTAACAATTCGTAACGAATTGTTAATTCGTGGGAACGAATTGTTCATTCCCTCAAATGAACAATTTGTTCCCTCGAATTAACAATTCGTTTCCACGATATAGCAATTCGTTCCCACGAATTAACAATTCGTTCCCGTGGGAAAGAATTGTTATTTCGTGGGAACGAATTGTTAAATTGAGGGAACGCATTGTTATTTCGTGGGAACGAATTAATATAAAAAAAATTCTACGTCCCCTGCGGGGCTCCGTAAAAAGGAAGTATGCTGATTTATACACATATTTCTTGTTAGTGAAATTACTTTCTTACATGAGTGGCTATTTATAGAACGAATTTACAAGTTTCATAGGAAACGAGATTTGAAGCTGTAACGCTCATCGAACATGTATTCGGTAGTGGTCTACAACATATACATTAGGCCATACAAATAAGGACTTCGGCAGTCACGGGGTGTGCAGAATGTACAGCGGGAGAACGGCTTTTTTTAAATATATATAATTTGTTTGTGTTTGAGATGTTCGTGTGTGATTTTATTTCAAGTTGCCAGATGCATATTTGTGTGATTTTATTCATGCATATATGCATCTGGCAACTTGAAAAAAAATCAGAGACGAACATCTCAAACAAAAGGAAAATGTTATATAAAGTTACGATAAACTCTTTAGATGTGAAAAATCACAAGATTTTTGTCAGACATGATTGGATTTAACATATTTTTCATGGTAGTGTCTTTTATTGATCATGTGGCAAAAATATAGTACACTTTTATTCTCCATGACGATAAAATGCTAGACGCGCAGGGATTATTCAGACGCGGCGATATCTGAGAACCAAAGTACTGTTGATGGCCTAACGCATACTAGTACTAGTGTATTATTATTATTAAACATTTCAACCCTCGTTATCCTACCTTGTCTTTGTACTATTCCATTTATGACAAAAGACAGTTAATTCTAGATGAATAATAGTGACAAATGCGGCAGATCCTGATGAGACGACGAGCCGTCTGATCTGGATATACATTTGCACATGTTGGCTTTATGGAGGTATACATCATGTAAGGGCTAATAAGATATGCAAACATTTGTATTCTTTCATAATTGTGTTGTTTTATGTATATTTCAGACAACGCTAAGACATACACATACGAGAGCAACACAGAAATGGAAGAGATTGAAGCCGATCGATCTTCCCAACGAGCCAATCTTATCGAACATTGAATGTTTGAAATCATGCTGGCATCCTTGGATACATTGAAACACAGTACGGCCATGGAAATACGTAAAGCGCAGAACGAGATGAAGAAACGATTCAAACGATTGAGACGATGCAGAGACAGGCAGAGAGAAATTGTGAAAATTAAACCGGATTCTAATAAGGATCCTCTCGAAGAACTGCTAAAGCGACGAATGAAGCACGATGCTAAGATGAAAAAGAATCAGAAACAAGCTCGCCCCAAGACATCGGCGGCAACGCTTCAGGATACGTACAATTCACGCATTCGTAGATCGGACTCGGAACCCGAGGTGGAAGTGGACGATACGTTTATGGTTGACCATCGATGCACCAGTGGGGGCATTCGTATCCGTGGACACAGTTCCAGTTCTCCATGAAAAGATTACTTGACATTGCATTAGAATTGTCTCGTGAGACAATTCTAATGAAATGCCTAGGTATGTTTTTATCGCGAAATGATCGAATATTCAGCAATTTCCATCCGCATGATTGTCGCCTGCAGCAGGATAAGGTTTAAAGTGAACTAAGTCCCTGTTATATGATTCCATCGAGTAACGAATCGCACCATACATTTATTGCAAAAATATATGTGAAAGTATAATAAAATACATTTGCCAGCCAAAATATGTGTTTATTACTGTCCAGGTACCAAACCAGGATATTGATTACTTGATCCAGAGTGAAACTGCATGTCAGAACCAGACGTTGGATAGAGATCGTTTTTCGACGTCGGATAGACGTCGGATCATGTTCGAAAATGAAAGTTTTTTAGACGTCAGAATCCGACGTCGAACGAACGGCGGAATCCGACGTCGAACGGACGTCGGAATCCGACGTCCAACGTCCGTTCGACGTCGGATTCCGACGTCCGTTCGACGTCGGATTCCGACGTCCATTCGATGTCGGATTATGACGTCCGTATGACGTCTAAAAAACTTTCATTTTCGAACATGATCCGACGTCTATCCGACGTCGGAAACCGACGTCAGTCCGAGGTCTATCTGACGTCGTGTGCCCGCTGGGTTGCGACTTCTATTTCGCAATACTCGTTTCCCTCATCGAGACAGGTCAACTGCCGCGCTTGTAGTCAATTCGCCTGTGCCTAGTTTTATCCATAATCATGGAGCCATAGGCAGAGTTTCCAATAAGTTTCATCGTGTCTGCGATGATTGCTAGATCGGGCGACGCGTCTCCCTCCCGCCTGGCGTTACTGACTTCGTCCACGAACTTTCCGAAACAAACATTTTCTCGGAACTCCACTACTTGGTATATTTTTGTCACGATCCAAGTACCATTTAAGTAGCGAGAAGTATTTGCCGGGCTTTCAAACCGCTAACGAGTAATCGTCGTGGTCGTTGCGATAACCCGTGTGCCAGTGCGTGAGCTTGCATGTGTTCGCCAATGATATCGAAAGGGATATCCATATCTGGTGTAATCCAGTTTGGAAACATCATCAAACCATTCATAAGGGTAATATCCTTTAGTTTCTTCGACCTTATAAGCCTTGAGGAATTTAACATAGGAAGTACCTACGGGGCGCCAAGTGGGACATGGCTCAATTTTGTCAACAAAATTCATTTTTGTGCCACAAAATTCAATTCTGTGCCACAAAACTCAATTCTGTGTCACAAAATTCACTTTTGTGCCACAAAATTAAATTCTGTGTAACAAAATTCAATTCTGTGTCACAAAATTCACTTTTGTACCACAGAATTACCACAGAATTCAATTCTGTGTCACAAAATTCAATTCTGTGTCACAAAATTGACTTTTGTGCCACAAAATTCAATTCTGTGTCACAAAATTCAATTCTGTGTCACAAAATTCAATTCTGTCAATTCTGCACACGCATGTAAGAAGGACTACCATTGGTCAGAAACTGCACTGGAGAAATGGGTCACGGTCACCGATCTACACATTCAATGTCGATGATTCATTTCTCATTTTGCCGATGATTCATTTCTCATTCTGCCATTTTGCTTCAACTATCTCCAAACAGTCAAACGTTGACAAACCCATTCGTATTTAAATCTCATTTGCGTTATAATGTACACATATTCATGTACATGTAGATCTCCCGCGAGTACTGACCTCATTTATTGTGTATCGCAAGGTACATCTGCCCCAGTTAAATCAATAATACACGCGCTGTGACCTGTGTTCTGACTGCTGTCTGTGTTTATAAACAGAATGTGTGTATTGGGCCATTTGAGGAAACCATTTGTAGTATTTGTGTAGATACCATGGATACTAAGATGGTGTATACTGTAAATAATGCATGTAGACACATAGTTGCGAACACGTAAACTTCACAACTAAGTAGACACATATCCAATACCATTTGTTTCACAAGGTTATATCTACTGTTAGAATACGACGTCATCTAATGTCATTTTCGAGCATAAAACGTTACCTGATAAATAGAATACCAGGCTAGTGTATTTTAATATCAAGTTTATCAGGCTCGGCTCGGAAACGGTAGGAATTCCTCTGCAAGCCTCGGAAAATTCCTATGCGTTTCCTAGCCTTGCCTGATAAACTTGATATCAAAATACACTAGCCTGGTATTCTCTATATATGGGCATGCTCTCAGGTCTAGCTATGTCCCGGCTACTTTATGTTTGACCCTGTTTACATAATTGAGGGAAAATTCTGAATATTTTTCTTATTTCTCCTTCAAAGTATATATGCTTATATGGTGTGACCACTCATTTGTAATCATAATGTAACCAAAATAACTGTCCATAAAAAAGTATAATATTGATATATTGGGTTATATTTTCGCATTGAAATATTTAAACCTGCAAGTGTACTCCACCATCTAGTTCACCATCTAGAAAATGGACTAAGACCGATCTCAACGAATCAACGTAGAGATGACATAGACTATCCTACGCAAGCTAATTTTTGTGGACAAAAATGAATTCTGTCCCACAAAACTGAAATTTCTTCACAAAACTCAATTCTGTCTTACAAAATTGAATCCTTTATAACAAAAATGAATTTTGTATACGAAACGTATGCAGAATTGAATTTTGTGACACAGAATTGAATTTTGTGACACAGAATTGACAGAATTGAATTTTGTGACACAGAATTGAATTTTGTGATTTTTAGTGTTACAAAACTCAATTTTGTCTGGACAAAATTGGTTTTGTACACATAATTAACCTGTCCTGCATGGCGCCCCGTAGTACCGGGGGCCAAGAAATCTTTGATATCGAGAAACTTGAAAGAGTCAGTTTGTATACACGCATATGAATTTGCCTTTTTGACTGTGAAACCATATTTTTGGTTCTCTAATTCCAGATGCCTGGCCAAACCGGTAAAAACTAGAGGGATATCGTACCGTGAACTGTTAAAGCCGAGGACGGGTAGCGTATTCATATAGCCAAGTCACTCTCCCCATCTTCTACAATCATTTCACCCTCCCCCTCATCCACCATCTTTTCATCATTTTTCCCGATATCCACATCATTGACCTGCGCACTTTTTCTATATTCCAGTTCCTTCAACACCCACCCCCATTTTTCGCTCGCTAATTCGGAACAGCTGTCTCTAATCTGGTGTAAATGATCAACCATTTGTGACAGCAGTGTATCTAGATCATCATCGATGATACAATGCGGACGATCAAAACAAGTTACGTTGGAACACAGTGAGACGCTGATAGGTACGTGTTCTTGCGTATATATCAGTTTCTCACCGGCGGGATCATAAACTTTTCGCAACAAGCTTTCAAAATCGTATACCCCAAACCATTCGAAGAGCCGCTGTTCCACCGGAACAAAGATGCCTTGCATTTCCACCTCATCGAAAATGGTGTTGGACGGTTTATGAAAACCACCGGGGTATACACATTTTGTTTTGCGATCGCAGTTTTTCTCATGCTGCTTGAAATGACCGATATGCTACAAATATGCTGAAAATTGGTGTTAAAGGCCCCCCAAAATGTTCATCAAGTGAAACTGGGTAGTAATGGATCAAGATTTGCAAGCAAACGGTGTCTGTGACCTCAAAACACCCGCACTATTTTTTTTATACCGAACTACTTTTGCCTACACCCTGGGCGATTTCGCACCATTTGATGTCTTCTAACCTTGTAGCAGATTCAGCAAATGGTGTAAAGTTCACATGTCCAGTTGAGAATTATCGTTAACTTACTGAAATACATAAAACATGTGTGGCTGGGACTGGAGAAACAGGGCTTATCGGATGTGTGCCTGGCAACGGTCTAAATTGCTTATTACCGTAGTACAAGGTGCATAATCACGTGGTTAAAACAACAACAACGTCGCCCACTCCAATGTACATAAGTACTTTTTGATATTTTCCTTAATATGCAACATATTTTGATGAAATATGGCGCAGCAAACGCGTCTTCGTGAGATGCATTTGGTGGTCCAGGGAGTTTGGCACGGAGACACGGAAATTGATTCTTCGCAAAATCGACAGTAGTTTTGGCGAACATACAGAGACTACCAAATGCAGCTTAACAAGACGCGTTTGATGCGCCATATCTCATCAATATCCGTTACGTAATAAGGACAATATAAAAGAATACGTACTTTAAATCGGATGGAAATCTGGAAGTTTCAGTACTTGTTGTTGTTGTAACTCGTTGCGGGGGGTATAATAATCAGAGTTTTTCGATAACAAGTATTGTATCCATAGGCTGCAACACCACGCAGAACCTTTGTTATTAACACATGCTATATGTACATTTAGTTTTACATCAAAGTGGGAGAACTTGAACAGAAAAATGGTGTTATCTGTAGCATATTTCACCAACATTGCAAAGTATACTTATCTAGCAAGGTATGCTTTGAGGGAGAAATTTTCAATTTACGGATACATTTAGTAATTTTTATTATGCTGAATTTATTACATTATCACAGCCATTTTGGCTATGATAATGTAATACATTCAGTATAATAATTCTGCATACTGTTAATCGTCAAATATATGCAGTTGTTAGTTCTAGATGAAATAAAGCATTTCAGGAAAAATAAATGATTACTCCCTCAAAGTATACTTTGCTAGATAAGTATACTTTGCAACTTTGATGAAATGGGCTACTGATGTAACCTGTTGTGGTTATTTTAAATAGTTGTGTAATTGTTTGCTCGGGTCAATGTTGGTGTATTTTGATGAGAGATACAGATCCATTCGGGGCTCTTGAATGTCTATAGTCTAATCACGTGCCCCGAAGTGCAAGGTAAATTCTATTATTTTGCAAAATGTGTGTTATTATTTACCTTAATTATTAATCTCACATACATACTCCCTGGGACCATTAAATATCTTGGTGTATGTGACTACAGGTGTCATGGCCATCAATTTGATTATATTTTGCAGCAATGTCGGTCTGTAAGGAGATACTTTATGCACATCAGGATCCTACATACAATGTCAAGGTTACATGATTGGACTTTATCAACTTGTATACGGTGTGAGATTGCTACGTGTAATATTACCATTACTTGTTTGCAGACTTCGGACATGCATAAAATTGACCGCTGTTCTGGAGGATCCAGTTACTGTATATGTGTACCCTCACTACGCTGAAGACGGAAAATGTCGTCTGCTGTTTATCATGTTTACCTTATTTCTTAGCAAACAACCTGTTTTGATAGCAAATGAGAATCATCTCCAGTGGAGACGATTCTCATTTGCTGTCAAAACAGGCTTTTGTCGAGAAATATTGAAAACATTTCCAGCAGACGGAAAACATTAATTCAGCGTAGTATGGGTTAAGTATTTAATTCATGAATGGGAACAATTTATATTTATTTATTTTAATAACTTTACTGTATCATGTATATCAAATTAAATATACACATTTACATTATTAATAAAAAGAATCCAAAATTGGCTGAATTTTGTTTTTATTAAATACATGTTATGTGTATATGTGTATATGTCACTAGAGAAATGGAGCATATCGGATTTGTAACAGGTGTAGGCCAGCCTCCACAGTTTGATGATCAGGGTCTGCACTATTCGCCATTCGGTCGGGGATATGACCTGTCGTGCTTCTAACAAACAGTAATATGTTTATGAGGTTGCAGAAGCAAGGCTAGCATATCAGGAGATAGACTGGCCACAAATGCCACAAGTCCAATTTATCCCGTCACAAATATATATGAGCCTGGCTGACAAAAGATACATTACGACGTGTGTGACCAGCATAAGTCCCGATCAACCTGCACATCTATGCCTATGCTGTTCGTAATTAAGTTAACGAATAGCTGTATTGTTGCCAGCAAAACTATTGCTGTCTGTTTGCCTATGCTGTTCGTAATTAACCCTTAGACCGCACAACAATTATCGTCTGCTGTTGCTTTTATATCTTGCCTTATTTCTCAATAAAAACATGGTTTGACAGCACTTCAGAATCATTTCCAATGGAAATGATTCTGAAGTGCTGTCAAAGCATGTTGTAAATTATTCTAAAGTGCTGTCAAAGCATGTTTTTGATGATAAACATGGAAAATAGAAAATAAACAGCAGACGACAAAATAATAAGATAGCGGTCTGAGGGTTAAGTCAATGAATAGCTGTATGGTTGCCAGCAACACTATTGCTGTCTGTTTCAAATAAACCTGCCCAAATTGTATGGATCCACAGTGCAAAAACATTTCTTTTTTAATAGTATTAAATAGCAGCACAATTTAAGAATGAGAGTTCCTTTTATCTTATGTGGTGGTTGGTTTGGAGCATGCGATGGTGAATTTAACGATCCGGATTTTCCTCTGGTTATTCTAATTTCAAGGCTGAATATATATTATATATATTTATGTTGATGTAACGTTCTGATTTTGGGATTCACACACCCCCTCCCCCCAAAAAATGCAATAGTTTAAATGAGGGATCGAACCCGTTGGTCCTGTCTTAGCTGTTGATAGGCCGTTAAGCACCAATAAATCAAATCAAATATTTTTATTTTGTGAAATTTAAAGTTGGTCAAATATTTATTATATTACAAAAATAGTTTTCCCTATGGGAATTTAATGCAGATGTTTCAGGACGAATTGAACAAGAGTTGTCAGAAGACAACGAAGCTCGCCTGTTGGCAGCCTTCATTCAAACTTGTCACAATTGTATAAAAAACATGAATATTATATAACTTGACCTTGGGATAAGGGGTGTGTGGTGGACCTTGATATTGAGGTCAGTGGTGGAAGGTGGGTCATGGATTTGCTATAGCATGATATAGCATATTAAGATGAATGGATGTATAAACTAGAAAATGTGTTCATAGAACACGGATGCCCCACATATCGCTTTGATAATAAATGAGGCCAAATTCCAAGTAAAAATATTGTTTTACCTGAGCGTTAAAGTTTTTGAAGCACCAAGTATATGACCTTGACCCTGGGCTTGGCGGGGGTAGGACGAACGTGGATTTGGCACAGAGCAGTAGAGGACCATTAGAGCAATGTGTATATGAAGTATGAAGCTGATCCGTGAAAGGGAACAGAAATTATAAGATAGTTACCCGAGCGTTAAAGTTTTTGAAGCACCAAGTATATGACCTTGACCCTGGGCTTGGCGGGGGCAGGACAAACGTGGATTTGGCACAGGGCAGTAGAGGACCATTAGAGCAATGCGTATGTGAAGTATGAAGCTGATCCGTGAAAAAAAACCCAGAAATTATAAGATATTTACCTGACCGTTAAAGTTGTTGAAGCACTAAGTATGTGACCTTGACCATGGGCTTGACGGAGGCAGGACGAACGTGGATTTGGCAGAGGACAGTAGAGGACCATTAGAGCAATGTGTATATGAAGTATGAAGCTGATTCGTGAAAGGGAACATAAATTATAAGATATTTACCAGAGCGTTAAAGTTTTTGAAGCACCAAGTATGTGACCTTGACACTGGGCTTGGCGGGGGCAGGATGAACGTGGATTTGGCACAGGGCAATACAGGACCATTAGAGCAATGTGTATATGAAGTATGAAGCTGATCCGTGAAAGGGAACAACAATTATAAGATATTTACCTGAGCGTTAAAGTTTTTGAAGCACCAAGTATGTGACCTTGACCCTGGGCTTGGTGGGGGAAGGACAAACGTGGATTTGGCACAGGGCGGTAGAGGACCATTAGCGCAATGCGTATATGAAGTATGAAGCTGATCCGTGAAAGGGAACAGAAAGTATAAGATATTTACCCGAGCGTTAAAGTTTTTGAAGCACCAAGTATATGACCTTGACTCTGGGCTTGGCAGGGGCAGGACGAACGTGGATTTGGCACAGGGCGGTAGAGGGCCATTATAGCAATGTGTATATGAAATATGAAGCAGATCGGTCGAAAGATGAAGAAATTATGAGACATTTACCCGAGCGTTAATGTTTTGTGACGGACAGACGGACGGACGGGACGGGACCGACGGACAAGGGTAGCACTAAATGCCCCCTCCACTATCGTGGTGGGGCATAAATATCAATGCCTCCCTGAAAAGAGAAGGAAAACAAAATTTAACCCAGCGTTAAGTTTATGAAGACACTAAGTTGGTGATTTTTTACAGCATGATAGCTATTCACATGAGGAATGCATGTATACATGTGCTAAGTTTGTGACTTTGACCTTGGGGAAAGGGGTGGGGGTGGTGGGTCACAATAGAGTAGCACAATAGAGTATCATCAGATGAATGCTTGTATGAAATATGAAGGTGTTCCCTGTAAAGAAGCAGAAGTTATAAAAAGACATTTACTTCAACGTTAAGTTTATGATGTTGATCTTGGGGAAAGGGGTGAGGTGGGTCATGGAATTGCTGTAGCACAATAGAGGATCATCAGATGAATGCATGTATGAAATATCAAGGCGTTCCATCAAAGGAAACAGTTGTTATGAGACATTTACCCCAACGTTAAGTTTATGAATGTGTCAAGTTTGTGACCTTGACCTTGGGGTAAGGGGTGGGCGTTGTGTCATGGATTTGCTATAGCACGATAGAGTATCATCAGATGAATGTGAGTATGAAATATGAAGGCGTTCCATGAAAGGAAACAGATGTTATAAGACAATTACCCCAACGTTGGGGAAAGGGGTGGGAATTGGTCATGGATTTGCTATATCACGATAGAGTATCATCAGATGAATGCATGTATGAAATATCAAGGTGTTCAAAGTGTAAAGAAACAGAAGTTACACAACATTTACCCCAACGTTAAGTTTATGAACATGCTAAGTTTGTGACCTTGACCTTTGGGTAAGGGTTGGGTGGTGGGTTGTGGATTTGCTACAACATGATAGAGGGTCATATGAGGAATGCATGTATGAAATATCAATGCGTTCCATGAAAGGAAACACATGTTATAAAACATTTACCCCAACGTTAAGTTTATGAATGTACTATGTTTGTGACCTTCAACTTGGTGTAAGGGATGGGCGGTGGGTCATGGATTTGCTATAGCACGATAGACTATCATCAGATGAATGCATATTTGAAATATCAAGGCGTTCCATGAACGGAAACAGATGTTATAATACGTTTACCCCAATATTAAGTTTATGAATGTGCTAAGAGTGTGGCCTTAACCTTGGGGAAAGGGGTGGGCGGTGGGTCGTGAATTTGCTATAGCATTATACAGTATCATCAGATGAATGCATGTATGAACTATGAAGGCGTTCCCTGTAAATAAACAGAAGTTACACAACATTTACCCCAACGTTAAGTTTATGAACATGTTATGTTTGTGACCTTGACATTGGGGTAACGATTGGGTGGTGGGTCATGGATTTGCTACAGCATGATAGAGGGTCATCTGAGGAATGCATGTATGAAATATCAAGGGGTTCCATGAAAGGAAACGTTATAAGACATTTACCCCAACCGAAAGTTAATGAATGTGCTAAGTTTGTGACCTTGACCTTGGGGTAAAGAATGGGCGGTGGGTCATGGATTTGCTACAGCACGATAGAGTATCATCAGATGAATGCATGTATGAAATATCAAGGCGTTCAAGGAAAGAAAACATATGTTATAAGACATTTACCCCAACGTAAAGTTTATGAATGTGCTAAGTTTGTGACCTTGACCTTCGGGTAAGGGCTATGTGGTGGGTCATGGATTTGCTACAGCATGATACAGGGTCATCTGAGGAATGCATGTATGAAATAACAAGGTGTTCCATGAAAGGAAACAGAAGTTATAAGACATTTACCCCAACTTTAAGTTTATGAATGTGCAAAGTTTGTGACCTTGACCTTGGGGTAAGGGCTAGGTGGTGGGTGATGGATTTGCTACAGCATGATAGAGGGTCATCGGAGGAATGCATGTATGAACTAACAAGGTGTTCTATGAAAGGAAACAGAAGTTATAAGACATTTACCCAACGTTAAGTTTATGAACGCCGACGCCGCCGGGGGTATGCCATAAGCTCTTCTGCACTTTGTGCAGGCGAGCTAAAAAGGACACTACTAATACGAAAACATAGCTTCACTGGAAGGACGAACCTGGATAATTTATATAACCGTCTCGCTGCATTTAGGTTCGCTGATGTGAGTTTAAAAATACAAGACATAATCACGACTACCAGAACACGACTACCAGAACAAAGTTTACATTGCACACGTGCGCCTAGTGCACCTGTTGCTGTGGTCCAGGATACAAACACATCTGACACAGCACTGGGTTAATTAAAAGTAAATGTAAACACAATTGATACAATGAGCAAAATGTGTATAACTCTCGAAGTGACAGTCGTGCTCAATGACGATTGAGATTGCGAAAATTGGGAATAATATCACTGAAGATGCGTAGCCTTGTTATTTTTTCTTAAATACTAGTACAGTTTCTATAATAATATATTAATGTACTATATATGAAAAGGAAATATCTAAATTGTATCATTGCTTCAAATAAGAGAAGTGCGCCAATGACACCATTTAATATAATAGAGAAGCTGTAACACCGTGGTAGTTGCGGGAAGTAGCTCTGCAATACTACAATATACTTCGGTACCGTTTATAGCACACTAATATCATAATAAAGCTATCAATTGGTAAATTTACTTTCATACACTAACATCGCCTGTCATAGGTAGTACCTAATTCATATTAGCATCCGGCCACACGTTTGCCCCTTTCTTCCAAGTTCCACTGACTCAGTCATGACACAGGGCTACTAAAATAAGTCCATTGTAATTCAAGTCTTACTGTGTGTTACAAGTGGGTGGGTAATACATGCCCGTACGCAGGAATTAATTGGGGGGGGGGGGGGGGTGCGTTATCGACGGCGCGAAGGGCTAAACATTGTTATTTTGCACATTCACGGACAGACCTCGGCAGATTAACCATTTCACCTCTAAATAACTGGAGTGGATCTTGATATGTATAATATCAATATAAGTATATAACATCGTTTGGATTCACGTTTTTATATTCCCGCCACCGAATTGTGAGAGGCATATAGTGTTACCGGCGTCCCTACGTCCGTCCGTCCGTACGTCCCGAAACCTTAACGCTCGGGTAAATGGCTTATAATTTCTGTTTCCTTGCTCGCATCTGCTTCACATTTCACACACGCATTGCTCCAATGGTCCTCTGTCACCCTGTGACAAATCCACATTCGTCCCACCCCCGCTAAGCCCAGGGTCAAGGTCACATACTTGGTGCGTTCGAAACCTTAACGCTCGGGTAAATGGCTTATAATATATGTTTCCTTGCTCCGATCTGCTTCAGATTTCACACACGCATTGCTCCAATGGTCCTCTATCGACCTGTGACAAATTCACATTTTTCCCGCCCCCGCTAAGCACAGGGTCAATGTCACAAACTTGGTGTGTTCGAAACCTTAACGCTCGGGTAAATGGCTTATAATTTATGTTTCCTTGCTCCGATCTGCTTCACATTTCACACACGCATTGCTCCAATGGTCCTCTACCGCCCTGTGTGACAAATTCACATTCGTCCCGCTCCCGCTAAGCCCAGGGTCAAGGTCACAGACTTGGTTCGTTCGAAACCTATCGTGCTACAGCAAACCCAATCGTTACCCCAAGGTCAAGGTCACAAACTTAGCATGTTCATAAACTTAACGTTGGGGTAAATGTTGTGTAACCATTGGAGCAATGCGTGTGTGAAATGTGAAGCAGATCGGTGCAAGGAAACTGAAATTATAAGCCATTTACCCGAGCGTTAAGGTTTCGAACGCACCAAGTTTGTGACCTTGACCCTGGGCTTAGCGGGGTGGGACTTATGTGGATTTTTACAGGGTGGTAGAGGACCATTGGAGCAATGCGTGTGTGAAATGTGAAGCAGATCGGAGAAAGGAAACATAAATTATAAGCCATTTACACGAACGTTAAGGTTTCGGGACGTACGTTACGTACGTACGTACGTACGGACGCCGGTAACACTATATGCCCACTTCACCATTCGGTGGCGGAGACATAAATATCAAGGCGTTCCATGAAAGGAAACAGATGTTATAAAATATTTACCCCAACGTTAAGTTTATGAATGTGCTAAGTTTGTTACCTTGACCTTGGGGTAAGGGCTGGGTGGTGGGTCATGGATTTGCTACAGCTTGATACAGGGTCATGTGAGGAATGCATGTATGAAATAACAAGGTGTTCCATGAAAGGAGACAGAAGTTATAAGACATTTACCCCAACGTTAAGTTTAAGAACGTGCCAAGTTTGTGATCTTGATCTTGGGATAAGGGCTAGGTGGTGGGTCATGGATTTGCTACAGCAGGATAGATGGTCATCTGAGGAATGCATGTATGAAATAAAAAGGTGTTCCATGAAAGGAAACACAAGTTATAAGACATTTAACCCAACGTTATATAGGGTCATCAGAGGAATGCATGTATGAAATAACAAGGTGTTCCATGAAAGGAAACAGAAGTTATAAGACATTTACCCAATGTTAAGTTTAAGAATGTGACAAGTTTGTGACCTTGACCTTGGGGTAAGGGCTGGGTGGTGGGTCATGGATTTGCTATAGCATAATAGAGGGTCATCTAATGAATGCATGTATGAAATAAAAAGGTGTTCCATGAAAGGAAACAGAAGTTATAAGACATTTACCCAACGTTAAGTTTATGAATGTGCCAAGTTTGTGACCTTGACCTTGGGGTAAGGGCTGGGTGGTGGGTCATGGATTTGCTACAGCATGATAGAGGGTCATCTGAGGAATGCATGTATGAAATAACAAGGTGTTCCATGAAAGGAAACACAAGTTATAAGACATTTACCCAACGTTAAGTTTAAGAATGTGCCAAGTTTGTGACCTAGAACTTGGGGTAAGGGCTGGATGGTGGGTCATGGATTTGCTACAGCATGATAGAGGGTCATCTGAGGAATGCATCTATAAAATAACAAGGTGTTCCATGAAAGGAAACAGAAGTTATTTACCCAACGTTAAGTTTATGAATGTGCCAAGTTAGTGACCTTGGCCTTGGGGTAAGGGCTAGGTGGTGGGTCATGAATTTGTTACAGCATTATAGAGGGTCATCTGAGGAATGCAAGTATGAAACTAGAATTGTGGCCTGTCGGCACACGAATGCCACCGCTGGCAGCCAAAGAAAACGAGGCAAATTTGATTACAAGCCTTTTACCCGAGTACGGACGGACGCCGGTAACACTATATGCCCCACTCATCATTCGGTAGCGGGGGCATAATAGGCCATTTACCCGAGTGTTTGTGACCTTGACCCTGGGCGTAGCGGGAGTGGGACGAATGTGGATTTGTCACAGGGTGGTAGAGGACCATTGGAGCAATGCGTGTGTGAAATGTGCAGCAGATCCGAGCAAGGAAACAGAAATTATAAGCCATTTACCCGAACGTTAAGGTTTCGAACGCACCAAGTCTGTGACCTTGACCCTGGGCTTAGCGGGGGCTGGACGAATGTGGATTTGTCACAGGGTGGTAGAGGACCATTGGAGTAATGCGTGTGTGAAATGTGCAGCAGATCCGAGCAAGGAAACATAAATTATAAGCCATTTACCCGAGCATTAAGGTTTCGAACGCGCCAAGACTGTGACCTTGACCCTGGGCTTAGCGGGGGCGGGACGAATGTGGATTTGTCACAGGGTGGCAGAGGACCATTCGAGCAATGCTTGTGCGAAATGTGAAGCAGAGCCGAGCAAGGAAACAGAACTTATAAGGCATTTACCCGAGCGTTAAGGTTTCGAACGCACCAAGTCTGTGACCTTGACCCTGGGCTTAGCGGGGGCGAGACGAATGTGGATTTGTCACAGGATGGCAGAGGACCATTGGAGCAATGCGTGTGTGAAATGTGAAGCAGATCCGAGCAAGGAAACAGACATTATAAGCCATTTACCCAGCGTTAAAGTTTCGAACGCACCAAGCCTGTGACCTTGCCCCTGGGCTTAGCGGGGGCGGCACGAATGTGAATTTGTCACAGGGTGGCAGAGGACCATTGGAGCAATGCGTGTGTGAAATGTGAAGCAGATCCGAGCAAGGAAACAGAAATTATAAGGCATTTGCCCAGCGTTAAGGTTTCGAACGCACCAAGTCTGTGACCTTGACCCTGGGCTTATCGGGGGCGGGACGAATGTGGATTTGTCACAGGGTGGCAGAGGACCATTGGAGCAATGCGTGTGTGAAATATGAAGCAGATCAGAGCAAGGAAACAGAAAGTATAAGGCATTTACCCAGCGTTAAGGTTTCGAACGCACCAAGTCTGTGACCTTGACCCTGGGCTTAGCGGGGGCGGGACGAATGTGGATTTATCACAGGGTGGCAGAGGACCATTGGAGCAATGCGTGTGTGAAATGTGAAGCAGATCCGAGCGAGGAAACAGAAATTATAAGGCATTTACCCAGAGTTAAGGTTTCGAACGCACCAAGTCTGTGACCTTGACCCTGGGCTTAGCAGGGGTGGGACGAATGTGGCAGAGGACCATTGGAGCAATGCATGTATGAAATATCAAGGCGTTCCAAGAAAGAAAGCATATGTTATAAGACATTTACCCCAACGTAAAGTGTATGAATGTGCAAAGTTTGTGACCTTGACCTTGGGGTAAGGGCTAGGTGGTGGGTCATGGATTTGCTACAGCATGATAGAGGGTCATCGGAGGAATGCATGTATGAACTAACAAGGTGTTCTATGAAAGGAAACAGACGTTATAAGACATTTACCCAACGTTAAGTTTATGAACGCCGACGCCGCCGGGGGTATGCCAGAAGCTCTTCAATAACTCAAGTTCAAGGCATAATTAAACTGATGGTGTATAATTGCCTTCTGATGATGTATTTGAGTGTCATTGCAGGTGTTATTGATACCAACATCTGGTATCACTCCACGTTGAACGTCGGCCAAGATATCAGCATCACCATTGGATCGGAATACGACTGATGGCAAGATCGGGTCACAGAGCAACTGACGTGTGATTTACTGGAGAAATTGGGCAAAGGACCTTTGTGACACGAATAGAAGAGTGCTCAGTGTAAATAGTCAGCACATGCACAATCTGATCAGGGTATTCGCTGTTCAACATTCAGTCAGTGAAACACATGTCATGGAGTGGGTAAATCATATGGCATATGCAATGTCTCGATGGAACGGTTCAAATGAGTAGTAACAACAAATATTTTTATGGAGAAATAAATAAAATAATCAGTCTGCACTATTCGCCATTCGGTCAGGCAAATGACCCGTCGTGCTTCTAACAAACAGTATATATGTTTATGAGGTTGCAGAAGCAAGGTTAGCATATCAGGAGATAGACAAGTTTGCCACAAATGCTTTCACTCGAGGAACATTTTGGGGTGCCTTTAACACCAGTTTTAAGCATATTTGTAGCATTTAAAAGAAAACACTGAACCTGTTGGTCACTTGATGTAAACGGAGTTTCCGTGGCCAAAAAATGTACACAATATTGGAGGACATGACAAGGTTGGATTTTTCTTTCTTAGGAATAAGTGAACCTATTGTTTAGTTCATGCAGAACCAGTACAGACTGGCTGCAGGTCATGTACAAGTGGGTTCCACAGCATCCATACAAATAGTGAAAGTAGGAGAGAGTGGCCTTATTGGATGGCATTCGGTTAAATTATATAGTAAAACTATTTGGTGGTGTCTAACCTTTTTTAATAGTATTCAATAGCAGCACAATTTAAGAATGAGTGTTCCTTTTATTTTACGATCCGGATTTTCCTTGGGTTATTCTAATTTCAAGGCTGAATATATATTACATATATTTATTTTGATGTAAAGCTCCGATTTTGGGATTCACACACACCCCCACGCCCCTCCCCCAAAAAAATGCAATAGGTTAAATGAGGGATCGAACCCATTGGTCCTGCCTTAGCTGTTGATAGGCCGTTAAGCATCAATAAATCAAATCAAATATTTTTATTTTGTGAAATTTAAAGTTGGTCAAATATTTATTATATTACAAAAATTGTTTTCCCTATGGGAATTTAATGCAGAAGTTTCAGGACGAATTGAAAACCAATTAGATATTGACTCTGAAACCTGGCTAGATATGTTGGAAATGATAGACTAAAAAAACATCAATTTAGCAAATCGATCCACTATTATTGAAATTAGAAAAATATGCTTCGACATTTCCCCATGTTAAATCATCCATGTGAAGATGTTAAAGGTACATGCCCACTCAGTAGGCACAAACTGTTCTTTATATCAGAGACATCATCTGAGACATTTTCTGGCAAAATTAACATTCATTCACCATTACCCCACATATTGATTAGCATTATTATACATTTTATATCAGACGTAAATTTCCACACTGATATCAAGTGCGATAATGTGCTTCCTTAAAATGTTAACGGACATTAATATTTATTCTCTGTATTTATTTTTTGATGTGCTATGATGAACTATGTGCCTGATACCACCACGAGTCACTATCAGTAAAATACATATTACTAAATGATTATTATCTGGTGGAATAGTGACACAATTGTACACTTATTTAATTCCTATAAAGAACAGTTTGTGCCTAATGAGTGGGCATGCACCTTTAATAGTGATAACATGGTGTTCTTTTAATAATAAAATCAATATTTGACTAAATTTCGCGAAATAAACAATATTCTCATTTTTAAATTTTGTTAGCAAGTAACAGCGGTGAAAATATTTTCTTTTGGCAATGTTTATATAACCCTCAAAAGTTGGCGAATTTAAGCAAAACAGACAGTAGACGATACTCTCTGTGATTGTGAAAAATGATCAGGATCTCAACTTGTTGCAAATGTTGTAAGTTACCTCTTGTCAGCCGGCATCCCATATATGTGGCTGTGACTGGAGAAATCGGGCTTATGCGACCAGTGTAGATCCAGATCAGCCTGTGCATCCGCACAGTCTGATCAGGATCTGCACTGTTGGCTATTTCATCAATGAAACACCCATCATACTTTTAACAAGCAGTATAGATGGTTATTAGGCTACATGACTGTGTTATTGGATCAGGAGCTACACTGGTCACAAATCCCATATTCCCCATTTCTAGCCCAGCAGGTGCCCCGAGTCAAGCTCATGTGAGACTTCCTTGTCTCACCCTAGTCTCACATCTAGCTACGTAGCTACAATAATTCGCCTCCGATATGTTATCTACGGCTACAATTTGACCCATTCAAAACATGTGCATACCCAAACCTGTTTGTTGTGTGCAGGTCAAAATTTAGTAAACAATATATTTTATTTAAACAAATAATCTTTGATGTAGAACTAGTAAATTGCCAAAAATAATAGAACAGGGAACTCGTTTTCCCATGGAAGCCATCTTTTCTCTTGTTGTTGTTCAACATTCAACATAACGAAATGGAGCTTTCAAATGTACATGTAAATGTCAGATAAACACATTGACACGGTAACATAACCAATTTCTACATGTGCATGTTCTTTATTAATACTTTATTGATACGGCTTTGACAGTTTTATATCGCTAACATATCAAACACGCCGGATAACCGATTGCAAAAATCACTCTTCCATGTGTTACATTAACGAGATGGGGTCAAATTGCTACCTTCGTGAGAGGTATAGAGCGGGGTAGCAATTTTGTTTCTACTAGCTACGATATATTTTCTAATAGGACAAGGTTACGGCTAATGTGTCTTACAATTACCCATAAAACAATGACTATGGTTGATGTTTATTGTTTTCAATGGTTGTCAATGTTTATCACGTCATAGACTTTAGTGTCATGATGTCATTTTAATTTTGATGACGTCAGCAATGTGTGATGTACAATCTGGCGTCGCCATGATTGTATGGTGACGACATTAATTGGTAAGCGATCCACCAAACTGGCATTAGCATCCAATTTGTGGGTAAAAACTTTTTTTAACCCATTTGTTGGCTTGTCGAAACACGTTGGACGTATCAAAAATCACATAAATACAGCGAATAAAAAGTTGAGTCTGGGGTAAATATTTTGAGATTCGCAAATATGTTCTATATAGGGGCGAGAAAAAAGTATCCATCATATACACTGGTGTGGGACAAGATATTTCCCCCCTCGTGATCAGAATAAAGCCTCGTTTCTGACAACATATTACGACACATAAAACAAGAGACGAAGCAATTCACGAAGGCCGGGTTTTCTTCAAGGCATAGACAATTGGATAACATATAAGTATGCAAGTATGCAAGTATGCTGGTTCTAGGTGGTATAGAAAGTGAGAAACAGATTTAAAAGCGAAAATTTAACGTTGAAAATGGCTAAGTCGATTACGCGGAAAAATAGGTACTAGTAAAAAAATAAGGTCGCATGCTGGCTAGTGGTATGTGATGAGCACCCATTGGTTATGAAGTTGTGCAAGTATGGTGGTTCTAGGTGGTACAGTAACAGAGAAATGGACATAAACACGAAAAGTTAACGTTGAAAATGGCTAACTCAATTACGCCAGTGAAAATGCAAACTTTGACGAAACATTTTACGATGAAGTGAAACGGTATAAAACGAACCTGGAAGCCCATATGAATGCAGCAAATGTTGATGACAACCACGCACTTGTAGTTGATGTGTTAAACGAGCCAATAACAGTAACGGAAGTTTCTAGGGTCATACATAACAGTAAACGAGGGTCCGCGGCCGGCGTGGATAAGTTGCCGTACGACGTGTTTAAAAATGGCAATTCAACAAACCTACTACAAACTGTTTATGACATGTTTTGAGAGTGATTTATTACCCGAAGTATGGAGCAATGCTATTATTAAACCAATCCCCAAAAATAGCACGAATGACCCAAGAATCCCATTGAACTATCGTGGTATAAGTTTGTTGCCTGCCACCAGTAAACTATTCACTGCTATTTTGAACAATAGACTAAACAGGTTCCTCACAGACAATGGTATTATAGTCGACGAACAAAACGGTTTTAGGAAATTGCGATCATGTGCCGATCATGTATTCACACTATGCTCAATCATAGGGAACCGTAAAGGCAAAAACATGCCCACATTCACATGCTTTATTGATATGATGAAAGCATTTGATCGTGTGGATATAGACTGTCTATTATCAAAACTGTTAACATTGGGAGTATATGGATATTTTTACAAAACAGTGAACAATCTCTATAATAAGCCACAAAGTTGTGTTTTGGTTAATGACGTCATGACGGAGTGGTTTGACGTCGAGTGCGGCGTCAAGCAGGGTGACGTCTTATCACCAACGTTATTTTCTGCGTACTTCAACGATATGGCGTTGGAGCTCAAAGACATGAACCTCGGTATACAGATAGGCGACGACAACATCTGTATATTATTGTATGCAGACGATATTGTGATCCTATCGGAAAACGAAAACAATTTACAAATCATGTTGCATCACATTAATAGATGGTGTCTGAAATGGAGACTTAAAGCAAATATAAACAAAACTAATATTGTACATTTTAGAAAATTGAGCCAGCCACAAACTGAAGTGATATTTAAACTTGGTGAACAAACCGTAAACAAAACATCAGGCTACAAATACCTCGGGTGCATACTTCCATATACACTGGATTTTACAACAACAGCCAATACTCTGGCTGACGCCGCAGGTCGAGCCCTTGGAAGCGTTATCAACAAATACAAATGTGCTGGGGGTTTACCATTCTCGACTTACACAAAATTGTACAATATGTGTGTTGCCACTGTAATGGATTACGCTGCAGGCATTTGGGGACATAAACCATACCACAAATGTGACACGATACAAAACCGGGCCATACGTGCGTTTCTAGGCGTACACAAACATACCTCAAACGTAGCGGTAAACGGTGACGTCGGGTGGATTAGCTCCGGCATCAGACGAAAATTATCGATGATACGCCTCTGGGACAGACTCCCCTCAATGGACGACCGGCGATTGACCAAGCGGGTATTTATATGGAATCATGCACACGCGCATGGCTGGTGTTCGGACATAAAAACATTATTCCGTCAACTCAACATCAGTGATCTATATCTTGTATTTCTAAGCGGAAGTGAAATGTGATATTTTCAGTTAGAAATATGTACATAAATTTGTATTGCATATGTCATTCATGAGATATGAATACAGTAGCCAGTATGCATGTTTTTCTGTCCAGTCATTACATTGCAGTAAATCACTATCTATGTCGTGAATCCGCACATTTAGCAGTTTAAACGGTTGTGTTGTCAACGGATTCGAACACACAATATCTTCTAGATCGTCCACTTCACACCTTACGCGCCTGATCACTGTGTGATCCTTCTGCACTGGAGTTTGTACATTCACAAAATAATTGTTCAAAAGCTCTGATGCTGCAGGCCATTGACTAGTTAACTGTGGCTGAAGTGTGTCCCTTTCAGTGCATTCATACCCAAATCCAACAGGGTCTTGCACGGCAAGATTTGGAATGTTAGCTTTGCACCATATCATACGTTGATACGACCGCATGCGGACAAGGAGACCAAAGCTGTTTTCCGTCGGAGGCAGCATTTTTTCAGTGACATTCTTTTCTGTTTTCTCACGCAACATATTAAAGTGAAATACAGTCTTTTTTCCCATACATATCCCCGACAAACATCATACTCTGAACAAATTGAGATTTGAACACTCCCTCAGTAGTTCATAATGTTGTCAATGAATCATATTCAGCTGACTTCTGTTTCAGTATGCGGAAGGCCAATTTCTTTCCATGACCAACGAATGAGCTAGTAGTGTCACATCCTGTCAGAAAATACATTGGCAGAAGTAGGTTTCGCTGTGGACGAGGCATGTTGTCATAGATTTCATGACCAGGAATATACCGCACTAAATGTGCGTGCATCCCAGTACGACCTGTTAAAAAGACAAGTCTGCTTGCAGCTATCTCTGGACGATGGTGAATGAGGAGGACAAGAACGTCAGTATCTGGACTGCATACTACAATTGTGTCTGAACCCATCAGAGGCTTTGACACAGTGTAGTATCATTCTCGTGTCAGCTTCTTCTTGAATGGACTGTACCTCTGGGACTCCACTAAAGGCGGACGGCGTTACTTTAACGACCTTATATTCCTGACCTCCGCTGATAAACAGAACTTCATTTTCAGCAAGCAAGGTACAATTGTGCCTTGTGTAATACTGTACAAGCGCAGACTTATTCATGCAATTACTGAGAAATTGGATCCAGTTTGGTGGGATCCGGACTTCTGGTCGCACGTTTATATCACTCCCTTGCACACCCCATGTTCGTTTCTCACGCGTTTGGTCCATGATGCTGTCGTCAAAATACTTGTCGAACACTACATGGATTTGCTGAACTGGAATGCCAATGTTAGAGAATCTACTGCGATTCAAAATAAAATTGAAGAGCCCCATCGCCTTTTCTTCAATGTAATTGTGGCAACATGTCGTGTTGTGTCATTCATTAACGGAACTGGCGCATTTTCATACGACATGTTTCTTGCTAATGGAACTTTTTTCTTGACTGTGACAGCCAAAATACATTAGTTTTTCGTCCATACTCAGATTATTCTTCTTTACTTTAACTGACTTCCGAAATGACCGCGGTAATGTCTCATACAGGCTTTTTTGTTTTTTCCATCGTCTTGAGTCTGGGTCAGCAAGCCTCTCTTCCACAAACTTTGTTAACATCTTGATCCCTTTTTCAAGTGCATTTACCGGATTATCCTCATTATTAGCAATGGCCCCGCTTATTTATTGCAGCAGAGAATACAATTTGGGGTAAGGTATGTGAATATTTGTGATTTGCTTGTTTAGGGCAGGGCAGGCATCTGGACACCCCCATCTGGATCCGCGCCTGGTGTGGTGATTTCATCTCCCAATGGTGAAACCTTTAAGTTTGCGTCCAATATAGTCTATTGCAATACGAACGACGTGTATATATACAAATATCGTGCAGTAATAGTATACATGTGTGCGTTAAATAACCTGTTATTTTGAAGTACACTTACCTGCAAGGAAATTAGTGCTATCTTGGAACGGTCACTTGCCAATTATGGTTTATATGTTACAGAAGGTTGTAATTTAATTGCTATATGTCAGTTATACATGTTATAACCCTGTTTGCATAAACAAGTGTCATGTGTTCTCAAAGATTGCGGATTCCAGTTTTCAGCATTTTTTTGCCAAAAAAATCCATCTTTTGACCCAAAAATCTCAGCCGGCACAAAGTTGCCACAATGACAACATTGGTTTACTGATTCCTGACATCAAGACGAATAATTTGGTATATAACATGTAATGTGGAATTTCCGGTTGACCCCTCTCAAAATTTGCCGGGAGCTGCTGCTCTACTAATTGGAGCAATGCGTGTGTGAAATGTGAAGCAGATCCGAGCAAGGAAACATAAATTATAAGCCATTTACCCGAGCGTTAAGGTTTCAAACGCACCGAGTCTGTGACCTTGACACTGGGCTTAATGGGGGCGGGACGAATGTGGATTTGTCACAGGACGGTAGAGGACCATTGGAGCACTGCGTGTGTGAAATGTCAAGCAGATCCGATCAAGGAAACAGAAATTATAAGCCATTGTCGCGTGACACGTGCATTCTTGTACATTCCGGATTTCCGTATAATTGTATATTTGTGATGTGTGGTACTGTGTTGTATTGTTGTGCGTACTATTGATTTCACATACCTGTGATTCCACATACCTGTGATTTCACACACCTGTGATTTTTACATACCTGTGATTTAGCATGTACATTTGCCATGTACAATGTGCGTGTAATAAGGGGGCTTATGTTGTATTGGTGGAAATACGTTTATGCGTGTCCTTTTTGCGGATTTAAATACACGTCCATTTTATGAGCAATGTTTTACTGATGTCACGCCATATTTGCCACAGACTATGCATGTGTGTGGTAGAGAACTCGTTGACTGCGTGTGCTCGGTTTCGCTAGGGAAAATACCCCTTTTGGTATTACGGACGTCCACAATCCGTGCCGGCCGAGTTTGTCCGCTGTCAGTTGATCACCAGATAAGGGACCTTCTGTAGGTGAAGCCAGTATATAGCGCAGACCATACCATGGTCTGCCCTGTTATGTATGCTACGGGTTAGTGTTTCAGCATAGCCTGGTACTGGCAAACACGGATATATCAGATCCCATACTGGTGATGCTTTGTGTCGTGATATTTCCGTAAATGACCACGATATTTGAGTTTAGTATGTGCTACACTCTCATCTGAGTGTACAGCCCGTAGTACCGATATGGACGGGTTTGGCGGGGCCAAAAAGTGACCTTCGCATGTCGATGCCAGTCGAGTCCATTTCGCATTATGAGATCTGGGTCTATAGTGTGCAGATTTAGGGTAGTGTGGGATATACCATGTTGGATGGTATTTATTCCCCGAGGGCTGTACACTAGTTTGGTTGAATATATGGCGTGGGAACATATATTTATGCCAAATATAACCCACGGGTGAAATGGCAAAAGCCATGGTTTTGTAATATTTATGTGAGATGTCGAACGAGGGGTAGGCATATTCATTATTCCGTGCGTGGTTTCACTGGTGCGTATATAAGCGATGTCTCGCAATGTGTTGGTGGGACACATATTTTCTGGTAACAGAAGAATAGTACTGTATTCACCAGTGACACGGAGGATTTTGGTATGTACCTACAACATTTTATTTCAGCTGTGATTTGCCGTTGTTCGATTCCCGTTGTAGTCCGTTGTGCATCCTGTCTGTCTGTCTGTGCGTATTCGTCCAGTAATTGGAGGCTCATTTCATTTTGTAGCCTCTTGAGATCGCTCCAGCGAGCCACATTGGATGTTTTGGTCCACTCGTTGAGGGCAGACCCCAGTCAGTGCAGAGTACCAGGTCGTCCGAGTGTCCGTACGTCTGTCTGACGCAGTGTGTGTAGCAGCTCCGGGTACAGGCCTGTATAGAGCAGTGTGTGATTGCTACATCGCGTTCAGCAGACAGTCACAGCCATAGATTAGTGAAGTGAAACGCCATACACACATATCATATCATTATACTACCACCGAGTTGAATGTCACCTAAGTGAAACTTTTCCCGGCGTCTTAGCCAACGTGATAATCGCCATTTGTATTATATCGGAACTTTACATCCGGTCTACCACTTCCGGTATTACAACCCATTGATTCACCATGGATACTTTACATCTGGTCCACCATTTCCGGAAATAATACTACCTTTGGAACTTTACTTCCGGTACCAGCTTCCGGAACATTATCATTATTGACTATCATGTGATGTAACCACATCCGGCTTTGACTTTGACATTCAGACTTTGGAAATACATTGCATAGGCAATACATATGTATACTTTGATAGTGTATGGTAATACTCCTATCATGGCATATCATGGCTAAAGGATTGTAGTAAGACTACATATATTGTTTATGGATTAATCCACTTGAAGTTGGATTATAGCCATATTGTTGATTAGACCTCATACTGCGGGTGAGGTAGACCTTGGGACCTTGATACTCAGAGGTTACCACTATCTATTGAGATACGGCCAGCACTGGGGTAGCTCAGATGATTGTCATTTGTCCTCCAATGTTCGTTCTGCCATGTTGTACCTGTATGTTATTTCACTTTGATTAGTATCATGCACCGTACAGTGATGTTCGCATATCAATGTATCATGTATTCCTGTGTGTTCCCCATGTAATATAGTGTACATTATAAGTGATTAAGTGACTACGTGTACTTATCTACTCTAGCCTATCCCTTACACTTCAACTGCATTGAATACTTGGTATACTTGGTTCATATGATAATAGGGGAGACAATTTGTCTCGATCATTCCTGACCTTGGTAATGACCTTGACAGCCATTTACCCGATCGTTAAGGTTTCGAACGCACAAAGTCTGTGACCTTGACCCTGGGCTTAGCGGGGGCGGGACAAATGTGGATTTGTCACAGGGAGGTAGAGGAGTATTGGAGCAATGCGTGTGTGAAATGTGAAGCAGATCGGAGCAAGGAAACAGAAATTATAAGCCATTTACCCGAGCGTTAATGTTTCGAACGCACCAAGTCTGTGACATTAACCCTGGGCTTAGCGGGGGCGGGATGAATGTGGATTCATGAGACAAGGCAGTAGAGGACCATTGGAGCAATGCGTGTGTGAAATGTGAAGCAGATCCGAGCAAGGAAACAGAAATTATAAGCCATTTACCCGAGCGTTAAGGTTTCGAACGTACCAAGTCTGTGACCTTGACCCTGTGCTTGGCGGGGGCGTGACGAATGTGGAATTGTCACAGGGCGGTAGAAGACCATAGGAGCAATGCGTGTGTACAATATGAAGCAGATCCGAGCAAGGAATAGTAAGCCATTTACCCGAGCGTTAAGGTTTCGGGACGTACGTACGTACGGACGCCGGTAAAACTATATGCCCCTCTCACCATTCGGTGGCGGGGGCATACAAAATTTACTCCAACGTTAAGTTTATGATCCTGATCTTGGGGAAAGTGGTGGTGGTGGGGGGGGGGGGGGGGGTGTTCATGGATTTGCTGTAGCACAATACAGGATCATCAGATGAATGCATTTACCCCAACGTTATACGTTTATGAACATGCTAAGTTTGTGACCTTGATCTTGTGGTAAAGGTTGGGTGGTGGGTCATGGATTTGCTACAGCATGATAGAGGGTCATCTGAGGAATGCATGTATGAAATATCAAGGCGTTCCATGAAAGGAAACAGATGTTATAAGAAATTTACCCCAACGTTAAGTTTATGAATGTGCTAAGTTTGTGACCTTGACCTTGGGGTAAGAGGTGGGCGGCGGGTCATGGATTTGCTATAGCATGATAGGGTATCATCAGATGAATGCATGTATAAAATATCAAGGCGTTGCATGAAAGGAAACAGATGTTACATTTACCCCAACGTTAAGTTTACGAATGTGCTAAGTTTGTGACCTTGACCTTGAGGAAAGGGGTGGGGTGTCATGGATTTGCTATAGCACGATAAAGTCAGATGAATGCATGTATGAAATATGAAGGCATTCCCTGTAAATAAACAGAAGTGACACAACATTTACCCCAACGTTAAGTTTATGCACATGCTAAGTTTGTGACCTTGACCTTGGGGTAAGGGTTGGGTGGTGGATCTTGGATTTGCTACAACATGATAGAGGGTCAGCAGATGAATGCATGTATGAAATATGAAGGCATTCCCTGTAAATAAACAGAAGTGACACAACATTTATCCCAACGTTAAGTTTATGAACATGCTAAGTTTGTGACCTTGACCTTGGGGTAAGGGTAGGGTGGTGGGTCGTGGATGTGCTACAGCATGATAGAGGGTCATCTGAGGAATGCATGTATGAAATATCAAGGTGTTCCATGAAAGGAAACACGATGTTACAAGACATTTACCCCAAAGTTAAGTTTATGAATGTGCTAAGTTTGTGACCTTGACCTTGGGGTAAGGGTTGGGTGGTGGTCATGGATTTGCTATAGCACGATAGAGTATCATCAGATGAATGCATATTTGAAATATGAAGGCGTTCCCTGTAAATAAATAGAAGTTACACAACATTTAACCCAATGTTAAGTTTATGAACATGCTAAGTTTGTGACCTTGGCCTTGGGGTAAGGGTTGGGTGGTGGGTCATGGATTTGCTACAGCATGATAGAGGGTCATCTGAGGAATAGATGTATGAAATATCAAGGCGTTCCATAAAAGGAAACAGATGTAATAAGACATTTACCCCAAGATTAAGCTTATGAATGTGCTAAGGTTGTGACCTTGACCTTGGGTAAGAGGTGGGCTGTGGGTCATGGATTTGCTATAGCATGATAGGCTATCATCAGATGAATGCATGTATGAAATATCAAGGAGTTGCATGAAAGGAAACAGATGTTACATTTACCCCAACGTTAAGTTTACGAATGTGCTGAGTTTGTGACCTTAACCTTGGGGTAAGGCTTGGGTGTCATGGATTTGCTATAGCACGATAGAGTATCATCAGATGCATGCATATATGAAATATGAAGGCGTTCCATGTGAATAAACAGAAGTTATACAACATTTACCCCAACGTTAAGTTTATGAATGTGCTAAGTTTGTGACCTTGACCTTGGGGTAAGAGGTGGGCGACAGGTCATGGATTTACTATAGCATGATAGGGTATCATCAGATGAATGCATGTATGAAATATCAAGGCGTTCCATGAAAGGAAACAGATGTTACATTTACCCCAACGTTAAGTTTACGAATGTGCTAAGTCTGTGACCTTGACCTTGGGGTAAGGGTTGGGTGGTGGGTCGTGGATTTGCTACAGGGTCATCTGAGGAATACATGTATGAAATATCCAGGCGTTCCATGAATGGAAATACATGTAATAAGACATTTACCCCAACGTTAAGTTTATGAATGTGCTAAGTTTGTTACCTTGACATTGGGGTAAGGGATGGGTGGTAGGTCATGGATTTGCTATAGCACGATAGAGTATCATCAGATGAATGCATGTATGCAATATGAAAGCGTTCCCTGTAAAGAAACAGAAGTTACACAACATTTACCCCAATGTTAAGTTTATGAACATGCTAAGTTTGTGACCTTGACCAAGGGTTGGGTGGTGGGTCGTGGATTTGCTAAAGCATGATAGAGGGTCATCTGAGGAATACATGTATGAAATATCAAGGCGTTCCATGAAAGGAAACAAGATGTAATAAGACATGTATCCCAACGTAAAGTTTATGAATGTGCTAAGTTTGTGACCTTGACCTTGGGGTAAGGGATTGATGGTTGGTCATGGATTTGCTATAGCACGATAGAGTATCATCAGATGAATGCATGTATGAAATATCAAGGCGTTCCATGAAAGAAAAGAGATGTTATAAGACATTTACCCCAGCGTTAAGTTTATGAATGTGCTAAGTTTGTGACCTTGACCTTGGGGTAAGGGCTGGGTGGTGGGTCATGGATTTGCTACAGCATGATAGAGGTTCATCTGAGGAATGCATATATGAAATAACAATGTGTTCCATGAAAGAAATAAAAGTTACAAGACATTCACCCCAACGTTAAGTTTATGAATGTGCTAAGTTTGTGACATTGACCTTGGGGTAAGGGATCGGCGGTGGGTCATGGATTTGCTATAGCACGATAGAGTATCATTAGATGAATGCATGTATGAAATATCAAGGCGTTCCATCAAAGGAAATAGATGTTATAAGACATTTACCCCAACGTTAAGTTTTTGAATGTGCTAAGTTTGTGACCTTGACCTTGGGGTAAGGGCTGGGTGGTGGGTCATGGATTTGCTACAGCATGATATAGGGTCATCTGAGGAATGCATGTATGAATAACAAGGTTCCATGAAAGGAAACAGAAGCTATAAGACATTTAACCCAACGTTAAGTTTGTGGATGCCGACGACGCCGGGGGTATGCCATAGGCTCTTCATAAGCCAAACCAGGCAAATCGTGATTCCCATACCGTTAATTTACGTCGTCTCATTCGCCCGACCACCACCCACAAGGAACCGAAAGAGTACAGATACGTTCCCGATCGTCAGCAGCTGATAATGGATACCTTTTGGCTTCAACACAAGCAATTACCGCTCACGGCGAAGGTGAGGGTAAGCTCCCAAAATCCTATAAGAATTGCAAGGACAATTGCGCCCGTGGAAACTACTCCAACTGACAAAATTGTGGAGAAGCACTGAAAACGAATGGATAAATAAAGTGCAAGGAATAACTGGATTAAGTTAAAACATGTATTTTAAAGAGAAACTGTTACTATTTTCTACATCGGTTATTAAATTGGTGAATTATCAGGGTCGTTCCAGAGGTTTGTACACCCGAAGCAACAATTTCGCACTTGCATACATAGTATTGAACTGTTTTCAACATAAGTAGTCAATTACTCTTTATCATGGCCATTCCCTCTATTAATGATCATGTGACAATGGTGTACTGGAGTGTCAAATAACATCTAATGGCCGCTTTACAATTTTTTTTTGTTTAAACAACGGCAGCATAATTTACTTTTTTAAAACTATGGGAAGCTACTCTTAGCGCCACAGGCATTCGACGTGTTTCGGCTTTCATCGGTTTAACTATATATGAACAACAAGGCTTATAACTTTGGTAGGACACGACCTCGTATCATAACAAATTCCGCGATTATATTAACGCTAATGTACATATTTTGGCGAAAAGTGCACATGTTCATTTGAGAATTATTGTTATCTTGCTGAAATAGCATAGTTGTAACATAATTATGCAAAGAATATCGAATTACAGCTGGTTTTCCTAGGTCGGACACGACTTCGTATCATAACAAATGAAATAATGTGTTTATGACGCTAACGTCAATATTGTAGTGGAAAGTTCATATGTTCATTTGAGAATTATCGTTATCCTGCAGAAATACATCAAATTCATAGGCAATTACAATTTTAAACATGTTATTTTGTTATGTTTGTTTGTTGGGGTTTAACGGCCTATCAACAGCTACGGTCATTTAAGGCCGGGTCAATGGGTTTAGTACTAAATCCCATATATTACCTGTACAAGTACATGTACTTTTTCAAGTACATGTACAAATGGGGGGAAAATCCCAAAATCAGAACCGAATATTTACAATAACAAAACTATATATTCAGCCCTGAAATCAGAATATTCCTGATCTGATGCCAGGTCCTTGCCACACCAGAATCACTTGGCCCCTCCCAAAAGCAGTAGGATCAGTAATACTCTTACTACTTTTATAATGGGCAATAACCCAATTCAACTCCCAGGTAACAAAAGAACCAAAGATAAAAACGTATCGGAGGGCCAAACCAGGCAAATAGTGATTCCTATAAGGAGAAACCACTACCGTTAATTTACGCCGTCTCTTTCGCCCGACCACCACCCACTATTTTGTTATGATATGAGGCCGTGTCCGACCAAAGTTATAAGACTTGTTATGCATATATAGTTATACCGATGAAAGCCGAAACACACCGAACACCTGTGCTTAGCATGACATAATCTGG
Organism: Conchocele bisecta; assembly: GCA_029237695.1. Taxonomy (NCBI): domain Eukaryota; kingdom Metazoa; phylum Mollusca; class Bivalvia; order Lucinida; family Thyasiridae; genus Conchocele; species Conchocele bisecta. The sequence goes on from CM055265.1 coordinate 175,595,125, forward strand.
AATCTCAAATTCAGATAACAATGATTACATGTTAATATTTGACAAAAATATTAACAATATATAGGATATGAACGACTACCTTCCATTGTCACGTGATATCACAGAGAGTAACCTTGAAAATTAGCAAGGACCTACTCGTATGAGTAGAAATATTGATGCGTAAAAGTAATTTTTCAATGTGAAAAAAAAGAACAACAACTGGTGTCCAAGTCTCCAAGACATACATGTGCGACATACCAATATACATGTATAAGAGTATCTGGAGACACTGTGGCTGTGATGGCATACATTTAACTCGGAAATACGATTCAACAAACTGATACATGTATTATGACTGCCATCCTGTATGACAACCTCTGGAATGGCCCTCGAACATTGCTACTTGTAGATCCAATAAAATGGCTGTCCGAACTAGCATGTATACATGTTAGCACTTAGTGTTTTGACCCTCATGTGTACAACTGAATTGTGCAATGCAGAGAGCTAAGTTTAGCTTACCTGCAGTTTTATTCAGAATTTGACAATGTACATTTTCTGTTACAAGGACACATATTGGTGAGATATGAAACATAAACCCCTATGACAAAATCGAGGTTATAGAGGTAGCGGCCAGTGTAGTCAATGGTGCACCTGACCAGGACATACACTGTTACTTATGGAGTACATGATGCATAACATTGCATTCTAAAATACCATTAGAAACTTCATAGGTAACCCCCTTTTTGGGAAAGAGGAGCACATGTAAAGTATTGTATTTATAACTTTGGTCAAGACACGTATTTACAACTTGAATTTGTGACGGTTCGTTGGGAACATGCGATGGGTAATAAAACGACAGGGATTCATCCTTACCGCAATCCTGATCAGAGACCGGGCTTGGCTCTCAGGTACATCTTTGTCATTCTTGTATGTCGGAGTTAGATCTGGTTATATATCCCTTTTTTGAGTAATACAATTATTTCTAACTCTTTTAGGGAAGGGGCAAAGTGACTTTTGTGGTATGGACCTGGCACCATGTCAGGTTATTCTAATTTCAGGGCTGAATATATATTTTTTTTTTTATGTAAATATTCCGTTCTGATTTTGGGACTTTCCCCCAATGCAGCCTTAAATGACCTTCGCTGTTGATAGGCCGTTAAACACAAATCAATAAATAATACAACTTGAATTAAAATAATTATATTAATACTAATTTTCACCATACCAGAATCATTTAGCCCCATTCCCTAAAAGTAATATGAGTATCACTATTCTTACTAATTTTATAATGGCCGAAACCAAATTCAACTTTCAAATAGCAAGAAAGCCTAAAATGTACCCGAGGACGAAACCGGAATATTTGGATTATGCTAAATTTACCGTTCACATGCTCAAAACCTAATTATGTGAATACACAAGTTAACTCAAAATCAAGAGGACTGAGAAAAATACTTTCAGTTTAACTAATATTCGAGTTGAGTTTTTTTATAGTAAAACATGTACCTGGGACATGAGAAATAGAGCTATCAGGAATTGCGATTTGAAGTAATGAATGTCGACTGTATTGCATGTGACAGACTTTGTGGTAACGAGTGTAGCCTGCATAAGGTATTGCCAAAAGATGAAGTTCAGAAGTTCATTACTGATGATTATTGCACTAACCTAGCTTATAAGTAGACATTCATACATTTCTATCCCCTCGCTGAGAGGCAAGAGGGATATAGCGTCAGTCCATGTACATGCGTACGTACGTGAGTAACACCATTCATTTTTCAATGACTCATGAACCGCTTCAGCGAGGTTTTCTTTGTTTGTTTATTCAATAACTTGTGAACCACTTCACATATTTTTATAACATTTGGCCACAATGAGTGTCTACAGTCTGTTCCACATTTTTCTGCCGACAAACTTTTGGCTATCAAACACTTTAAATCTAAAAAATATTTAAATGGAACTACTTTTTCATTAATAACAAAAAAGTCACCCTCCCTAACTTTTTTCAGTCGAGGAAATTCCATAAAATATTATTTTATTGCAAAAATAAACAACGATTTTCCTATGGGAATTTAACATGGGGGCTAAAAATAGTTTTTTTACAAATAATTTTGGAATTTGTGGACCGATTTTCCAAATCTAATTTTTGTTTTCTCAGTTACATTATTTCTAGGTAATCTAGCCATGTTCCGGAGACACTTTCCATTTTTTTTCGTTTTTCGACACTTCTGGTCCAGCTGCAGCTCCTTTTTGCCCCATGTTAAATTCCTATAGGAAAATTGTTTTTTCACAATATAATCAATATTTGATTGATTTTTATCAAATAAAAATATTTGGGAGGGTGACTTTGTTAAAAGTACTTACATTTAAATATTTTTTAGATTTAAAATCTTTAATAGCTATATGTCTGTCGGCAGCAAAACGTGGAGCAGACGGTAGGAATGGTGCTTTGTTTTGCATACGACTCACTGATAAAAGTCAAGGTTGACTTTTTTTGTTATTATCAAGGCTATCAGCGAGGGGATTAGCTTCATTTAATGATGCCCTTGTTTCAATTGCACTGCATCTAAAAAAAGGCTGATTTGACATTTGAGCAGATCAGACAAAATGTGGAACATTTTGAAATTTCACATCATGAAACAAGTCTGAAATCAGCCTAAAGGAGGAAAATTCTCATGCATTCTTGCTTTTATGTTTGTGCAATAAAATCATGTCATAAATATGGATACAATGTCTACTAAAACTAGGTTAGCAAGTGTCGCGAATTTGCTACAGGCGTAAAACACTGGTGATTCATGAAATGTGAACATTACTATCTAAGATAAGTACCATATGTACGTGTAGGACTTTGAATGCAGTTATTGAATCCCATAACCCTTTCAACCCTACAGACCGTAAGAAAATATTTTCAAACACTGTAGATTTAGATGAGCCGGTTTGTAACAAGCGGTGCAGATCGGCAGTGCAGAAGGTTTTTTTCATACACTGAAAATACCACTTATCTAATTAAGGGAATAGTACAGAAATGAGCATTGAGCATCGGTCGATAAATATGGGTGAATAGCTCAAAATTTGAAAGTTGTTGAAAATAATTTGGGGCTTTGTGACCAGTGTTGCTTCAGATCAAATATCACACACCTCCAGCCTGACAACAACCTTGGTCATACCGCAGATAAATTTCTAGCGTTTGATTGTCAGCTTGACGGGTAATATGAGCCCATATTATCGGTCAAGCCCGTCAATATGGCTCCAATAAAAAATTGCGGCGGGTCGAGGCTGATTCGAACATTTTGGAAATCACCTCCGAAACTTAGTCATAGGGATTGGTAATGACCTTACTAAGAAGACAAAAGTTAAATTTTGAAAAACGGTCCAGAAATTGCCACGTTATTAACAAATTTCTACCTGTTTATGTCTGGATGACGGGTAATGTTTGTAATGTCTGCCGATATTTCTATGACGTTAGACATGGACAAATACACTTATAAAACAAAATTCTGGAGAAATATAAAGAATCTGCAGTATGACAAATAAGTTATTGTGAATCTACGCTGCGCCTCGGGCAATATAACACCATATTGACTGTGTAGATTCAGAACAAATTATAATATTCCTTGTTAGAAGCATGACTGTGCGGATGCACAGGCTGATCTGGATCTACACTGGTAGCAAACAAGAATTCCGCGGAATCAATTGTCTCACCTTGTTCCGCCTTGACCTTGACCCTGGGGCCTTGACCTTGGGGCCCCGAGAATATTCCTATATTCATCTACATATCATAGTAAAGGTATGTATAAAGTTTGATGACTGTAGCTGATAAGGTCTTGAAGTAATGACCGTAACACGAAAACTTAACATTGAATGATTGACGCCGACGCCGACGCCGCCGACGCCGCCGACGACTCCGGAAAAAAACACCTATGTCTCGCTTTCCGCTTTCGCGGGCGATACAACAAAACTGGAAATATTAAAACACATCTAGTCCAAGTACTTATTTTACATAATATTTTCTGCATAACATGTGCAACTTTCAATAACTAAAAAAGTCTCCCAGGGACAAATCCGACGTAAGCATTGTTCATGACATCTTTCTCAGCTACAGCATGTAGAGCAAACATGTCACTCCTGTCAACCTGATGTAACTGGAGCACCAACGGGTCCATGATGACCAACTCCATCTCCTGTAGACAAATCAATGGAATACAGATGCATTAATTGTTGCAGAAATTTCCATTGTGGCCCACAAACCCAATTATATATGAATATAACAGGGTCGAAAATAATGATATGGTGCTGCCACGTGATCAGGGGCGGCGGAAGCAATTGATTATTGGGGGGCGAACTTTGTGAGGGCCCGAAGGGGCCGAATTCGCTAGGGGGGTCCGGGGGCATGCCCCCCCGGAAATTTTTTGAAATCCAAGTGGTGTGAAACACAATTTCCTGCATTCTCAGCAATGTTTGAACAATGTTTGATTAAACTCCGTGGATGGACGGTTAGGCCGGATCGGCAGGTCCCAACTGCTCCTCCCTCTCTTAAATGAGTTGGCTCAGTCAGAGTCGGGTTCCCAGTAATCATGATTACACAAATATATTACAGTAAAAAATATTTTTTTTACAGAATTATTGGGGGGGAGAGGGGGGGGGGGGGCTACGCCCCCCCAACCAAATTATTGGGGGGGGGGGCGACCGCCCCCCTGCCCCCCCGCTTCCGCCGCCCCTGCTGATGCTTCTATACTGACCGAAAAACAGTAAAAAAATCAGTTTTTCACAGATACATGTATTTTATTTCGAAAGTATATTCTAAAACATGCGAAGTTGAACGTGGATTTGCCACAGCACAGTAGAGGACCCTTTGAGCAATGCGTGTGTGAAATATGAAGCAAATCCAAGCAAGGAAACAGAAAATATAGGCCATTATGTACTCGAGCGTCCGAGCGTTAAGGTTTCGAGATGCACAAAGTATGTGACCTTGACCCTGGGCTTAGAAGGGGCGGCACGGACGTGGATTTGCCACATCGCAGTAGAGGACTCTGGGAGCAATGCGTGTGTAAATATATGCCATTATTTACCCGAGCGACTGAGCGTTAAGGTTTCGAGATGCACAAAGTATGTGACCTTGACCCTGGGCTTAGAAGGGGCGGCACGGACGTGGATTTGCCACAGCGTATTAGAGGACCCTTGGAGCAATGCGTGTGTGAAATATGAAGCAAATCCAAGCAAGGAAACAGAACATATAGGCCATTATAATTTTTGAGGACGGACGGACGGACGGACGGACAGACAGACGGACGCCTACGACGCCGAGGGTATGCCATAAGCACGGCTTCCTTCGGAAGGCGCGCTAAAAATAAATATCTGGGACAAACAGAGATTCGATAACGGAGGCATTTTCCATATCTGTGCTATATTATACAGTTATTTCATTGTCATTCGGGGCACAGTCAAAATTATTGCTCCGAGGTGCTGTGGACGACCCGAGGGCAATAGCGCGTCGGGTCGTCCACAGCACAGAGGGGCAATATGTTTCAACTGTTCCCCGAATGACCATGAAATAACTGTTTTATTACTCAGCCTGTGTATGTGACACAATGAATGTAAATTGGGCGTGGGATGCATCGACTGACCAAAATTACGTTAAATTGTATGACGTAATCTTGAACAAAAATCTTAGTATTCGTAGTACATGTATGCGAGTCAAGACAAACTAACATAGGCGACTATGGGAGCAACTAGACACTGGCAACTATTTTCTAAAGCGTACAAGCTCGGACCTAGACGGGAATCGCGGGGCTATCATACATTATGCTACCGACTGGGTGAGTCACACTGTGCGAATCACGAAGCTGGGATTGGGAATAATGCTGGGTGGGGGAGTCACACAGCGGGAATCACGAAGCTGGGGTGGGGTTGGAGGGGATGCGAGGTTAGGGTTGGGAGTCACACAGCAGGTGGGCATGACTTAGGGGTGGGGATCACACCGCAGGGATTGGGGGGGGGGGGCACGAAGCGAGGGTGGGGAGTCACACAACAGGTGTACATGAAGCAGGGGTGTGGATCACACAACAGCTAGGACTCATGACAATGGGTGGGAATCACACAGCAGGGTGGGAGGGGTATGAAGCTAGGTGGGGAGTCACACAGCAGGGGGTCACGAAGCTTGGGTCGGGAATCGTATCGCACTGGGGAAAAAATGGGTGGGGTAATGGGATATTGGCATTGTCATGGTTCCAGCCAATATTAATAATCAGTAAGGACAAAATCACGTTCACATAATCTCATAACGACTAACGGACTATTGGTAACATCATCGTTGAGCAATGGTTAAATGGGTGGATATTTGGGCCTTGGGAGTTCTGAGACGAGAGTTGCATCTCGAGTTGCGTCTCTCGGCACAAAGTCGACAACTGACAGATTTCACTCCTATGTATAACCTTCGGTCCTAATGTTGCCCGCGAATCCAGCCCTTTGATTGGCTCATTGGACCATATTTGGAATCCGCGGACAACATGTGAAAGTTGTCCCTTATTCCGCACAGTGGATTGGTTGGAATGTGTAATCGGATAACAGGACTTTCCCATTTTGACGAAATGTGAAAGTTGTCCCGCATCGTCGATTGGTTATATTGGTTTGGCGGAAATTACCGAGCTTAAACAGGTTTACGCAGTATAAAATGGCGGCTGCGTTCAACACACAGAGAAAATGTTAAACTATTGTGAATTGTAACTAACTAAACACGTTTCCTGGTGTATGATGACGCCGATAATAAACTATTGACAATTGTGGACATCCATGCATGCATCGGAGGTCGTGGTAAGTTGTGTGCACAAAATGACAGACGTGTTTTGTTGTCCAAAATGAGTGATACATTCGAAGCGAGGAATACGCAATACACAGCCGTGTATAGCGATGCTTCGCTGGCTGGGTCGTTTCGTTACCCCACCTGTTTGACCAGAGTTCGTCATCGTCATCAAACTCGTGAAAAAGAAAATGATGATTTAATACATGCTGCACAACCTGAATGTCGCCAATTTGTATAAAAAAACACATAGCTATTTACATAAAATAAGATATATCACCAGATACTTCTAACATGCCACAAGCATGTATCAATGCTTTGCAGTCGGTGTCTCCACATTTTACTCCAGTCAATTAACATAGTGCGTGTGAGGCAATAACATGTGACACTAACAAGACTGCAGAACATTAGATTTGATTCAATATTGCGTTCCTTTCTACCTCTAAACAAACATATGTTCAGTACTCAACAACATTACCATGTGAACTAGTACACCTCATATATGAGGTGCAGTTTTGTACAATCCGACCGGGAGTTGGACTGCCCACCAGATACACTATTTTTTACCCAATCAATCGGACATGTTTATTTGTATTGCATGCGTATCAACCATGACTTACACGGACAAATCAAAATGTTAATCAATGTTATTTTGTTTCAGGAATCGCTATCCAGGCGTATAGGAGAGCCATTGCTGACTAGAGACACTTGTGTACGGTGCCCAACTCGACAGGTAAATTGAAAAATTAACACTTTAAACAGATTCTTAAGTTACGAACTTCTTAAGAATTCTTCAGTATTGGAAATCCATCAAGCCCTTTGAATGTAAACATCCGGTCCGACTTTGACAACCAGACGACATCTGTCAAATCAACTTCCTTAGTCCAGCATGTTGAAAACCAGGAAAGTGAATTGGACCGACACTGAGTATCCCATCCACGGCGCCCAGGGTGTTCGGAATCCTGGCAACACTGTACAATGCTTTTTTTTTTACAGTTAGCCAGGTCTTGTTCCTCGGTTGGAAAACTGATGTTGTCCAGTCGATTATTGATGGCTGAGACAACATCATTAATACACCGAGAAACCGAACTCCTAGAGCCTCGGAGTAGAACTCTTTGATGATCTCAAATGTGATTTCTATTTGCTTTATGTTGTACTGTATACTATACGGGGCATGTAGTTACTATATTGGCCATCTTAGTATATGCAATCCATGAGTAACGTTTACCTCTTGTGGCGTTTGACACATACCACAAACAATTTGATATACCCATAAATACAAGTTTGTGCAACGTCCTATTGGTTCTTTTCATCACACTTATATACAAAGTCTGATTTCCTATTACATTTAGGGAAAGGGGCCAAGTGGCTTTGGTGTGGTATGGACTGGAACCAGGTCGGGTTATTCCAATTTCAGGGCTGAATATATTTTTTTTTCGATGTAAATATTCCGTTCTGATTTTGGGATCCCCCTTCCCCAATGCAGCAAGATGAATACGGGATCGAACCAGTTGACCAGGCCTTACATGACCTAAACCTGTTGTATAGCTTTCTGGCATAATATTTATAGCACAATGTTGTCATATCTGTCTATAATGTATTGCACCACATTGTAATACTTTTTCTGTCATATTATTTGCTGTATGTGTCAAACGGTCGAAACTGTAAGATGGCTGTACATACAAAGATGGCGGAGATGGCAACTCGATGTACCATATAGCATACAGTAACAAAAACAATGTTGTTTTCTGAAAATGTTCAGGAAATGGCTGCGAACATTAGACGGACATGGGTACTATTCCTAATATGACAACAAATTACATATATATTACTTTTGAAAGTTATTTGATTTGTGTTTTCACCCATTTTACCCCTACACCACACTACAATTATAGTGAATCACTCCTCCTTAAACCACATTATATCAGGCTGCATTTGCTGGCTAACTGATCGGAAGGTAAAATTACAGTGAGTAACTACTCCATAAGCCACGTTATATGAGGCTGCATTTTTTGGGATAACTATTAAGCATCTACAATTATAAGCCACGTTATATCAGGCTGCATTTGTTGGCTAACTGATCAACAGCTACAATTATAGTGTTTAACTACTCCATAAGCCACGTTATATATCAGGCTGCATTTGTTGGGCTAACTGATTAATAGCTATAAGTATAGTGAGTCACTGCTCTATAAGCCACGTTATTTCAGGCTGCATAATTATGCTGGCTAACTGATCAGCAGGTACAAGTATAGTGAGTCACTATTCTATAAGCCACGTACGTTATATCAGGCTGCATTTGCTGCACTAACTGATCAACAGCTACAAGTATAGTGAGTCACTACTCTATACGCCACTAATAGTACCAGTGTTTACCGAGGGTGTTGGTATTGCTATTCAGAATTCATATAATCTTTCACTTGGTCAAGTGAACAATCGAAAGCTATATTAAAAGGTATCTACATTCGTAGAATATGAAAACCTGAACATCAATAAGTCAACGTCGACGCAAAACAGGGATACCAATCCTTACTCTATATCCATTCTATTTATTTCCAGGTACCTCATTCAACTGCTAAATGAAGTTAATCGATGGTGTCGCCGTTGTCATTCAGATCGCCAACCATACATTCGTGGCCAAATGAACATTTTGAATCACAGATGACCAGATATGGATGCAAATCCGAATGCCAACAGGATGACAACAAAGGGAAACTTACAAATAGCATAGTTTAACTCATTTGCTCTACATTCAGCAATAATATGTCTTACTCGCACTGTTACTTCATGCAACATGAAATAATTGTTTCTGTATGCTTCTCTTAATTAGCAATCTAGTAAAAAATATGTACATCATGTAGAATCGCAGTTCAAGTGTCTCCATTGAATGACAAATCTGCAGTGCATACTATGCCATTTTCAGGATACACTCGACCTCCATACTCCATGATACTCCAAGCATATTTGGATATGATAGTTTCAACGGCATGGCACTGTCATATCCGGGTCAGCGTACTATCACTCTGATCCACAGGTGATGGGAACAACTAATCTGATAGTCTGTTGTTACTTGTATAGATACAAGGTACACAATAGGTAAATCAACAGGCTTTTCAAATCCGTTTAAATTATAGAAATCGTCACCTTACAGTACTGTAACAATTGACGTTGATTATTGCCATAACTCCGTGAATACTGGATGAATCCGCATCTAAAACCCCAGGTGCGCAACTTCACACGATGACCAGTATTCCTGTAAAGTTTCACGACTCTAATTGAAATACATTTGGAGATACGCGCGACACAAGTTGAAAATCCCCACTTTTCACTAAGTCAAGGGCCATAACTCCGTAAATACAGGATGAATCCGCATCTAAAACCCCAGGTGCGCAACTTCACACGATGACCAGTATTCCTGTAAAGTTTCGTGACTGTAACTGAAATACTTTTGGAGATACGCGAGACACAAGTTGAAAATCCCCACTTTTCATTAAGTCAAGGGCCATAACTCCGTGAATACTGGATGAATCCGCATCTATAACCCCAGGTGCGCAACTTCACACGATGACCAGTATTCCTGTAAAGTTTCACGACTCTAACTGAAATACATTAATTTGGAGATACGCGCGACACAAGTTGAAAATCCCCACTTTTCACTAAGTCAAGGGCCATAACTCCGTGAATACTGGATGAATCCGCATCTAAAACCCCAGGTACGCAACTTCACACGATGACCAGTATTCCTGTAAAGTTTCACGACTCTAACTGAAATACATTTGGAGATACGCGCGACACAAGTTGAAAATCCCCAAATTTCGCTAAGTCAAGGGCCATAACTCCGTAAATACAGGATGAATCCGCATCTAAAACCCCAGGTGCGCAACTTCACACGATGACCAGTATTCCTGTAAAGTTTCACGACTCTAACTGAAATACATTTGGAGATACGCGCGACACAAGTTGAAAATCCCCAAATTTCACTAAGTCAAGGGCCATAACTCCGTAAATACAGGATGAATCCGCATCTAAAACCCCAGGTGCGCAACTTCACACGATGACAAGTATTCCTGTAAAGTTTCACGACTGTAACTCAAAAACTTTTGGAGATATGCACGACACAAATTTTGTGACGGACAGACGGACAACCAAGCCAAAACCAATATGTCTCCCCATTCATGGGGGAGACATAATTACACGATTCCACAGATTCTCCTAACGTGAATAAAATCTCTACATGTACGCGGTTATTTAATATTTACGCAAAAACATTCAAGCTTTATATTGGGTATAAGCGCACATATTTGTAAAATGTGCCTGTTCCATAGTGACGTCCTGCACTACGGCTATTATCGCGAAATTATATCACACGCGTTATTTAACGTCTGATTTTGCGGAAAATCTATCCTCGCTTCTGGTGGTTCCGCCGGTGGACCTTATCCGTCTTCATCGTCGTCATCGTCGTCAGTAGCTATCGCGTTATAGCGTTTCCACGGGTGGTCCTCATCGGGTAATCGCTCGTCAGCATTTGCGTCGTCTGTGAAAATCGCATCGCTGGTTCGTCTCACGCCCGATATACATGTGAGGCGGTATCATGGGTCGTTTCGTCGTCATCCTCTAACGTGTCGATTCTCGCCCGTTTCCTCCAAGGATTACGTCTCGTAGTCATGTCGTATAGGAAACGTATGCCTCCTAGCTTAGATGGGATTAGTCTTCGCACCGAACACTCGCAGACTCGTTAATACATGTATTGTATGTGTGGGGGTGGGTGGGGTAAGGTGGGGTGGGCAAGAGAGGGAGTTGACTTGCAATAGTCAGTGTATATGGTGTATACCAGCATCGTTAAATTCGGGCAGAGTTAGGTTGCCACCAACATTGGGAGGGAGGGGATGGGTGTGCTGGGGTGGGCAGGGGAGGAGTTGACTTGCAATGGTCCGTGTACATGGTGTATGCCAGCATCGTTAAATTCGGGCAGTTAGGTTGCCACCAACATCACCATTGGCCATGCACAGTCTCCTTGTGGGAGGGGAAGGGTGTGCTGGGGTGGCCAGGGGAGGGAGTAGACTTGCAATGGTCCGTTGGGGGGGGGGGGTGATGGGATGGAATGGGGGGGGGATGGGATGGAATGGGGTGGGGAAGCGGGGAAACTGGGATGAGGGGTGTATGTGGTGGGGATATGGGGGAAATTCGGACACAAGTTTTTATACAGTGGAACACCGGGATGGATCTGTATGGGGTGGGAAAGCGGGGAAACTCTGGCACCAAGTTTTTATACAGTGGGACACTGGGATGGGGGTGTGTATGGGGTGGGGAAGCGGGGAAACTCGGGCACAAGTTTTTATACAGTGGGACACTGGGATGGGGGTGTGTATGGGGTGGGGAAGCGGGGAAACTCGGGCACAAGTTTTTATACAGTGGAACACTGGGATTGGGGTGGGGAAGCAGGGAAACTCAGGAACGAGGTTTATGGCCATGTTTCGTGCAATTATAGCACACTATCGCTGTTTTATGTTGAGGACGATGCCCTCGCTGCTTGCAATTGTAACACGCGCGTCTTTCCACGGCCTTTAATCTCGGCCCCACTGTCCGGGGTTGTTGCCCTCGCTGCTTGCAATTGTAACACGCGCGTCTTTCCACGGCCTTTAATCTCGGCCCCACTGTCCGGGGTTGTTTTGCGCTCGTCCGTCTAATGTTGGCCATAATTTCTGCTACATCATGTAGCAACTTGTTTTTGTCACTATTTGCATTTATTGGCCGTATATATTCTCTATGTTCGATGTAGTTTTCACTTTTCTCAACTTGCCTCATATAGCATCGCTCTTTATTATTGTTCGCGGCAGTTTCTAATTTCATGCCGATTCTCAGAGCGTCTTCTATCGTCGTTGATTCCTTCACTATGATCCAGCGTTTGATATCCCAATCGTTCAATGCTTCAACAAAGCAATCTCGTGCAATTTCTTGTCTATGGTTATACGGGATTGTCGGGTATGCCAAACGCGTCAGCCATTTAATATCGTGAGCCAATACCGGTAGTGGTTCGTCTAATTTTCAGTCTTGTCTTGTTTCAGTCTTGTATATGACCGTTTGTGTTTCGGTCTAAAATATGTTGGTTAGAGCCATTACTAGCGAGTTGTAGTCAGTTCTGGTATCTGGGTCAAGTTCACTCAGTACAGCTATTGCCTCGCCGCGTAAACTGCACGCTAGCTTGACTGATTTCATTTCATTGTCCCAATTATTTCCGTGTGCCGCGATACCGAATTGCACGAGATATTCATGCCAGTTTCCATTTGCGTCGAAGTTACTTATTTCCACGAACTGACCTGGATTATGTGTATACTGGGACAATTTTACACATTCACGCGGTTGGTGTACGTTTGAGCTACAATCATGTCTCTGTGTATGGGCTGGATAATAACATTTCGGGGATAGGGACCTATCACGTGTTCTGTCGGGTTCCGGGAAATGCCGTACATTTGATTCAAGCATCCCGAGAATCCAGTTCATCTTGGATTTTAGTTCTTTTATTTCAGTTCTCAGACGTGATCTCCGCACGCAGTTCATTTTCGCATAAATGCTCATCACACGACTGCGCATTTTTCTCTAACTGATTCAAGCGCCTATGGGCTATATATCCACTGTCACTGGTTACCATATAACTAATTTCATCACCTGTAGTGACAGGTACAGTGACATGGTTATCGGGAGAGAATGTCGGGGCAATTGTTTTTGGTCCGTGGGGGTCAAGGGTAGACATTCGACCTTCTCGAGTAGGGACGTACACATTTCCGGGGTCCTCATCGCCAATACATTCAAGAGACGCCATTTTATGAACTAGATATCGCAACTGTCTGGTTTGGGGTAATATGGGGATGGGGGAATCGGCCGGGGGTAGCTCTCGATTATGAACAGAAAATCGATTCCACTCACTCGCTCGTACTTCGCATTTCGCCGCAGTGCATATTACCAAGACTGATTTTCTGTGTATTGCCTTAGGTACCAGTCCACCAACATTTTAGACTTTTTTAGCAATTCTTGGCCGAGCGAGCACTTCCGCAAGTTTTTTTCCTCAGATATCATCTTCATATATTCACAGAGAGTGGGCTGTTTGCTGTATACACTGTTACATTATATGTCAAGAAACTTTAGTAGCTACAAAAATCAAATTGGCATACAGCTAAGAGCATGTATAATGTGGTCAATTTCTGCACTTATTCCGTCATGGCTGCTGGACTAAAGGCGCCAGAAAGCTATGTGGACATGCGGAGGTTGCACTAACAAATAATGTGTAAATCAATTCTACATGTATACCTGCCCACACTGATCATAGTCTGTACTGGTACCGAGTGTTTTGTTTTCGAGCTACAAACCTCTGTTTCAGACTGTTAAAGTTACGCCCCAAACAGCAAACACACATTTCGAGCGGAAGATGCGTACAAGTTGAATCTGAATATGCTCACTGAATGGACCAGATCACAGTTTAGCACATAATTTTACAAATACTTGCCTTTGTAAGCTGAAAATAGCATAGGATGCTGAGCATTTAATTTTAAGTCACATTCAATCACCACAGACAGACAGTTTTGGAATATTCAGTAAAAAGGAAAACTACGAAACTAAGCCTTTTTTTCAAGTGGACAGGTACCTTAAGAACTTTTTTTCATAAAATTGTATACACTAATCTGCTTTTCACAGAGAGTGTATTCAGTTTGAAGCAAAACTATGCAAAAACTATACCGTCTGGAGAAATATCAGACACACAGCGGTCATTTTCATTCGAGACACTTGTGCGGCCGAAATGACTCCTTATTGTATTTGCTCCGATCTGCGACTCCTTGTAAACAGGGATCATTACACAGCACATGTGAGAAGTACAGAGTCAATTTAGTTTGTGCCTACCTAATACACTATACCTGGGGCAGCAGTGATTTACTCATATTCTAGCTCCGAGTTCACAACGGGTTCCGCTTGTCGGTTAACTGCAATGAACAAAATAGATACGCGTGTTTACACAGTTTAGCACATAATTTTTTACAAATACTTGCTTTTGTCAGCTGAAAATAGTATAGGATGCTGAGTATTTAATTTAAAGTCACATTCAATCACCACAGCCAGGCAGTTTTGGAATATTCAGTAAAAAGACCATAGGAAAACTACTATTGGAAATTCCGAAGTGGCTATGTGGACAGACACGGCAACTGTAATTCTTGAAGCAACATAAGGGTACGTTTCGGCTCTACTGGTTTATGTTATATCTGCCACCGTTGTCACCAAATTTGTAACGACCCTTCATTTCGTCTGTCTTCAAGAATACGGTATATCTCATAATTTCCTGTTCACACAGGGGGTTGGTAGCGGGCCCTGGTGAATCGGGATATGGAAATGGGAATAACTAGCTACTTGGCAATGAAAGAACGACAGTAGCGAATTCAGTATTAATACCTGATATGTTGATAACACCTAAAACACAATATTATGCAACACATACAACTGTATGAGGGTGACAATTCATGGTAAAAATAATGGTACCGGGATGATACACAGGACTATACAAATCAACGGTTAGTATTTGTAGTACATGTATGCGAGTCGAGACTAACTAACATAGGCGACTATGGGAGAAACTAGACATGCAACTATTTTCTAAAGCGTACAAGCTCGGACCTAGACGGGAATCGCGGGGCTATCATACATTATGCTACAGAGTGGGTGAGTCACACTGGTCACACTGGTCACACTGTGGGAATCACGAAGTTGTGGTTGGGAATAATGCTGGGTGGGGGAGTCACACAGCGGGAATCACGAAGCTGGGCTGGGAAATAATGATGGGTGTGGGAATCACACAGCGGGGGATGGAGGGGACGCGAGGTTAGGATTGGGAGTCACACAGCAGGTGGGCACGACTTAGGGGTGGGGATCACACAGCAGGGATTGGAGGGGGCACAAAGCGAGGGTGGGGAGTCACACAACAGGTGGACACGAAGCAGGGGTGTCGATCACACAGTAGGGGTGCACGAAGAAGTCGTCGGGAATCACACAGGTGTGTGAGGGGCACGAAGCTGGGGACTGGGAGTCACGAAGCTGGGGGGGGGGGGGGTGGATCATGACACTAGCTGAGTGGGGGACACACAACAGCTAGGATTCATGACAATGGGGTGGGAATCACACAGCAGGGGTGAGAGGGGGTACGAAGCTAGGTGGGAAGTCACACAGCAGGGGGTCACGAAGCTTGGGTCGGGAATCGTATCGCACTGGGGAAAAAATGGGTGGGTAATGGAATATTGGCATTGTCATGGTTCCAACCAATATTAATAATCAGTAAGGACAAAATCACGTTCACATCATCACATAACGACTAACGGACTATTGGTAACATCATCGGTGAGAAATGGTTAAATGGGTGGATATTTGGGCCTTGGGAGTTCTGAGACGCGAGTCTCGAGTTGCTTCTCTCGGGAAAAAGTCGACAACTGACAGATTTCACTCCTATTTATAACCTTCGGTAATAATGTTGTCCGCGAATCCAGCCCTTTGATTGGCTCGTAAACACTCAGAGGACAACATTCGGACAATGAGGACCATATTTGAAATCCGCGGACAACATGTGAAAGTTGTTCCCTATTCCGCACAGTTGATTGGTTGGAATGTGTAATCGGATAACAGGACTTTCCCATTTTGACGAAATGTGAAAGTTGTCCCGCATCGTTGATTGGTTAGATTGGTTTGGCGGAAATTACCGAGCTTAAACAGGTTTACGCAGTATAAAATGGCGGCTGTGTTCAACACACACAGGAAATGTCAACACACTATTGTGAATTGTAAATAACTAAACAAGTGTCCTGGTGTATGAAGACGCAGATAATAAACTATTGACAATTGTGGACATCCAGGCATGCATCGGAGGTCGTGGTAAGTTGTGTGCACAAAATCAGACGTGTTTTGTTGTCCAAAATGAATGATAAATTCGAGCCGTGTATAGCGATGCTTCGATGGCTGGATCGTTTCAATATTGCCCGTGTCAATCTATATTCACCCGAGGCGCAGTCGATGGGGAATACATATATAGCTTCATGTGGGCAATACGACACCATATTGACTTTGTAGAACGACAATAACGTATTTGTCATACCGTAGATTCTTTATATTTCTCCAGAATTTAGTTTTACAAGTGTATTAAAGGTACATGCCCACTGAGTAGGCACAAAATGTTCTTTATAGGAATTAAATAAGTGTATAATTGTGTCACTATTCCACCAGTTCTAAAAAATACAAGTGCCCACTATACAGATATAATCATTTAGTAATATTTATTTTACTGATAGTGACTCGCGGTGGTATCGGGCTATTTTCATATGCAAATGAGGCAGGATATTTTTTTAATTATTTATACGAATTAAATGTGTCACCTGAAAAAATAATATTGTATGATAAAGTATGATCATTGCACATCAACTTAACATTTTAAGGAAACACGGTTATTGATATAAAATTATAATAATGCCAATCAATATGTGGTGAATGAATGTTTATTTCTCCACTTGTAATTTTTAGAACTGGTGGAATAGTGACACAATTATAAACTTACTTAATTCCTATATAGAACGTATTGTGCCTACCGAGTGGGCATGTACATGTACCTTTAATATGGCGCCAAACGGCATAACGTCATCCAGACAGACATAAACGATTAGAAAATCATTAATAACATGGCAATTTCTGGACAGATCTTCAAAATCTAACTTACTTGTTATGTCATTACCAATCCCTATGACTGTTTTGGAGGCGATTTCCAAAATATTTTGTTTTCGACTCAGTCTCCACACGGCACCATTGGTTATTCGAGCCATATTGACGGGCTTGACAGGTAATATGGGCTCATATTACATGTCAAGCTGACCAACCAAAACGCGAGAAATTTATCTGCGGTATGACAATACAGAATATTATGCAAGTTGCTATTTTGTGAAAATGCATAGGTTTCCATGCACACCAGTGCCTGACAAATCTTCAATTTTAGTACTACCACACAGGATGCCAAGATCATTTTCAGTTAATCAACATTTTTTACAACATCAACCTACACTCATTCCTTTCCTGCATTACAGCCGACACCTCCATCACTAGTGATGGATGTTGCCTGATTACTGCGATCAGCAGCTTCTACTGCATCTTCACTGGGCAGATCTTTGACATACTCCTAGATAATATAGATTCCCTGTGTCAAAATGATGACGAAAAAGTAGGTCAACAACATGTCTTAAATAAACATCTGTTCACCATTACCCAACGTATTGATTGGCATTATTATACATTTTATATCAGACATAAATTTCCACATTGCTATCAGGGGCGATAACCGTGTTTCCTTAAAATGCTAACGGACATTACTATTTTTTCTCTGTATTTATTTTTTAATGTGCAATATCATACTTTATAATCTGTCAAAAATATTTTTTCAGGTGACGCATTTAATTAGTACATGTATAAATAATTAAAAACTACCATGTTTCATCTGCATATGAAAATAGGCCGATACCACCGCGAGTCAGTATCAGTAAAATACATATTACAAAGTGATTATATCTCTATAGCGGGCACTCAAAATGTTTAGAACTGGTGGAATATTGACACAATTACAGGTATACACTTATTTACAGTACTATCTTCAATTATCTATAATAGAAGATAGTACTGTATTACACCAAGTGGGTGGGGTAATGGACTTTTTGTAATGGGCATTTTTTTGTGTCACATGTCCGAGTCTTCCACCTGTGACGAAGGAAGGTCACTACAATGTCAAAATGAAACGGATATACCGGGTATATAGAAACTGGGGTTCCTGGACCAAAAATACATTTTTACGTTCTTGGTTCCCGAGGTTGTGATTTTTTTACAAAAAAAATCACAAAAAGTACAAGTTTTGTACGTTGGTATGAAAAGGTAAAACCAAATTTTGTCCTTGGGTACTCAAATTCGTTTTTGAATATGAAAATGTAAAACCATTTTACTGTTTTAGGCTTCTCAGCCCCCAGTGGCTAGGAATTTGTCAAAACAATGCTTGCTGTACACAATCATATAGTTGTTTTGTATGAAAACCATAATCTTAGGCAAAATATATGCAATGAACCACGAAACCGCTATATCACAATCCTTCTAAGTCTGGCAGACTCTTGTCTAAATGGTTTCACTATATTATAGTATCTCTCGTTTAATCTTACTTTATGTGCACCACATGGTACACAAACTTGATATTTTGCATAAGTGCCTTTACCACAACATTTATGCCATTGAAAGAATAACAATTAATTCCCCTCAAAGTGCTATATTTTTGTCATCTCAAACTTACACAATAAAGTACTTTTTTTTTGTACAAAAGTGTGTACATTTTTTGTACAAAAGTGTGTACGTATACAATTTTTTGTACTAAAGTGTGTACAAAAGTGTGTACGTGTGTACAAAAGTGTGTACAATTTTTTGTACTAAAGTGTGTAGCAAAAGTGTGTAATATTTTTTGTACTAAAGTATCATACAATAAATATGTTACAGAAATATGGTGGTCTTTGCCCCTATATATATTTTATTTTTCTCAATCGCCTTGTTTCAATTCTGTAATCTCGTTCGATTTTATAATATCTATTACATGACCAAATTATATTAGCACCACATTTAGTACACACTTGACACATAGCACAAGTGCACCTTCCACACAATAAGCATGGTTTCACTGGGCTATTCTTTTTTACTCTATAAATTTATGCACTGCACAGTATATTGAGTTTTTTACTGGCTTTATCGTGCATGGCTTATCTGAATGGATATTTCTGTATTGGCACACGTTTATTTCTTTCATTTTGTATTTATATAATAATTATTTCTATTAAATAAATAAAAATATTATAAAAAGTACAAGCTTAAAAAGAAAATGAGTGCTACAGATATACAATATATTTTGAAGCTACATCGTGATGGAGTTGTTAATGATGAGCAATTGCGATATATGGTTGATGCTCTGAAGTCTGAACGTTTCAGAGACCAAGGTTGAGACTAAGGTCGAGACCAAAGTAGAGCCTAAATTCGAAACCAAATCATCTGCGTTAGAAAATCTGCATGAAAGGCGGCGTAGGAAAAAGGAAAGGAAGAGGCAAAAACGGCAAACGTTGAACCAAAACAAAATGTTATAAATGAACCCAAGCAGGGTCCCAAAGATAACAAGAGTTGTCAGAAGACAACGAAGCTCGCCTGTTGGCAGCCTTCACTCAAACTTGGCACAGTTGTATAAAAAACATGAATATTATATAACTTTACCTTGGGTTAAGGGGTGTGCTGTGGACCTTGACATTGAGGTCAGTGGTGGAAAGTGGGTCGTGGATTTGCTATAGCATGATATAGCATATTAAGATGAATGCATGTATGAAATATCAATGCGCTCCCTGAAAACAGAAGTAAAACAAAATTTAACCCAACGCTAAGTTTATGAACCACTAAGTTGGTGATTTTCTACAGCATGATAGCTATTCACATGATGAATGCATGTATGAATGTGCTAAGTTTGTGACCTTGACCTTGGGGAAAGGGGTGGGGGGGGGGGGGGGGGTGGGGGGGGGGGGGGGGGTCATGCGTTCCCTGTAAAGAAATGGAAGTTATAAATAGACATTTACTCCAAAGTTAAGTTTATGATGTTGATCTTGGGGAAAGGGGTGGGGGGTTGCATGGATTTGCTGTAGCACAATAGAGGATCATCAGATGAATGTATGTATGAAATATCAAGCGTTCCCTGTAAAGAAACAGAATTTACACAACATTTACCCCAACGTAAAGTTTATGAACATGCTTAAGTTTGTGACCTTGACGTTGGGGTAAGGGTAGGATGGTGGGTTGTGGATTTGCTACAGCATGATAGAGGGTCAGCTGAGGAATGCATGTATGAAATATCAAGGTGTTGAATGTGCTAAGTTTGTGACCTTGACCTTGGGGTAAGGGGTGGGTGGTGGGTCATGGATCATGATCAGTAGAATTTTGAAATCCAAGTGTTGGGGCCCCTGAAATCGCATATTCCTGCCATTCTCCTGCATTCTCAGCAAAGGTTGAGCACATTCTAATTACTCTCATTTTTCCTGTTTCTGTATGCATATTTCAACACGGTTTCTATATTTCCAATCTTGACAAAATATCCAAAATGTACGAGATTAAAAATCTATTGAGATTGTGGCACGGCTCCAACAAATTGATTGGTTGGAGAATAACATGTGTAATGCACACCTGCAAATGTTGGTAATTGTTTTATTGCTGCATGTTTTGTCCTAAAAAAATGTGCAAATTTTTGAAATCCAAGTGGTGTGAAACGCCATTTCATGCATTCTCAGAATCGGGTTCCCAGTACTCATGATTACACAAATATATTAGAATAAAAAATAAGTTGGCCTCCTCCTCCCCTTCAGCCAACCCTTACCACCTTTTAAAGATCATGGTAGTATATATATAATATATTTAAAATTTTATTTTATTTATAATCTATTTTCTTGAATGTGGTGTTTTTGAATCAACCATTTCAACCACATGGGCTGCTATAGTATAGAAGTGTTTGCAAACATTGCAGATCTAGTTGAGTTGGCTTAAAATACTGTCTCACCAGGATCTGCCCCGTTTGCATTGATGTTTTTGTATTGCCACATTTTACACCAGTTTTTCATAACTATACTCTGCTTAAAATCATTTATGATTGAAAATATTCAAAAACTAGAAATGGACGCTTGTCGACAAGCGCATGTGTATCCCCCTCCCCAGATACACAAGTAGTTTGAAAAAAGGGTGTTCGAGTTATGCTCCGGAGACAAAATCAGTGACGGAAAAAACAAAGGGAGATAACTAAAAAATTAGTGATGCAAGAGTTGTCATTCTTGCGTGACACACCTTTAGGGTTGTGGTCTATGCATGTGTGAAGTTTCATGAAAATATTCCAAAGGATGTTCGAGTTATGTTCCAGACACGAAATCAGTGCACGAAACAACAAAGGGAGATAACTAAGAAATTAACGACGCAAGAGTAGTCATTCTTACGTGCGACACACTTGGGTCGTCTTCTATGCATGTGTGAAGTTTAATAAACTAGAAAATGTGTTCATAGAACAGATGTCCCACATATCGCTTTTGATAATAAATGAGGCCAAATTCCAAGTCAAAATTTTCTTTTACTGAGCGTTAAAGTATTTGATAGCACCAAGTATGTGATCTTGACCCTGGGCTTGGCGGGGGCAGGACAAACGTGGATTTGGCACAGGGCGGTAGAGGACCATTAGAGCAATGCATATATGAAATATGAAGCTGATCCTGTGAAAACAGAAATTATAAGATATTTACCTGAGCGTTAAAGTTTTTGAAGCACTAAGTATGTGATGTTAACCCTGGGCTTGGCGGGGGCGGGACGAACGTGGATTTGCCACAGGGCGGTAGAGGACCATTAGAGCAACGCTATATGAAATATGAAGTTGATCCGTGAATGGAAAGAAAATTTATAAGATATTTACCTGAGCATTAAAGTTTTTGAAGCACCAAGTATGTGACCTTGACCCTGGGATTGGCGGGGGCAGGACGAACGTGGATTTGGCACAGGGCGGTAGAGGACCATTAGAGCAATGCGTATATGAAATATGAAGTTGATCCGTGAATGGAAATAAAAACTAGAAATGGATGCTTGTCGACAAGCGCATGTGTATCCCCCTCCCCAGATGCACAAGTAGTTTGAAAAAAGGGTGTTCGAGTTATGCTCCGGAGACAAAATCGGTGACGGAAAAAACAAAGGGAGATAACTAAAAAATTAGTGATGCAAGAGTTGTCATTCTTGCGTGACACACCTTTAGGGTGTGGTTCAGGGTTGTCTATGCATGTGTGAAGTTTCATGAAAATATTTCCAAAGGGTGTTCGAGTTATGCTCCATACACGAAATCAGTGCACAAACAACAAAGGGAGATAACTAAGAAATTAACGACGCAAGAGTTGTCATTCTTACGTGCGACACACCTTTGGGTCGTCTTCTATGCAGTGTGAAGTTTAATAAACTAGAAAATGTGTTCATAGAACACGGATGTCCCACATATCGCTTTGATAATAAATGAGGCCAAATTGCAAGTCAAAATTTTACTTTTACCTGAGAGTTAAAGTTTTTGAAGCACCAAGTATGTGACCTTGACACTGAGCTTGGCGGGGGCAGGACAAACGTGGATTTGGCACAGGGCGGTAGAGGACCATTAGAGCAATGCGTATATGAAATAATGAAGCTGATCCGTGAAAGAAAACAGAAATTATAAGATATTTACCCGAGCGTTAAAGCTTTTGAAGCACCAAGTATGTAACCTTGACCCTGGGCTTGGCGGGGGGCAGGACGAATGTGGATTTGGCACAGGGCGGAATAGGAGGACCATTAGAGCAATGTGATATGAAATATGAAGCTGATCCGTGAAAGAAAACAGAAATTATAAGATATTAACCCGAGCATTAAAGTTTTTAAAGCACCAAGTATGTGACATTGACCCTGGGCTTGCCGGGGGCAGGACGAACGTGGATTTGGCAAAGGGCGGGGTAGTGAACCATCAGAGCAATGTGTATATGAAATATGAAGCAGATCGGTCGAAGGATGAAGAAATTATGAGACATTTACCCGAGTGTTAAAGTTTTGTGACGGACGGACGGACGGACGGACGGAGGACGCGACGTTCCTACGAATGAATACTTGTTGGGTTTTTACTGTATAAAACTACCCAACAAGAGTATCCCAACACTATCCTAACCCTACCCAATAAGATCCCCCTACGCTTACAACAAGTACCCATTCGTGTGTGTGGACGGAGGACGGAGGACGGACGACGGACGGACGGGAGGGTAACACTAAATGCCCCCTCCACTATCGTGGTGGGGCATAAACATATTCGAAAGGGTGTTCGAGTTATGCTCTGGATACAAAATCAGAGCACGAAACAACAAAGGGAGATAAGTAAACAAGAATTCCGCGGAATCAGATGCCTCGCCTTGTCCCGCCTTGACCTCGAGCCTGGGCCGGGCCCGAAAGCAATTTTCACTGGCCCGAACAATATTATACAATTATTGACTAGTGAGCCATAGAATATCAGATTATATTCTATGGCTCACTAGTCAATAATTGTTTTATTATATGAATAGTCTGTATATAGCACTTACGACCTTATGCCTACTAGACAAAAATGAAAAAGAATTTGAAAAAAAAAAATGAAAAAAAAAAAAAGTTTAAAAATTAAAAATAAATAATGCTTGCTACTGGAGCTCAGAATTTTTTTTTTAATAGTCCTATATATTTCTACATATATCGCCGAGGTGCCGGAGTCCACATAATGCCACAATATTTTCAACACTAGTTTACGGAAATGTAATATACAAATATAAAATAATAATGTCTACTGGAAGAATTTTGATTTTTAATAAGTCCTATATTTATCTACATATCTGCACAGGTCCACATATGCCACAATATTCAACACAGTTTACGGAAATGTAATATAATCATACCTGTATAAATTACCTGTAAGTGTCAGTGGTCGTTGCACAGTAGCACATCACAGGTGAATAGTCTGTATATAGCACTTACGACCTTAGTACAAACACAAATTGAAAAAAAATAAAAAAAAAAAAAATGAAAAAAAAAAATAAAAAAAAAAAAATGAAAAAAAAAAATGAAAAAAAAAAAATGAAAAAAAAAAAGGAAAAAGTTCATAAAAATGCTTGCTACTGGAGCCAATATTTTTGTTTAACTAGCCTATATTTATCTACTATCTGCACAGGTCCACATAATGCCACAATATTTTCAACACAGTACCCAATGTAGTAATTTACCTGTATAAATTACCTGTGGTCAGCAGTGGTCAAGCACTGGACATTTGCACATGCAGCCATGCTAGCACATGGTTTCTCCCAGTCTCTATTGTTCTCTCTACAGGTAAGGTGTACAGAGCACACGAGAAAAAGGTGTACAGAGCAGACGAGAAAACAGGGTCTTCATGCATTATTGTCCAGTTTTGTAGAGTGCGCAAAACCAAAAAAGGGAAAATAACTAAAAAATTACTACGCAAGATGTCATTCTAGTGCGGACGAACACACAACCTCACGGGTCGTGGCCTATGCATGTGTGAAGTTTCATGAAAATATCCCAAAGGGTGGGAGTTATGCATCCGGCGACAGTAAATTCATGCCGCGAAAACAAAAAAGATAGAAATAACTAAAAAATTAGCAATGCCAGAGTTTGTCATTCCTTGTGCACGACACACCTTCGGTATCGTTGTCTACATAGAATGTGTAATTACATAAAAATATTCCAAAGGAGTGGTGTCGAGTTTATGGACAATCCTGCGCGAAACAAAAATGAGATAACTAAAAAATTTAGCTATGCAAGAGTTGTGATTCTTGTGCGCGAAACTTCCTTCGGGTTCGTGGTCTATTGAATGTGTTAAGTTTCATAAAAATTCCAAAGGGTGGTCGAGTTATGGTCAATCAGTGCGCGAAACAAAAAGTGGAGATAACTAAAAAATTAGCTATGCAAGAGTTGTGATTCTTGTGCGCGATACACCTTCGGGTCGTGGTCTATGCATGTGTGAAGTTTCATGAAAATATTCCAAAGGGTGGTGGAGTTATGCTCCGGACACAAAATCAGTGCGAGAAACAAAAAAGGGAGATAACTCAAAAACTAGCTATGCAAGAGTTGTCATCCAAAGGGTGTTCGAGTTATGCTCCGGAAAAGAAGTGTCTGCGGCGGACGCGGCGCGCTGTCAAATCCATAGTATCCCCCGACGGAGTCCGGGGGATACAATTAGCATGGCCTGGTCCATTCCAGATATTCAGTGGCAAAATAGTTTAAAACATACAATGCTTTAAAGAAACGTTTTCATTATGATTATTTAGAAATAACTATTTTAATAGCCAAACTGGAAGAAACTGCCCTATCCATTATCATAGTTTTCATCGGTTCTCGGCCTGAAATTCTAAAGTTCCCTGACTTTTCCCTGACTTTTCAGAAATTTTAAAATTCCCTGACCAATTTCAAAATTCCCTGACAATTCCCTGACCTTGAAAAAAAATATTTTCCCCTGACTTTTCCCTGACCGTGGACACCCTGTGATAGGGTATCATCAGATGAATGCATATGTATGAAATATCAAGGCGTTCCATGAAAGGAAACAGATTTACCCCAACGTTAAGTTTATGAATGTGCTAAGTTTGTGACCTTGACCTTGGGGAAAGGGGTGGGGGATGGGTCACGATAGAGTATCATCAGATGAATGCATGTATGAAATATGAAGGCATTCCCTGTAAATAAACAGAAGTTACACAACATTTACCCCAACGTTAAGGTTATGAATGTGCTAGGTTTGTGACCTTGACCTTGGGGTAAGGGTTGGGTGGTGGGTCATGGATTTGCGATAGCATTATAGGGTATCATCAGATGAATGCATATGCATGAAATATCAAGGCGTTCCATGAAAGGAAACATATGTTACAAGACATTTACCCCAACGTTAAGTTTATGAATGTGCTAAGTTTGTGACCTTGACCTTGGGACAGGGGTGGGGGATGGGTCATGGATTTGCTATAGCACGATAGAGTATCATCAGATGATTGCATGTATGAAATATGAAGGCATTCCCTGTAAATAAACAGCAGTTACACAACATTTACCCCAACGTTAATGTTATGAATGTGCTAGGTTTGTGACCTTGACCTTGGGGTAAGGGTTGGGTGGTGAGTCGTGGATTTGCTACAGCATGATAAAGGGTCATCTGAGGAATGCATGTATGAAATATCAAGGCGTTCCATGAAAGAAAACAGATGTTATAAGACATTTACCCCAACGTTAAGTTTATGAATGTGCTCAGTTTGTGACCTTGACCTTGGTGTAAGGGATGGGCGGTGGTCATGGATTTGCTATAGCACGATAGAGTATCATCAGATGAAGGCATGTATGAAATATGAAGGCGTTCCCTGTAAATAAACAGAAGTTACACAACATTTACCCCAACGTTAAGTTTATGAACATGCTAAGTTTGTGACCTTGACCTTGGGGTAAGGGTTGGATGGTGGGTCATGGATTTGCTACAGCATGATAGAGGGTCATCAGATAAATGCATGTATGAAATATGAAGGCATTCCCTGTAAATAAACAGAAGTTACACAACATTTACCCCAACGTTAAGTTTATGAACATGCTAAGTTTGTGACCTTGACCTTGGGGTAAGGGTTGGGTGGTGGGTCGTGGATTTGCTACAGCATGATAGAGAGTCATCAGATGAATGCATGTATGAAATATGAAGGCGTTCCCTGTAAATAAACAGAAGTTACACAACATTTACCCCAACGTTAAGTTTATGAACATGCTAAGTTTGTGACCTTGACCTTCGGGTAAGGGTTGGGTGGTGGGTCGTGGATTTGCTACAGCATGATATAGGGTCATCAGATGAATGCATGTATGAAATGTGAAGGCATTCCCTGTAAATAAACAGAAGTTACACAACATTTACCCCAACGTTAAGTTTACGAATGTGCTAAATTTTTTACCTTGACCTTTGTTTGGGTAAGGGGCGGGCGATTGGACATGCATTTGCTACAGCATGATAGAGGGTCATCTAAGGAATGCATGTATGAAATAACAAGGTGTTCCATGAAAGGAAACAAAAGTTATAGGACATTTACCCCAACGTTAAGTTTATGAATGTGCTAAGTTTGTGACCTTGACCTTGGGGTACGGGTTGGGTGGTGGGTCATGGATTTGCTACAGCATGATAGAGGGTCATCTGAGGAATGCATGTATGAAATAACAAGGTGTTCCATGAAAGGAAACAGAAGTTATAAGAGATTTACTCAACGTTAAGTTTGTGGACGACGCCGACAACGCCGGGGGTATGCCATAAGCTCTTCTGCACTTCGTGCAAGCGAGCTAAAAAACCATAATTAAAATTGGTCGACATGCCATTGTGCGATTATTTCAAGTCATATGAAATAGATGCGCATAAATATAAAGACCCTAATATTCTGTTTGATCATAAAAAGTCCCCTATAATAAATCAAATCAATCAAGATATAAAAGAATATAATGGCATAAAGTTTTCAATTGGCATTTCTGTAAAATTCTTCAAAGATGAAAGCGGTGGAGAAAGAAAATTTGTCATCGGACAAACCCATGGAGAACAAAGTGCTGTTCTTGATGGAAATAAAGTACATGTAGTTGAATTTTATAATAAAAAAACTTCTTATTTGCAAACTTGGATTGAGAAATTTACAAATACAGCATCAGGTTTAGAGATTGAACACTGCGCTAAACTGTACTTAAACATTGCAACATATGAACCACTCAAAGGCTCATCATACATTCCTTTACCTAAAGCGTTGGCAAATAAAAAAGTAAAAATCAATGTGAAAAACAAAGACGACAAATGTCTATTTCACGCAATAAACTCTGCTCTTAATCCTGCTTCTGATCATTCTGATAGACTAACAAAATATCCTGATTATTCACTTTACTTAAAGGCCGTGGTCGTAAACCACTTTACTTAAAGGCCGTGGACGTAAATCACATTCACTAATCTCATTAAATTCAGCTCAGGTCAGTTATACAAACAACCATGCTCCCCAGACAACATTAGGACACACAATTGGGTAATTATCCAGGTTGCTTGCAGTTCTTGCCACACACCAGAGATAACAGCAGTATCATGGCACATGTAGCAGGGTTACACATCATAATATCTCCCGACTCCCCTGTGCCCACTGCATGTAATTCTTGATATGACACTATCAGTGGCATGTTGTGGCATGCATCTGACTAGTTCTTATCCTATCGCGTAGCGAAAATGATGCAAAAGCTGTCCGTCCGTCTGTCCGTCAATCTTCCACCAGGTATACTTGTGGATCAATTCGTGCGTACAAGAGGTAATTGTACATGTTTTATTGTACACCCAGGTACACAGGCAGACTATTTACACCTAGGTACAAGTAAGTGGGTTTACTAGTATACCGCCGTCCGTCTGTCTATCCGTCACGTTTTCCATTCGCCTTTATCTTCTGTACAGTTTGACCAATTGGGCTTGAAGCTTCATGTACATTAGCATCCATATTATCATTCCTTACCCCACCCATGCTCTCCCATGCCCAAGGTCAAGGTCAAATAACTTATATAAATTACGTCCAGTTTCTCCATTCTCCTATAACTTGTTTGATCTACGACCAATTGGTTTGAAACTTCATGTTTATTATCATCCACATTTCCATTCCCCACCACACTCATGCTTTCCGCATGCCCAATGTCAATGTCAAATAACATATATTTTTTTCATCCAGTAGATGTGTGCACATTTCTCCATTCTCCTATAACTTCTTTATTGCACAGCTAATTGGCTTCAAACTTCATGTGCATGCTTATTATCATCCATTTTTTTCTTCATTTTGCGCCCAAGAATGCTCCCTCCCCCTTGGCATCGGTCCATGTGAAATAACTCTGAAATTCCCACTTCAGTACATTCATTCTGTTATAAGCTCTTTACCATATGAGTGATTCACTTGAAACTTCATATGCATCTTTGTCCTTATCCATATTATCTTTCAATAGATGCATGCGCATTCCTCTATTCTCCTGTAACTTCATTACCGTATAAATGTGCATGTTTGTGATCCAGCCACCACAGCGATGGGATACATGCCATTGGCGTCGTTCTTGTCATTAGATTTGTATTATGAACTAATGGCAAATAAATACTATTTTAAGACCCTTTTTGTCAAACAGCCGTCCAATTGCATGTAGATGTACAAAGTACATGTATTCGTATGCGATATTTACATGTGCATTGGATCCGAACTGTAATAGAAAACAGTACAATGGCATTCGCGCGACAATTACCTACTTATCGCAAACTATGGGCCAAGTCGAATGGGTTCAGATCTGGCAGTACAGACACTACAGTACATTACACTACACTGGCTGTACAGCCAAATTAATGACCTTCAATTAGCATGACCTTGCTCTTTTTGACCGTTACAAGATCGCTGAAACACTTGGCTAATTATTTACGTTGACACGTTTGTAAGAATTTCTCCATCAACACCACAGGCCTGTATAGTGGTATTGGCAAAAAGGGTAGATCCAGATGAGCCGGCTCGTGACGAGCCGTCTCATCAGGATCTGCACATTTTGCAAGCAATTTTCTTATTTTTGAGAACAAAAACACCCCCATTTCATAAATGGACTAGTCTGAAAATCATGTTGTGACAATTGGAGTGGTTGCAAAATTAACATATAAAAATCCATTCCAGTTACTTAGGGGTGAAACATAATCTCTAGTTTTGCCTGGTAATTTCATGGTGCATGTATGAAATAATAAGTATGTAGTTATATAAACTTAACAGCATTAACCCTTACATTGCTGAATTAATATTTGTTGTCTTCTGTTTATTTTCTAATTTTCATTCTTCTCATGAAAAACATTCTTTGGCATCACTTGGGAATCATTTTCAATGTAAACTAGATTTGTCAGTAAGCGATGCTTACGGAATACCCCTGAGTGGTACCAGGTGTCCCCAAATGTGTAGATTTGTAGTCTGTGGGCATGTAACCGTGACCCTGGGCTTAGCGGCGGGGGCGACACGGTCATGGATTTGTCACAGCATGATTTCTCCGATGTTAAGAGGAATGCATGTGTGAAATATTAAGAATTTTCGATGAAGGAAATAATTAAGGTTATAACAGATTTATCTGATGTTAGGTTTTGTGAAGAGACTAAGTATGTGACCTTGACCTTGGGATCAGCGGGAGTTGGACGCTCGTGGATTTGTCACAGCATGGTAGTAGACCCTTTGAGGAATGCATGCGTGAAATATTAAGAATGTTCTATGAAGGAAATATAAGTTATGACATATTTCTCTGATGTTAAGTTTAGGGACGGACGGACTCCTTCCCCCTCCCCACACACATAACTTGTCACGGAGGTATAATGATTCTAAAGTGCTGACAAACCATGTCTTTACTGATAAAGAAGACAATATATAATACAGCAGCAGACGACAATTTTCGTTTTTTAGCTCGCCTGCACGAAGTGCAGAAGAGCTTATGG
Source organism: Conchocele bisecta (assembly GCA_029237695.1). Taxonomy (NCBI): domain Eukaryota; kingdom Metazoa; phylum Mollusca; class Bivalvia; order Lucinida; family Thyasiridae; genus Conchocele; species Conchocele bisecta. The sequence goes on from CM055265.1 coordinate 175,626,003, forward strand.
CATACCGCCGGCGTCGTCGGCGTCCACAAACAATTGATCTGTTCATTTGATTGGTATGGAATATATTCAAGCCAACTTCCATTGTTAAATATTTGATGGTATAATACTATTGGTGCAATAGTAAACGTTCATGTGCTGGCTATCAGAAGAATGGCTTGCTTGGTACAGCCACTATCCAGATGGCTATTCAGATAGCCATTACAGGTGGCATGTCCAGTCTGTTGCGGTCCATTCACACTATTTAACTACCATTATAACGGTTTACCTAAGGAATGTCGTAAGTAATCACCCCCAGCTTGCATTTAAACCCATGCATACTGATAATGTTCCCTAAATGTTTCAGCAGTGCTGTTTAATTCAAGAATAATGATGCCCCAAGATATTTATTGAGTATTTTCAGCCACGGCCTTTAAAAACTGAAGGTATTGACACTCCAACGCCAATATCCCAAATACCAAAAGTGGAAAAACAAAACAACCTAGCTATTAATGTGTATGGGTATACAATAACAAAAAAGACAGAGAAAATAAGCATATTCCCATATTATATACATATCAGATCGACCAACATAATTGAATAGAATTAATTTACTTTTGATATCATAATATGTAGAAGTTGATACTGATGAAGTTGATGAAGAAGTTAAAGATAATAATAATAATAATAGATGAAAATTATAACCCTGATGAAGATACTGATGAAAGAATAATAGAGGAAAATTATGCGTTCTATCCTGAAAAACAAAAGAAAGAAACGCAATATCATTATTGTTGGATTAAAAATCTAAACAGATTACTTGTTGATCAAAACAAGCATAAGGAAAAAAAACATATTTCTGCGACCGCTGCCTTAACGGTTTTACAAAAGAAGACTTACTACTCAAGCATAAAGAAAATTGTGAAGGCATCAACAAAACTGCAACAAAAATAGAAATGCCCCAAAATGACAAAAGCCATATCAAATTCAAGAATCATCAAAACCAAATGCCTGTCCCATATATCAGACTTAGAAAGCATAATCAAACCAGAAAGTAAACAAGAGGGCCATGATGGCCCTAATTCGCTCACCTGACTCCATGAACACCAGAGGAGAATGTGACATTGAGTTCATGTGTTTTAAAACAAATTGTGCTATTTTTAGATAGCGGTCATCTTGGATTAAGCGATGACTCTCATTTTACCAAATCTGAAAATGCTTCACCAAAGGATCTTAACATCCTATGAGGTTTGGCCAGCATCGGCCATGTGGTTCCTGAGAAAAAGACGTTCAAAATCTCGAATAAATGGACCTTTTGGCGGCCATCATGGATGTTATAATCATCCGATTCCGACAAATATTGCACCAGAGCAATCGCCTCATCGATACCTTCAATTTGATATATGACATGAGCATATTCGGTCAAAAATAAAATTTGACCTCACGGGCCACGCCCATTTTTGACCGCGGGGTCACCATTTTCACAAATTTGAAAGAGCATTGTAAATCGATCATTTCTACCAAGTTTAGTCGAAATCCGGCAAGCGGTTCATTTAGAAGAAGATTTTTTAAGAATTTATGCTATTTTTAGACGGCGGCCATCTTGGATTAGCGATGACCTCCATTTTAACAAATCTGAAAAGGCTTCATCCATGGACCATAACTTTTAAGTTTCGCTACCATGGGCCAAGCGGTTCATGTGAAGAAGAATTTTGAAATCTCTAATAAAAGAAAGACCTTTTGACATTTCGGCGGCCATCTTGGATGACATAACAATCCGACTTCGACAAAAAATGTACCACAGTGATCGCCTCATTGATACCTTCGATTTGATATATAACATGACTATATTCGGTCAAAAATAAAATTTGACCCAATTTGACCCCACGGGCCACGCCCATTTTTGACCTCAGGGTCACCATTTTAATAACTTTGAAAGAGCATTGTACATCGATCATTCCCACCAAGTTTCGTCGAAATCCGTCCAGCGGTTCATGAGAAGAAGATTTTTTAAGAATTTATGCTATTTTTAGACGGCGGCCATCTTGGATTAGCGATGACCTCCATTTTAACAAATCTGAAAAGGTTTCACTCATGGACCATAACTTTTAAGTTTGTTTACCATGGGCAAAGCGGTTCATGCGAAGAAGAATTTTGAAATCTCTAATAAAAGAACGACCTTTTGACATTTCGGTGGCCATTTTGGATGACATAACAATCCAATTCCGACAAAAAATGCACCAGAGTGATCGCCTCATTGATACCTTCGATGTGATATATAACATGACCATATTCGGTCAAAAATAAAATTTGACCCCAATTTGACCCCATGGGCCACGCCCATTTTTGACCCCGGTGTCACCATTTTAACAACTTTGAAAGAGCATTGTACATCGATCATTCCTACCAAGTTTCGTCGAAATCCGGCTAGCGGTTCATGAGAAGAAGATTTTTTAAGAATTTATGCTATTTTTAGACGGCGGCCATCTTGGATTAGCGATGACCTCCATTTTAACAAATCTGAAAAGGCTTCACCCATAGACCATAACTTTTAAGTTTGGCTACCATGAAGAAGAATTTTGAAATCTCTAATAAAAGAACTACCTTTTGACCTTTCGGCGGCCATCTTGGATGACATAACCATCCATTTCGACAAAAAATGCACCAGAATGATCGCCTCATTGATACCTTCAATTTGATATATGACATGACCATATTCGGTCAAAAATAAAATTTGACCCCAATTTGACCCCACAGGCCACGCCCATTTTTGACCCTGGGGTCACCATTTTAACAACTTTGAAAGAGCATTGTACATCGATCAATCATTCCTACCAAGTTTTGTCGAAATCCGGTTAGCGGTTCTTGAGAAGAAGATTTTTGAAGAATTTGTGCTATTTTTAGACGGCGGCCATCTTGGATTACGTAACAACGTCATTTTAACAATTTTGTAATCCCCCTACCTAAGAACCATGACCATGAAGTTTGGTGACTATAGGCCCAATGGTTACCGAGGAGAAGACGTTTGAAAATGTTCACGGACGACGACGGACGACGACGGACAACGACGGACACATTGCGGTAACAATAGCTCACATGAGCTTCGCTCAGGTGAGCTAAAAAAACAGGTAATACATCAGAAATAACAAGCGAACATGAAGCTTGTGGGTTTGGTTATCAAGTTGTTAGGTATGATGGCAAAGCAGAAGAACCAGTAATATACAGAGGTGGGGATGTTGAAGTATTCCTAAACCATTTGGAATGTGAGGTCAGTGACATTAATAATACATTTGCCCATCCTGAACCCCTAATAATGACAGACAAAAACACAAAAGATTATGAAAACGCTACACATTGTTGGATATGTGAAAACGAATTAACCAATAACAAAAAAGTAAGAGACCACTGCCACTTTACAGGCGAATACAGAGGTGCCGCACACAAAAACTGCAACTTAAGGCACAACTAAAATCCCTGTGGTGTTTCACAATCTCAAAGGATACGATAGTCATCTTATAATGCAAAAAATACACAAAGCAAACTGTAATATCACCTGTATTCCAAATAATGCTGAAAAGTATATTTCATTTAGCATTGGCCAACTTAAATTCTTGGATAATTTTCAATTCATGGCGTCCTCACTTGAAAAGTTAGTGGATGCAACAGACAAATCTGATTTCAAAATTACAAACAGTGTCTTTGGTAAACAAGCCAATCTACTTTTGCGTAAAGGAATTTATCCTTATTAATATATGATAATGAACAACCAAGAAAGATTCGATGAAACACAATTACAACCCATAGATAAATTTTACAGCAGTCTTACAGATGAAAGTATCAGCTCCGAGGACTATGAACACGCACAAAAGGTATGGAAAGACTTCAACTGTAAAACTCTTGGGGATTATCATGATTTATATCTCAAAACTGATGTTGTTCTACTTGCCGATGTCTTCCAAACATTTAGAAAAACATGTGTAAATGCATACAAACTTGACCCATTACATTATTATACTGCTCCAGGATTATCATGGGATGCATTACTAAAATACACACAAATAGATTTAGAATTACTAACAGATATCGATATGCATTTGTTCATAGAGAAAGGTATGCGTGGCGGTATAAGTATGGTATCCAAAAGACATGCAAAAGCAAACAACCCACATGTGGCTGATTACAATCCAACCAAAGAAAACAACCAAATCATGTATTATGATGCAAATAATTTATATGGTTGGGCAATGAGTCAACCACTACCATACTCTGGCTTCCATTGGAAAACCCTAAATAGCAGAGGTACAGTTGCCCATCCAAAACCAGGTAAAGGCCTAATACTTGAAGTAGATCGCGAATATCCCAAACATCTACACAAATTGCACAACGATTATCCACTTGCACCTGAGAAACTAGCAGCAAAAAAAGAATGGTTATCATAATATCAAACAGAACTTCTTGACAATAACAATATGATAAACATAGAGAAACTTGTCCCAAATCTAAATAACAAAAAAGAAATATGTATTACATTACAGAAATCTACAGTTGTACCTATCACTTGGCATGAAACTCAAGAAAGTACATGGAGTATTAGAATTCCATGAGAAACCATGGATGGAACCATACATTCGTCTAAGCACCGAATTCCGTAAAAAAGCAAAGTCTACATTTGAAAAAGATTTCTAATGAACAACGCTGTATTTTGAAAAACTATGGAGAACCTACGCAGAAGAGTAGACATCAAACTAGTAAGAACAGATGGTAGTGCAAATGAATGGTTAAGAAAAATCATAGCTAAACCTAATTTCAATAGACGTGTCAAATTCTCAGATGAATTATCTGCTATACATATAAACAAAACTAAACTAACGCTAAACAAGCCAATCTATGTTGGCATGTCTGTCTTAGACTTATCAAAACATCTGATGTATGACTGGTACTATAACAAACTGAACAAGAAGTATGACGAAAACCTTGTTGTATACATACACCGACAGTTTATTAGTTGACATCAAAACAAAAGATGTATACAAAGATATGTCTAAGATGAAAGATAAATATGACTTCTATGATTATCCAAAATACCATCCACTTTATGACGAAATAAACAAAAAAGTAATAGGCAAAATGAAAGATGAATGTGTTCGTACTCCAATAGCAGAATATATTGGCCTACGTCCAAAGCTATGCTCTATATTACGAGCAGACGAACAACTCATCAAGAAAGCAAAGTGAGTAAAAACAATATGTAATCAAAAAACAAATAAACTTTGAAAATTACAAGGATGCACTGTTGAACAAGAAATCATACACTCATGACATGAAAATGCTACGTTCCATGCGCCACAAAATATACGGACTAACAATGAACAAAACAACACTCTCACCACTTGACACAAAACGATACATTTAATTGCACCCGATGGAATCATGACATACGCGTTTGGGTATCAGCCGGAACAATAAGAAGCTCTTCCTTCACAACGCCTCTCTTTGGTGCCGGTGCCTTCAAATAGTACACTCTTATACCTTGTGTAATAAAATGATAATCAATCTTGTGAATATAAACACTCCATATCGGGTCAGTAGCTCTACGTCTGCCTCCTCTTTCTTGTTCTCCAGGTTGGTATAAATATCTTACGTTTACAGTAGGACAGATGGGGCCGTCCTTTAATGTTTTAATTTCAATTGGAGAGGGTTTTTTCATCTCCGAATTTATTGCAGCGATTACCGCTGGTAGTCTCTTAACCCATTCCCTATTTCGTTTATATGGATTGTCCAACTCCTTAGCATACTGATAACCAAACAATCTTTCAGCTAGTGTCCTATTAAATCTTTCAACAATGGCTTGGTCTCTATGAATTTCTCTTCTACCGCGCCTTATAGTTACATTATGTTTATCCATGAACTGTGTAACAGCACCCATACATTCTCTACCTGAATCTACTTGTAATAATTTTGGATATGTTAGTTTTCTTTTATAAATATTTTCAAAAGCTTTAGGAACTTCCTTGCTGTCCTTTGAAGTCAGTGGTTCTGCCACTTTATATCTACTAGCAATATCAACAAAAGTCAATGCATACTTACATGTTTTTCGGCCAACAGTGTCATGTGGTAGGAATAATAAATCCGCTTGATGAACTTCATTCTTGTTAGAAATTAGAAATTAGAAATAAACTGTGGTATCACTATTTTCTTTGGTGCAGGTAAATAAATCTGCCATACCGCTTGTTTCTTTAAGAAATTCAATGCTTCTTTATCACTTACTTTACCGGCTTTTGCTAATTTCTTAACAGCTGTTAAACCTTTCCAAAATCCTTTGGGGCTGTAATAAATTTTCTCCATTTTTTTTATTTCTGTTTAAGATATCTTTATAACAGTATAGACAAAAAACAATGGCACAAATCACAGAAGCTAAATTTGAAAAAAAGCTCAAAGATTAATGCCAATATAACACAATTAAATGGGGAGATTTAACAAAGAATGAAATCTATACTATTACAGATTACAAATGCGCGGAAATCTTATGGCGAATCTACGGTTTTGATATTATCTGATAAAACTGAGGTATGGGTACCCCCCCACCCCCATCTTAAAACCAAAATTGAACAATATAAATCTAAAGAGTTACCATACCATGTAAGGCCATTAGGGTTGAAGCCATGTAAAACAATAAAACAAATAAGTATCATGCTTTTGATTTTGTCCATTAAAAAAAATTATTAAAACTTTTAAGTCCTATTTTTTTATGCCTCCGCACTAAAATGAAAGTCAAAATTTACTACCCATTTATATTTTTTAACATATCTGTTTTGATTTGCTCTCGTAGTATTTTTTTTTCTTCAACAGAAATCTCAAACTTTATAGGTTTTCTAACATCTGCTTTCATTTGTTCATATTTATCCATCTCTCCCATAATCAATTTAAATTCTTCATCAGATACATTACCATCTTGTAATGCAGTAGAAACTTTCTTTGCAATATAATTAAGTTTTGCCATTGCAAGCATACGTATCTCATCATGTTTTTCAGCCTTTTTCAGTAGCTTAGTTTGTTTGTTTATTAGTGTTTAACGGCCTATCAACAGCTAAGGTCATTTAAGGCCGGGCAAACGGGTTCGATCCCATTTTAACCTGCTGCATTGGGGGGAAAATCCCAAAATCAGAACGGAATATTTACATCGAGAACAAATATATTCAGCCCAGAAATTAGAATAACCTGACCTGGTGCCAGGTCCATACTACACCAAGTCACTTGGCCCCTTCCCCTAAAATAGGATTACGAATATCGTAATACTCACATAAGGGGTATAACCAGATTCAACTGTCACATACAAAATGCCACCACTTCATTTTCTAGCTTATGTTTTAAAGCACTTATTTCACTAAGCCTATAATTATCAGCCTCAACTGGTAGCTCTGGATACAGTTTACTATTCATTTATATATATATATATATATATATATATATATATATATATATATATATATATATATATATATATATATATATATATATATATATATATAATATTTAAACCTATGTTTTCAACTAGAAATGGACGCTTGTCGACAAGCGCATGTGTATCCCCCTCCCCAGATACACAAGTAGTTTGAAAAAAGGGTGTTCGAGTTATGCTCCGGAGACAAAATCACTGACGGAAAAAACAAAGGGAGATAACTAAAATATTAGTGACGCAAGAGTTGTCATTCTTACGTGACACACCTTTAGGGTTGTGGTCTATGCATGTGTGAAGTTTCATGAAAATATTCCAAAGGGTGTTCGAGTTATTCTCCAGACACGAAATCAGTGCACGAAACAACAAAGGGAGATAACTAAGAAATTAACGACGCAAGAGTTGTCATTCTTACGTGCGACACACCTTAGGGTACTTATGGGGTAGGGGGCGTGGCCTAAGACAATAGAAGACAATGGAACTTATTCCGTACCCCGTAAGCCTATTGTGTCTTACTGGGTATTTCCTTTCATCTTTTATATAGCAAGTACCCCCTAAGGTCCGTCCGTCCGTCCGTCCGTCCGCACACACGAATGGGTACTTGTTGTAAGCGTACGGGGATCTTATTGGGTAGGGTTAGGATAGTGTTCCGTCCGCACACACGAATGGGTACTTGTTGTAAGCGTACGGGGATCTTATTGGGTAGGGTTAGGATAGTGTTGCGTACTCTTGTTGGGTATTGTTATACAGTAAAAACCCAACAAGTATTCATTCGTAGGAACGTACGTCCCGTCCTCCCGTCCTCCCGTCCGTCCGTCCGTCACAAAACTTTAACACTCGGGTAAATGTCTCATAATTTCTTCATCCTTCGACCGATCTGCTTCATATTTCATATACACATATATTTGGCACAGGGCGGTAGAGGACCATTAGAGCAACGCGTATATAAAATATGAAGTTGATCCGTGAATGGAAAGAAAAATTATAAGATATTTACCTGAGCGTTAAAGTTTTTGAAGCACTAAGTATGTGACCTTGACCCGAACATATTATACAATTATTGACTAGTGAGCCATAGAATATCAGATTATATTCTATGGCTCACTAGTCAATAATTGTTTTATTATATGATAATAGTCTGTATATAGCACTTACGACCTTATGCTATTAGACAAAATTGAAAAAGAATTTGATTTTTTTTTTTAAAAAAACAAAATTGAAAAAAAAAGTTTAAAAATTAAAAATAATAATTCTTGCTACTGGAGCCCAGATTTTTTTTTTAATATTCCTATATTTATCTACATATATCTGCACAGGTCCACATAATGCCACAACATTGTCAACACAGTTTACGGAAATGTAATAATGTACCTGTATAAATTAACTGTAATAAGTTAGTGGTCAGTTAAAAAATTGAAAAAGAATGTAAAAAAAAAAATGTAAAAAAAATATTAAATTAAAAAAAAAAAGAAGAATAATACTCCCTACTGCAGCCCAGAATGTTTTTTAATAGTCCTATATTTATCTACATATATCTGCACAGGTCCACATAATGCCACAATATTTTCAACACAGTTTACGGAAATGTAATATCCAATGTAGTAATTTACCTGTATAAATTACCTGTGGTCAAGACTGGACATCTGCACATGCTAGCACATGCAGCACATGGACAGGTGAATGGTTGTCCCAGTGTCTATTGTTCTCTCTACATGTAAGGTGTACAGAGCACACGAGAAAAGGTGCACAGAGCAGACGAGAAAACGGGTCTTCATGCATTATTGTCCAGTTTGTAGAGTGCGCAAAACAAAAAAGGGAGATAACTAAAAAAATAACCAACCCGAGAGTTGTCATTCTTGTGCGCGACACACCTCCGGGTCGTGGTCTATGCATGTGTGAAGTATCATGAAAATATTCCAAAGGGTGGTCGAGTTATGGTCAATCAGTGCGCGAAACAAAAAAGGGAGATAACTCAAAAATTAGCTATGCAAGAGTTGTCATTCTTGTGCGCTACACACCTTCGGGTCGAGGTCTATGCATGTGTGAAGTTTCATGAAAATATTCCAAAGGCTGGTGGAGTTATGCTCCGGACATGAAATCAGTTCGCGAAACAAAAAAGGGCGATAACTCAAAAATTAGCTATGCAAGAGTTGTCATTCTTGTGCGCGACACACCTTCGGGTCGTGGTCTATGCATGTGTGAAGTTTCATGAAAATATTCCAAAGGGTGTTCGAGTTATGCTCCGGACAAGAAGTGTCTGCGGAGGACGCGGACGCGGCGCGCTGTGAAATCCATAGTATCCCCCGACGGAGTCCGGGGGATACAATTACCTGTGGTCAAGACTGGACATTTGCACATGCTAGCACATGCAGCACATGGACAGGTGAATGGTTCTCCCAGTCTCTATTGTTCTCTCTACAGGTTAGGTGTACAGAGCACACGAGAAAAGGTGTACAGAGCACACGAGAAAACGGGTCTTCATGCATTATTGTCCAGTTTGTAGAGTGCGCAAAACAAACAAGAGCTGTAGGAGAACAGCATAGCTCGACTACGAGGGTTGTCGATGTACCCATAGCTTGACAAAGAAGGTGGCTGCGGCCTACATAAAAACCTTAACCAAGGTTGACTAAAAACATTAACCAAGGGAAACTAGAAATGTGGCCTGTCGGCACACGAATACCCCCACTGGTAGCCAAAGAAAACGAGGCATTTTTGATTATAAGCCATTTAGCCGAGCGTTTAGGTTTCAAATTCATCAAGTCTGTGACCTTGACCCTGGGCATAGTGTGATAATCCATGCATCGGTGTAGAAGATATAGAGCGGAAGGGAATTTCAATAGGTTTGACCTTTGACCTTCAACTATGACCTTGACCTTGGACGTAGGTGCGTGGTTATTGATCGAGACACACCTTCTCATCCTGAGAAACATTTGTGCCAAGGCATTTGATAATCCATGCATCGGTGTAGAAAATATAGAGCGGAAGGGAATTTCAATAGGTTTGACCTTTGACCTTCAACTGTGACCTTGACCTTGGACGTAGGTGCGTGGTTATTGATTGCGACACACCTTCTCATCATGAGAAACATTTGTGCCAAGCCATTTGATAATCTATGCATCGGTGTAGAAGATATAGAGCGGAAGGGAATTTCAATAGGTTTGACCTTTGACCTTCAACTGTGACCTTGGACGTAGGTGCGTGGTTAGCAATTTGATAATCCATGCATCAGTGTAGAAGATATAGAGCGAAAGGGAATTTCAATAGGTTTGACCTTTGACCTTCAACTGTGACCTTGACCTTGGACGTAGGTGCGTGGTTATTGATCGCGACACACCTTCTCATCATGAGAAACATTTGTGCCAAGCCATTTGATAATCCATGCATCGGTGTAGAAGATATAGAGCGAAAGGGAATTTCAATAGGTTTGACCTTTGACCTTCAACTGTGACCTTGACCTTGGACGTAGGTGCGTGTTTATTGATCGCGACACACCTTCTCATCATGAGAGAGAAACATTTGTGCCAAGCCATTTGATAATCCATGCATCGGTGTAGAAGACATAGAGAGGAAGGGAATTTCAATAGGTTTGACCTTTGACCTTCAACAGTGACCTTGACCTTGGACATAGGTGCGTGGTTATTGATCGCGACACACCTTCTCATCGTGAGAAACATTTGTGCCAAGCCATTTGAGAATTTCAATATTTTTGACCTTTGACCTTCAACTGTGACCTTGACCTTGGATGTAGGTGCGTGGTTATTGATCGCGATACACCTTCTCATCCTGAGAAACATTTGTGCCAAGCCATTTGATAATCCATGCATCGGTGTAGAAGACATAGAGAGGAAGGGAATTTCAATAGGTTTGACCTTTGACCTTCAACAGTGACCTTGACCTTGGACATAGGTGCGTGGTTATTGATCGCGACACACCTTCTCATCGTGAGAAACATTTGTGCCAAGCCATTTGGGAATTTCAATATTTTTGACCTTTGACCTTCAACTATGACCTTGACCTTGGACGTAGGTGCGTGGTTATTGATCGAGACACACCTTCTCATCCTGAGAAACATTTGTGCCAAGGCATTTGATAATCCATGCATCGGTGTAGAAAATATAGAGCGGAAGGGAATTTGAATAGGTTTGACCTTTGACCTTCAACTGTGACCTTGACCTTGGACGTAGGTGCGTAGTTGATTGCGACACTTCTCTCAGCATAGAAAGCCATTTGTGCAGGCATGGTTTACTGACCTTCTATTGGCATCGTGTAGAAGATAATAGAGCGAAAGGGAATTTCAATAGGTTTGACCTTTGACCTTCAACTGTGACCTTGACCGTAGGTGCGTGGTTAGCATGATAAGCCATGCATCGGTGTAGAAGATATAGAGCGAAAGGGAATTTCAATAGTTTGACCTTTGACCTTCAACTGACCTTGACCTTGGACGTAGGTGAGTGGTTATTGATCGACATGACACCAACCTTCTCATCATGAGAAACATTTGTGCCAAGCCATTTGATAATCATGCATCGGTGTAGAAGACATAGAGAGGAAGGGAATTTCAATATTTTTGACATTTGACCTTCAACTGTGACCTTGACCTTGGATGTAGGTGCGTGGTTATTGATCGCGATACACCTTGTCATCTGAGAAACATTTGTGCCAAGGCATTTGATAATCCATGCATCGTGTAGAAGATATAGAGCGGAAGGGAATTTCAATAGGTTTGACCTTCAACTGTGACCTTGACCTTGGACGTAGGTGCGTGGTTATTGATTGCGACACTTCTTCATCATGAGAAAAACATCTGTGCCAAGCCATTTGATAATCCATGCATCGGTGTGAAGATATAGAGCGGAAGGGAATTTCAATAGGTTTGACCTTTGACCTTCAACTGTGACCTTGGACGTAGGTGCGTGGTTAGCAATTTGATAATCCATGCATCGGTGTAGAAGATATAGAGCGGAATGGAATTTCAATAGGTTTGACCTTTGACCTTCAACAGTGACCTTGACCTTGGACGTAGGTGCGTGGTTTTCCAAGTATGGTTCCTTTAGGCCCAGGAGTATTCCATATAGAAGATTGAGTAAAAACCGTAACCAAGGGGAGATTACTAAGTAATCCAAGGATAAAAGTAGGTCAAGGTCAAATATAGGTCAGGGATTATTGATGTACATCACTAGGAGATAAAGTTGTCCAAGTATGGTTGATGTAGGCCCAGAAGTATTCCATATACAAGCTTGACTATAAACATTAACCAAGTAATTGAAGGTTAAATGTAGGTGAAGGTAAAATAAAGGAGGGGATCATGGGGTTATTGATGTACATCCCTATGAGAAAAAGTTATCCAAGTATGGTGTCTGTATGCACAATAGTATTCCATCTACAAGCTTGACTAAAAACCTTAACCAAGGTTGAGTAAAAACCTTAACCAAGGGGAATTAAGTAAGTAATTTAAGGTTAAATGTAGGTCAAGGTCAAATATAGGTCAGGGGTTGTTGATGTACATCACTAGGAGATGAAGTTGTCCAAGTATGGTTGGTGTAGGGCCATGAGTATTCCATCTACAAGCTTGACTAAAAACCTTAACCAAAGAGAATTAAGTAAGTAATTCAAGAGGAAATGTAGGTCAAGGTCAAATATAGATCAGGGGTTATTGATGTACATCACTATGAGAAAAAGGTTGTCCAATATGGTGTCTGTATGCACAATAGTATTCCATGTACAAGCTTGAGTAAAAAGCTTAACCAAGGTCGAGTAAAAACCTTAACCAAGGGGAATTAAGTAAGGAATTCAAGGTTAAATGTAGGTCAAGGTCAAATATAGGTGGGGTTGTTGAAGTACTAGGAAGATGAAGTTGTCCAAGTAGGTTGGTGTAGGGCCGGAGTAATTCCATCTACAAGCTGACTAAAAACGTTAACCAAGGGGAATTAAGTAATTCAAGAGGAAAATGTGGTAAGGTCAAATTAGATCAGGGGTTGTTGATGTACATCTAGTGATGGAGTGTTGACTAAAAAGTTAAGTTGTGTAGGCAAGTATAGGTTGGGTTGTAGGGCCAAGTAGGTAGGGTATTCCATATAGAAGGTTGACTAAAAACCATAACCAAAAGGAATTAAGTAAGTAATTGAAGAGGAAATGTAGGTCAAGGTCAAATATAGATCAGGGGTTATTGATGTACATACCTATGAGAAAAGGTTGTCGAAGTATGGTGTCTGGATGCACAATAGTATTCAATGTACAAGCTTGAAAAAAAACCTTAATCCAGGTTGACTAAAAACCTTAACCAAGGGGAATTAAGTAAGTAATTCAAGAGGAAACGTAGGTCAAGGTCAAATATAGATCAGTGGTTATTGATGTGCATCACTAGGAGATGAAGTTGTCCAAGTATGGTGGGTGTAGGGCCAGTAGTGCATATACAAACTTGACTAAAAACCTTAACCAAGGTTGACTAAAAACCTTAACCAAGGGGAATTAACCAAGTAATTCAAGGGGAAATGTAGGTCAAGGTCAAATATAGATCAGGGGTTATTGATGTACATCACTAGGAGATGAAGTTGTGCAAGTATGGTGGGTGTAGGGCCAGTAGTATTCCATATACAAGCTTGACTAAAAACCTTAACCAAGGCCGACGCTGTCGCCGACGCCGACGCCGACGCCGACGCCGACGCCGACGCCGGGGTGACAACATAAGCTCTACTTATTCTTTGAATAGTCGAGCTAAAAAGGGAGATAACTCAAAAATTAGCTACGCAAGAGTTGTCATTCTTGTGCGCGACACACCTCCGGGTCGTGGTCTATGCATGTGTGAAGTTTCATGAAACTATTCCAAAGGGTGGTCGAGTTATGCTCCGGACAGGAAATCAGTGGGCGAAAACAAAAAAGGGAGATAACTCAAAAATTAGCTATGCAAGAGTTGTCATTCTTGTGCATGACACACCTTCGGTTCGTGGTCTAATTGAATGTGTGAAGTTTCATAAAAATATTCCAAAGGGTGGTCGAGTTATGGTCAATCAGTGCGCGAAACAAGAAAGGGAGATAACTCAAAATTAGCTATGCAAGAGTTGTCATTCTTGTGCGTGAACCCTTCGTTCGTGGTTATGCATGTGTGAAGTTTCATGAAAATATTCCAAAGGGTGGTGGAGTTCTGCTCGGACACGAAATCAGCGAGAAAACAAAAAGGGAAAAACGTAAAAATTAGTACGCAAGAATTGTCATTCTTGTGCGCGACCACACCTTCGGGTCGTGGTCTATGCATGTGTGAGGTTTCATGAAAATATTCCAAAGGGTGTTCGAGTTATGCTCCGGACAAGAAGTGTCTGCGGCAGACGCGGACGCGGTCGCGGTCGCGGCGCGCTGTCAAATCCATAGTATCCCCCGACGGAGTCCGGGGGATACAATTAACACATTTACAATTGAAATGGAAGCTTTGCCACATGTTGCAAGTGAAACAAAATGTAATACACTTCCAGAGGCAAGTTCGATTGGAGTTTGAAACGTTGCCCTTTATGTTTTGTTAAAGTTGCATTCACATTTGGAGTGCCATTAATACTAATCCCAATTTTTACCTCATCAGTTGCAAAACCCTCTCTGGTGACGCTACATAAACCCATTCGTAAAACCCTTCCACGACACATCATAGTATAAGCACAGTTTTCATGCGCTGAACCAGAAGCACCATTTTCAAATGCAAATTCAGTAGAGCCATCACGTAATGGCCCTGATTCTTCATCTTCTGCCCATACATTTATTATCCTTTTATGTTTATTGAACAACTCTGTTACATTTTTTATCTCTGGCCTCTATATAATCTGTAAGACTATTTACATCTGCTCCATAAATACTCATTGTTTTTTATATAACTTCTAATGTTATTATAAACGGCAAATTATGATTGTCAATTACATTATTATTTTCATCTCTAACTTCAAGTCTCAATTCGTTTATATCACCGTTTTGTAGATTTCTATATTCTGGGTGTGCAAATATCACAGTATCTGACTCTCCAAATGTCACTTTGCGAACTGGTATAACACCAATAAAATTACTCATTTTACCGTTGAGTAAATTACATGATGTATTTACTTGGTCGAGATAAATATATACAGATTTGTTAACAAAATTAACTGGATTAGAACCTGGATGGGAACCTGCGCGTAACCAATCTGGATTAATATTAAACCCTAGCAGATTAAGAATATCGCTTGGTATGTTCACTTTATATCGCAGATGAATATGAAGTACATATTCCGTTGGATTTATTTATGGTCAGTACTAAGGCATCATTACTTAAAATTGTACTCAACCTATCAAACGAATATAATCCCGCTGGAATTGAAACTATTCTGTCGATACCACTTACAGAAGACCATACATACTGTACATCATGTAACAGGTTGTACCAACCAACCCAGTATGCTAAAAATTTTAAACCTATTTTTCGTTTGGAATCGTTATTACCGATACTGTCTTGCAATGTAGCTGTTGTATTTGTTAAAGTTAAATTATACATTTTTTATTATTGTTAAGAATAGCATTCAAATTTAATAAGAATGCAAACTACGATAATAACCATATATATGCTTTGAAAACAGTCCCAATGTTTTACAATGTGGATGTTTATGTAACAAAAGAGCAAAGCTTCAAAGCTACATATTCAAATGCCTTAGCAGGGTATCCTAATCCCAGAATAACTGGTAATGTTTATAACAATAATAAAGCATATACAAACTAGCTAAATCACCCAATGCGATGGTACCAAAATCAATTTAACTTTGCAATATGGTGTGCTACCTGCGGGTGCGGTGTTTCATATAACCAACACTTGTCGATACTAGATGATCCATTTTTGAAGTGATTATATATATTTCATATTATGTATCAAACACTTAGAATCTTGGCCCAAATGAAAGTTCCTTTACCAGATGACCACAGTTATTGCTGGTATGATAATAATTTTGATCTTTCTGCTTACCATAGAATATGCACCGAATTTGGTATTAATCCAAACAAGGATTTCAGGCAAAAAATAGACAATGGAAGTCATAATCTTGGCGAATTTTCTATATATTTCCAGCCAAGTGGGTCTGATAGACCAAGTCACGGGGTGCATTAACACCATTCTTTGATGTGAATGATTATATCCAGCATAAAGTTGATATCACCAATGTCTGGACCAGTTTTGATCTAGATAACTCAGTTGGATATACACAAGCCGGAGTTGAACGTCTGAATGATAGTATTAGAGTTTATGTTTGGTCAATGCTTGGGTCCCAATCTCAAACTAGAACTTCCATTCTTGGTACTGGGACTGCTTTTGATGCACAAAAACAATATTTAGCCAATGTTAATGATGCTATTAATAGAGCTGTAGACTTGCCAACAATAATTTCAAATTATCAGAATGTTTTCAAATATGCTAGGTCAAAAGTTTACTTCGTATATGGTATTGGTTTATATATGGCACCAAGCAACATGGATTTACAGATAGGAAGTATTCAAAATTATAATAATTTAATAGTAATAGCTACTGGCGATCAATCAGTTGGTTTTATGATAATGTAAATAGTATGCCAGTTCCACCACCTGTACAAACGTAAGAAAAAAGTATTGTTAAGCCACTTGGCGCCAAAGCCCCTGTTGCGCCAATACACGTTCAATCTCATTAAAGTACAATACCTAAAAAAATAAAAACAGACAATCATGAAAATTATAAAACTGCCCTAGTTACCGATAGTAATATAATTGGTTTAGGTGTATTATTATTTTATTATCGAGACAAAATATAATCTTTTGCAAACATATATAGAAGACCTGCAATTGCAATTATTAAAACCCATAAATTATTTGCTAACCAACCAACGGCTTTCTTTGCAGTTTTCAGCAACCAAGCTACAATTGATCCAATAATTCAGGGTAATGCAGCTGCTGCTTTCCCCGCTAACATTCCCAGTAATGAACCAAGATGTTTTAATTGTTTCTTAATCCATTCTTTAGCTCCTCCTTTTCCTGGTGGTTTTGGAATACTTGCAGCACCACTTGCACCTACAGTAACACTTAAAATTAAAGTGGAAACTATAAATCCAATAGCGGTTATAACTGAAACTATTGTTATTCCCTGTTCTTTGAAAAGTGTTTTTAGTTTTTCTTTTAATGTTGTATCTTAGTGTAATACTCTTTCGATTGTACTTTTTATTTGATTTATTTGGGTTCTTAAGGTTTCTTTATCATTTGAAATAACTTCAAGACGAGCTTCACGCTCAGACGCATTCTTTGCGATTTGTTCTTCTATTTGTTCTGCTTCTGGATTGTTCAGCATTAAATGATATTGCAGCTGACAATTTTAGTTGGAGTTCTCTTAACGGTAGAGTTTCAAAATCATCAGTAAATGTAGTTGATGTTTCTTTTGCTAATGTGTCAATTATTTTGTTTACCGATGTTTCTGCGTCATTAACTGTATTTGGTAATTCGCACATTTCCATATTTTCGACATTTGGAATTTAATTTTCTATAGTTTGTATTTTAGCGACTGCTTATATTGGTAACTTGGTCTGACCAATTAACCTGTTAAATTCTGCCGCTCCTTTACCCGTAATTATTTTTAAGAATGCACCCGATTGCAATTTCCAAGTTATTTGTAAATCGTTCCAGTATAGTGTTCTGTCTCTGATATTTAATTCTGACTTCATTAAATCAAAATCCTGGCCTGACATTTTAAATGATGTTTGAATTGTTTTCTAAATAACTCTTTAATTTTTGTGTGAGTCGACTCATTCAACACACAGGTTGATTGTTCCATTTGAACAGTTGGCGGGTCTATCATAGTTTCACTGGTGCCTGTGTCAATATCAGGGTCGTAAGTCTCATTATCATAATGCATGAAGTCTCCTTCTCCACCTTCAGCCATTATTTATTTTTTATTAAAGTAAATAATTCATAAATAAAATAATAAAACATGGCAACATACGGAAGAAAACTTAACCCCTACAGACATTTAAGAGAACAACTCGGAGTGAAAGGAACAAGACAAGGAGTGAAAGGAGTAAGACAATCAATTACAATAACAAATAATTCATCTACAATTAATCAAAATCAGCAGCTTTTAGTGCGGTTCCCAAATTTAGGTCCAAATGATTTAATCGTACCTGGAACAGCTCGTTTAGCTTTTACAATTGCATTAACATCCACTGATGACGATCGCAGAGTGGTTTAAAATCTTGGCCGTGCGATAGTCAAGAAAACAACTATTAAAATATCTGGTAATGAAATTATGTCAGTTGACGATTCAGATGTGTATTATATATATCACGATCTATGGAAAACACCTCCAGAGCGAGGTAATATGGTTTATCAAGGTATAGATACTAGTAAAGGTTCAAATGTAACACTAGATGGCCGAGGCCTGCATGTTGAGCCTTGTGGCGAGGCATGGACACTAAACAAAAAGATATAGTATAAAGAAAAACTTTAACCAAAAAACTTAACCAACAACTTTAACCGGACACACGTACGTACGTACGTACGTACGTACGTACGTACGTACGCCAAAGTGCCGACTATATCGCGCTTTCCGCAAGCGGGCGCGAAAAAAACTTTAACCAAAAACTTCAAAGTAATTTGACCTTGACATTGGGCACAGGGGCCGCACGGGAGGGGGGTAGAATGAAATATAGATGATGATAAACACCCATGTGAAGTTTCAAGGTAATGGGCAAAGCAGTTGCAGAGATATAGCATAGCGAAAAACTTTAACCAAAAAACTTAACCAAAAGCTTTAACCAAAAAACTTAACAAAAAAACTTAACCAACCAAAAAACTTAACCAAAAAACATAACCAAAAACTTTAACCAAAAAACTTAACCAAAAAACTTCAAAGTAATTTTACCTTGACATTGGCCACAGGGGCCGCATGGGAGGGGGGTAGAATGAAAATATAGATGATGATAAACACCCATGTGAAGTTTCAAGGTAATGGGCAAAGCAGTTGCAGAGATATAGTATAACGAAAAAAACTTTAACCAAAAAACTTAACCAAAAAACTTAACCAAAAAACTTAACCAAAAAACTTAACCAAAAACTTTAACCAAAGAACTTAACCAAAAACTTTAACCAAAAAACTTAACCAAACAACTTAACCAAAAACTTTAACCGGACACACACACGTACGTACGTACGTACGTACGTACGCCAAAGTGCGACTATATCGCGCTTTCCGCAAGCGGGCGCGACAAAAATTAAGAACTGGAGCAGCAAATGCTAGTTCTACAAACGCTGTAGATAAAGGTATCTCAGATACATTTGGGAACCGGTTCTATATACCATTACATTTTGAACTTCTTGAAGCTCATATGCCATATTATCAATCTGGTTTGGGAGACAGACTCGAATATGAACTTACATTTAATGATTATTCAAGGGTAATAATAGCCCCAGGTAATTTGACTGCTAATTATGAAATTAATAATATAAGTTTAGAATTTGATATCGTCACAGAGCCTAATTTAGCGACAATGGTACAACATCAATACATGGGACAAATGTCAATATTATATGATAGAATTCTTCGTCACCGGAAGATAAATAAAAATTAGAAATGGACGCTTGTCGACAAGCGCATGTGTATCCCCCTCCCCAGATACACAAGTAGTTTGAAAAAAGGGTGTTCGAGCTATGCTCCGGAGACAAAATCAGTGACGGAAAAACAAAGGGAGATAACTAAAGAATTAGTGATGCAAGAGTTGTCATTCTTACGGGACACACCTTTAGGGTCGTGGTCTAGGCATGTGTGAAGTTTCATGAAAATATTCCAAAGGGTGTTCGAGTTATGCTCCAGACACGAAATCAGTGCACGAAACAACAAAGGGAGATAACTAAGAAATTAACGACGCAAGAGTTGTCATTCTTACGTGCGACACACCTTTGGGTCTTCTATGCATGTGTGAAGTTTAATAAACTAGAAAATGTGTTCATAGAACACGGGATGTCCCACATATCGCTTTGATAATAAATGAGGCCAAATTGCAAGTCAAAATTTTCTTTTACCTATGAGCGTTAAAGTTTTGAAGCACCAAGTATGTGACCTTGACCCTGGGCTGGCGGGGGAGGGGGCAGAACAAACGTGGATTTGGCCAGGCAGCAGGGCGGGTAGAGGACCATTAGAGCAATGCATATATGAAATATGAAGCTGATCCGTGAAAGAAAACAGAATTTATAAGATATTTACTGAGCGTTAAAGTTTTTGAAGCACCAAGTATGTGACCTTGACTGGGATTGGGTGGTGGGGCAGGACGAACGTGGATTTGGCACAGGGCGGTAGAGGACCATTAGAGCAATGCGTATGTGAATATGAAGATGATCCAGATCCATGAAAGAAAACAGAAGTATAAGATATTTACCCAAGCGTTAATGTTTTTGAAGCACTAAGTATGTGACCTTGACCCTGGGCTTGACGGGGGCAGAACGAACGTGGATTTGGCACAGGGCGGTAGAGGACCATTAGAGCAATGCGTATATGCGTGTTCGAGTTATGCTCTGGATACAAAACACGAGCACGAAACAACAAAGGGAGATAAGTAAACAAGAATTCCGCGGAATCAGATGCCTCGCCTTGTCCCGCCTTGACCTCGAGCCTGGGCCCGAAAGCAATTTTCACTGGCCCGAACATATTATACAATTATTGACTAGTGAACCATAGAATATCAGATTATATTCTATGGCTCACTAGTCAATAATTGTTTTATTATATGATAATAGCACTTACGACCTTATGCTACTAGACAAAAATTGAAAAATAATTAGAAAAAAAAAAAGAAAAAAAAAATGGAAAAAAAGTTCAAAAATTAAAAATAATAATGCTTGCTACTGGAGCCCAGACTTTTTTTTTAATAGTCCTATATTTATCTACATATATCTGCACAGGTTCACATAATGCCACAATATTTTCAACACAGTTTACGGAAATGTAATATAATCATTTACCTGTAAATTACCTGTAAGTGGTCAGTGGTCAGTTGCACATGCTAGCACATGCACAGGTGAATAGTCTGCATATAGCACTTACGACCTTATGCTACTGGACAAAAATTGAAAAATAATTTGAAAAAAAAAAATGAAAAAAAAAACGAAAAAGAAAAAATGGAAAAAAAAAGTTTAAAAATAATAATGCTTGCTACTGGAGCCCAGATTTTTTTTTCAGTCAAATTGAAAAAAAACATTAAAAAAAAAAATTAAAAAAAAAGAATTTTTTTTTTTTAAAAAAAAGTTTAAAAATAATAATGCTTGCTATTGGAGACCAGAATTTTTTTTAATAGTCCTATTTTTATCTACATATATCTGCACAGGTCCACATAATGCCACAATATTTTCAACACAGTACCCAATGTAATAATTTACCTGTATAAATTACCTGGTCAACAGTGGTCAAGCACTGGACATCTGCACATGCTAGCCCATGCTAGCACATGGTTCTCCCAGTTTCTATTGTTCTCTCTACAGGTAAGGTGTACAGAGCACACGAGAAAATGGTGTACAGAGCAGACGAGAAAACAGGTCTTCATGCATTATTGTCCAGTTTTGTAGAGTGCGCAAAACAAAAAAGGGAGATAACTGAAAAATTAGCTACGCAAGAGTTGTTATTCTTGTGCGCGACACACCTCCGGGTCGTGGTCTATGCATGTGTGAAGTTTCATGAAAATATTCCAAACCAAAGGTGGTCGAGTTATGCTCCGGACAGGAAATCAGTGAGCGAAAAAAAAAACAAAAAAGGAGATAACTAAAAAATTAGCTATGCAAGAGTTGTCATTCTTGTGCACGACACACCTTCGGTTCGTGGTCTAATTGAATGTGTTAAGTTTCATAAAAATATTCCAAAGGGTGGTCGAGTTAATGGTCAATCAGTGCGCGAAATAAAACAAAAAGGGAGATAACTCAAAAATTAACTATGCAAGAGTTGTCATTCTTGTGCGCGACACACCTTCGGGTCGTGGTCTATGCATGTGTGAAGTTTCATGAAAATATTCCAAAGGGTGTTCGAGTTATGCTCCGGACAAGAAGTGTCTGCGGCGGACGCGGACGCGGACCGCGGACGCGGACGCGGACGCAGACGCGGACGCGGCGCGCTGTCAAATCCATAGTATCCCCCGACGGAGTCCGGGGGATACAATAAAAGCGATTCTATATGGAATATAAATTGAAGTAACAATTGAGGGTGTTCCTAATCAACTATACACTCAAGGGATGAAAGCATATAATATGTGGGATGAAATACGCAAACACTTTGCCGGCAGAGATATTAATGATCCGATAGTGAATGTTGTTAGTAAAGAATTTCATGTGGCCAGTGTGACAATTGGCAAATATCTTACAAAACAATATGCACTCTGGCTTGACTTAAGAACAACAGATGATAATAGTTTACATGGGAATGGATGGAGTAGTATAGAGGGATTCAAAATGATACCACCTAACGGTGGTATCATTTCTCCACCCTCTATACTACTCCACCACCCCCCGAAAAATCAAAAATTGGTTAACGAGGAAATTGTCTCCCACCAACCACAAACATCCAAAATGTGTGTCATAAATACATCATGTTGTTTTCACGTCCAATTGAACAGATAAAACAATAGTCTTAAAAAGGATTTATTTTTGTCTCGTTGTCATAAATACATCATGTTGTTTTCACGTCCAATTGAACAGATAAAACAATAGTCTTAAAAAGGATTTATTTTTATCTCGTTGTCATAAATACATGATGTTTTTACGACAGTAAATTTATGAATTTATTCTAATAAGTTTCCGATTTAAATGCGTCCTCGCGCAATAGTCTATATTCCAACACCATATTTTCCTCCTCCGATATAGCTAATTGATTCCGTAGATCAGCAACTAATTCTACCAGCTCTAGTCTACCACGTTCACCTGTAGCCACAGGGCAGCGTAGTTGCTTATGTCTACAAAGAGTTTGGGCACTAACGAATTTACAAGGGCATCTGGGGCATTGAAATTGTGGGGGGGCACAAGGAAACTTTCTACGTCTCGCTAGATGCCTTCGTAGATAGTCTTTACGCGTAAACGTTTTACAACAAGTCTCACACTCCATTATATATGTGTATATGTTTATGTTTTATATTCAATTGGTCGTAAAAAAAAACATAATGTTTTCAAGACCAAATTGAACAAATAAATTTCATAGGTTATACAAAAGTATATTACAGAAAATATGATAACGTCAGAAAACTAGAGCAGAAATAGAAAGTTTGAGAAGAAAAGCCGAATCTCTAGGGATTACTTATAGTAAACGGTTGAGAGTTAGGGGGTTGACAAAGTTGATAAATGCACAAAGAATGAGGCGTTTACAGAAAATATGATAACGTCAGAAACTAGAGCAGAAATAGAAAGTTTGAGAAGAGAAGCCGAATCTCTAGGGATTACTTATAGTAAACGGTTGAGAGTTAGGGGGTTGACAAAGCTGATAAATGCCACAAAGAATGAGGCGTTTATGAAGCGGTTTACCCGCGCCCCACAAACGAGGAGCCTTTAAAGATATATCCAAAGCGGAGGAAGTAGGTAACAGAATTCAAAAAGAAAGTATTGCGGGGTTAAGGGCTAGTGTAATCAAACCTTCAAGCACAAATAATTTGTCCCAAATTAGACGCCAAAATAATAATAAGAAAAAATCTCTATCGTTAGCGCGATAGTGGAAAAAGGTGAAGAAATATTGGGGGCTCACGATGAAACATTGGAAAAGGTAGAAAATAAAAGGAAGACGGGTAGTTACATTATCCTTTCGTAAAAACATTAACATTAACGAGTCTGAAACGCATGTCCGATAAACTCGCTCCGTATCTAACAACAATTTTTTCCAATTTTTATTTGAGATATTCATATTCTTACAAGCTAGAACATATGGAGGAAATTAAAAATGGAAAACCTAAAACTATAATATTTCACAAAAATCTCGGTGGTAGCGAACCACTATCATCAATGAAAACCGTTAAAAAATAAAATGGCTGTCAGATAAGGAGCAAACACGAATAATGTCCGATAAAATAGACAGACCAAATACAAAGTGGAAGTTTGTTTAAGTGTATGGGTGAGGAGGTTTTCGTAAAAGCTAATACAGGGTAGTAGGGGAAATAGATTTGGGACTACAATCCAAAGAAGCGGCAGGAGGAGAACTTCCAGAATGGCTGAAGAATAAAAAAAGGTATGTGATTCATTTAGATAAGTATAATGACGACCTTTGTCTGTTCAGGTGTATAGCTATGCATATGACAGATAAAAGACCCGACAGATGTACAGAAAAGGCGAAAGAACTTAGTAAGCAATATTTTGGTAGTAATGTGGTTTCACCAATTCCTTTTTCAGATCTGAAAAAGGTTGAAGAGTTTTTTAAAATCGGTATAGAAGTATATCAACCCACCGAATGTAATGTATGGTGGTTGAAAAAGGTACCAGCACACTATAAGGCAATAGGTAATAAACCAATGACAATAGGACTGTTTAATAATCACGCATTTCTGATAAAAAAACCTTAAAAACCTATCTAAAATTTACGCCTGCGATAATTGCAAACAGAAATTCACGACAGCGAGTAATATGAAGAGACACGGACCAAAATGTATGAAAGGTGAGACAAAAATAGTATGTGATGGTAATTATTTAGAGCGCCCGCGTTCGTCGTTCGAGAAAGCGTTTTACCCCACAAAGGTTCTAACAGTTATGGGGCGATCGATTGGATGTATTCTGTGGAAAAGCGGGAGGGAATTCACATTCACACGAACAGTGCGGACACGGAGGTGAAAGATGGATTTTAGGAGCTCCGGTAGATGGATACTGTCCAGAAACCAATACCGTATATCAATATCACGGCTGTTACTGGCACGGGTGTGAGATTCATGCAAAGCATAAAAAAGAGAACGCGCATCCACAATGAGAAGAGATAAAGTTATTAGAAAAAAGCAAAGAATTCAACCTAGTAGTTATGTGGGAATGCGAATTCCAAAGAACGGGTAAAGATATAAAGATCGGTTGTGACATACTCTTTATCCATATCAGATAGTATACGATTTTGAGGCGTATCTCCAGCCAGAAGTTGAAACTACCGGTAATAGTTTAGAGTACGAAGCTGAGCACGTTCGGCAAGCGTTAGTATAGGAGATAATTTTCTCAGGAACAGTAACTCATATTTATGTGATAAAGATCCCGCAAAACTTATAGAAAAATTCATAGAAGATTTGAAAGTCAGGGGAAAAGCTATAAGAGAAGAAGTGTGGTCAAGATATAAGTTTAATACGGAATATTTACGTAAAAACCAAATCGCCAAGATCGAACAGTGGATAGAGCAAGTACCGGTTATAGGTTTTAACAGCAGTAAGTACGATATAAACTTAATAAAGAAATACCTAGTAGGCGAACTGACATCAACAACAAAGAAAGTAATGGTCGGAAAACGTGCAAACGCAACAATATTTCTATTTACTCCAGAATTTAGATTTCTTGATGTAATACTTTATCTAGGACCTGGTGTAAGTTATGATAGTTGGATAAAAGCCTACGACTGCAAAGGACAGAATCTTTCTTTCCTTATGAGTGGTTCGATTCTCCAGACAAACTGGATTACCCAGGACTACCGGATATAGAGAATTGGTATTCCAAACTATCTGGGAAAATGTTAATAGACGAAACAGAATTAAGTAAATGTCGTAGAATTTTCGAAGAAAATAATATGAAAACTTTCTTTGAGATTGGTTGAAATATTATAACGATTTAGATGTAGCACCGTTCCTAGAAGCGGTGGAAAAAATGTGTGAATTTTTATAAACACAGAGGTGTGGATATTTTCAAAGATGCGGTAACACTACCTGGAGTAGCTATACAATATTTATTGAGAGGAACCATTAAAGAACAAAAATCTTCAAAGACGATTATACCGGAGGATGCTCTATATGCACCAAAAGAAGAAACATACGAAATGATGAAGGACGCTCTAGTTGCGTCCATCAATAGTATTTACACGATATGCAGAAGCTGGTGTTTCAAATATTAGATCAAATGAAATTAACAAATCTTGCAAGGCTGTTTTGGGGTACGATGCAAACGCGTTATATTTATCTACGTTAAATAAAGAGATGCCGTGTGGGAGAGAAACTATACACCATATAGATACCCCACATAACCCTAAATTTATTAAAAAGTTTTGTAAAAGAGTTTTATCTGGAGACTGGTTTGGGTTTGCGGAGGTGGATATAGAAGTTCCACACAACTTAAAACATAAGTTTTCTGAAATGTCCCCAATATTTATAAACAGAGAAGTAGAGGTTGATGAAGTTCCCACACACATGTTAAAATATTTGGAAGATACTGGAAGAACTAGAGGAAATGGAAGAAAATTGGTGGGATCTATGTCGGCCACTAAAGTATTGCTGTACGCGCCACTGTTGAAATGGTATTTAAAACACGGCCTAGAAATAACGGGAGTTCATCGTGTTATAGATTATATTAGTGGTAAACCCTTCGAATGGTTCGCAAAAAGAAGTTACAGCCGCAAGACGAACAGGCGATGTAGAACCAAATATAGAAACCAGTAGCGGATATAATGAAATTATTAGGCAATTCGTGTTGTGGAAAAATGATAGAGGCAAAAGAGAGACATTTAAATACGACATATACACAAGACGAAACCTGTGTTGACAAAGCGTTAAGATCTGCATTCTTTGATGATTTGGAAGAGATAGGAGATGCGTACGAAATATCTTCCCGAAAGCCCCGGTGTGCAGTAAAGAGCCCCTTCCACTGTGGAATAGCGGTTTATCAACTAGCTAAATTGAGAATGTTGGAATTTTACTACGAATTTCTAGATAAATACGTAAAAAAGAGAAGACTTTGAATTAATACAGATGGATACAGATAGTATGTATATAGGAGTTAGTGGAAAAACGATAGAGGAATTGATTAGACCTAACTTACTAGACGAGTTTGAAAAAGAAAAAAAGAAATGGTTGGCTTGGGATAAATGGAGCGAAAGAGAGCCCGGACTTTTCAAAATGGAATTTAGCGGGGATAGGGCGATAGCGTTATCTAGTAAGTGTTATTTCGTAGAAAAAATTAATTTCACTAAAGATAATTTGGAACAAATTAAAATTAATAAAAACTCTGCGAAAGGAATGTCCAAGAGAACTAACAATTTAAATTGGGATAGATATAAACGAGTACTAAGTGAACTACAGAAGATGAAAACACATTATAGATGTAGCGCAAAATAGAGGATTTAAAATGAAAGACGGTGTTATGAAAACGTACTGTCAAAAAAAATTAGGACTCTCGGCGTACTACGATAAAAGACGCGTGTTACCAGACGGAATACATACCGAACATCTCTAAAGAATCTGACGATCCGTGGGTAGCTGGGTGTCAGAAGGCACCATAAGAAGTTCTTCGCGAACAAAACCGCGAGATGGACCATCAGTCAAATAATAGAGCACGGGCTCATCAGGTTTGGTAATAGAGCGATCCAGATGATATACATTCATTGACCACACGGGATCAGTCGCGCGGCGGCTGCCACCTTCGAGCTCTCCCGGTTGATAGAGGTACCGGACGTCAATATCTGATGGAAGCCGCTGCTCCTCTAAACCAACTGGTCGCCCGCGCGAGACGGCAGAGGGCTTGCTCGTCACCCTTTTAAACTTGATAGCATCTACAGGCTTCTTACCTATCAATCTGGTCACCTCTCCGTTCAGTGCGGAGACCACGGCGGGCAGTCTGGCCACCCACTCGGTCGATCGCGAATGAGGGTCTACAAGTTCTTTAGCGTATTGGTGTCCGAACAGTCTCTCAGCCAGGGTTCGATTGAAGCGTTCCACGATCCCCTGGTCCCGGATGGATGTTGACGCGGCCGCGTCTGATAGAAACTTTATGCTTAGACAATAGATGAGAGACCGCGCCCATGAACTCGCGGCCGGGATCGACCTGGAGAAGATTCGGCCATTTGAGAGGATCCTCTTATATATTCGGGAAAGAGCCTCGGCCACTTCCTTAGACTCTTTAGTGGCCAACGGCTCAGCCCCCTTGTAACGACTCGCTACGTCAACGATTGTCAGTGCGTACTTGTACGTTTTGCGACCGACGCGATCGTGAGGGAGAAACAGGAGATCCGCTTGGTGAACTTGGTTCGGCACCGGAACGTCGAATTTTGGGCGCGGAATATTGTGAGGCGCGGGTAAATAGATCTGCCAGATGGCCTGCTTCTTGAGCCATTCCTTGACAGCGTTTTCTGAAACCTTGGTCGCCGCCGCGAGGTTCTTGATGGCCGCGAGTCCCTTCCAGTAGCGCGGGGGCTATAGTATGTATTCGACAGCTTGCGCGTTAGTTTGGTATCAAGTTTGCGCGTGTTCATCGTATGCGAAGTATTCTAATATATCGGACAATCTCCAACATGCCCTCGCCAGTTCGTCCGGTAACTGCGTCGTTAATAATAAACCTTTGTTGGAAGTACAATTGCGATTGTCGCTGCAGCCCCAATCGCGTTTGGGTTGGAACAGGAGAGGGGAATCTAATTCAACATTGTTGATGGAGGAATCTAACATCCGCTTTGCGAAAAGGGTGGCCGCTTTTTCGTCCTCGCGCCACGTCTCGAGACAATCTCGGGCCAGACGAATCATACTCTTTGCACCAGTTAAACGATTTTTTTGTTTTTGGGCAGTGTAGCCTACATCGATCATAGCGTCATAAAGTTCGTCAACTAACATCGTTCTATATATATATATTAAAAAAAAATTGTTTTAATTAATTAATTTAAAATCTCGATTGAATATAATAGCCGGCGAGACCCACCACACCCATTCCCACGATGATGAACGCGATCTCGCGGTCCTTTTGGGGCTCTGACGGTACATAGAAATCTGAAATTGTGGGGCTCGGGATCCATTGGATCGAGACTTTTGTGCGATATGCCAGCGCGTACTCGCGTTGGCTTCTTCAACGTTCTGAAAAGTTTGTTTGCGCGGCGTGATTTTCGCGGCGAAGCTCTTCATTGACCCAGTCCAGATGGGCGGTTCGTTTTTTCGACCATGCTTCCTTTGCGCTATTGAGTTGTTCTACAGCTAAATCATGACGCTTACGCTCCTCATCCACGTTCGAGCTTTTCATTTTATTAGAGAATATAAAGTTGCTACCGCTGAACGCCAATGCGTTTACAAGCGCACCACCTACTATTACTGCGATTGAAGCCATTTATTTCCATATATTAACTGGTAGAATTCCAGCTTTAACTAGATAATCTCGGGTCCAAACTGCGGCCGCCTACATCTAAGGTCGCGAGCCTACGTCTCTCACAGTAAAGTCCAATTTGGGAGCGGTTCCTCCTAGGGCCATCTTTGATAGTCGAGCATACCCGATACTGAAACCCGATATCACCACGGCGTGATAAAGCGCATTCACTAACATTTTACCATCTTGTTCAGCCATTGTTATAATTATTGCATATAAAATGGGTCGCGATCAATGTTTAAATGGGGCGCATCCAACAGTGTCGGGGGTTGTTTTTTCAATTTCAACCTCGTTGATGACCTGTTGTTTGCAACGGTAAAGCACATACAAGGTGCCCACAACCGACAGACCACCAACAACAACCCACGGGATCCAATCAGTATTGGGAGTTGGAGCAATCGGTTTCGATCCAATAGCGATTGGGGGAGAAACAGCTGCCACCGGGTGTTTTGTCGTCTCCGATTGCAACTCAATCTCAATTTGAGTTTGACATCTTGAAGCTCGGCGAGTATTTTATCTTGTTTAACTTTTCGGGTGACAGCCGCCGCCCGCCCAGCTGCTGTCTTTTCGGGTTTTTTATGTCGTGCTGTTGAGGGTTCATCCAACGTGCTCTGGTTCAACTCCAATTTCGATTGGGTTGAGTGTGGTTCCGTCACTCTCTCGGTGTGTCTTGTGTCATCATTTATAATATCAGGGCTTATAGTTCGTGGGCATATATGTCCAAATTGACAGTGTTTACCCGTGGTCAACGCGGTTGTCAGCGGAGCTAAGTACATTCCAAACTTGTGATAAATTGAGCATCATGCCGTTCTAAGAGTGTGTCCTATAAAAGGGTCAGTCTCTAGATCGTGAATCAACCCTTCGGTGTTTGGTATAGGGAGAAGTCTACTAACGGCGGTAGCGTACAAATGAATAGCCGCCGATCCAAGAGTTTGTGTCATCTCTGCTCCCAATTTGGATTCGTATCGCGCATACATTTTATCAATCTCCGCATCTGACATCTTATCCACCTGACAAACTGAGAGACGCCTACCGAGATAATGCTCCGATTGTCCCCCAGCAACCAGCGCAGCTAGACGCTCTCGTCGCGCCGCATTTTCATTTTCATTCGGAGTCGTTGCACTCAACCCAATACCAACCGCCGTTGGAGTTGATTCCGATTGCTCTGTCGGATCATTATTGTTGGCAGTCGGAGTTGAGGTTTCTTCTATTAGCTGATCGAGAAGTTCGTCGCAGTTCATTTTTCTTAATTTTTTCAAAATTAGTAATTTAACTATTCTAACAAGTCTCATCACTTTAACATATTTATTTAATTTTTTCAAAATTATTAAAATAATAAATGCGCACCACCCGATACTTATGATCACCATTATGCTCGCAACAAAGCTCGCAGCGGAGCACCAAATTGTTAACATTGTTAACCATTGTTCAGTATTTGTTCAGCATTATTCAGCATTTGTTCAGCATTTGTTCAGCATTTGCTAAGCATTGTTCAGCAATTGCTAAGCATTGTTCAGCAATTGCTAAGCATTCGTATTTGTTCAGCATTGTTCAGCAATTGCTAAGCATTGCAATAGCTTATTACTTTGCAATTTTCCTAATTTTTTCAAAATCGTTAGATTTAGTTGATAACTTTATAAGCAGTTGGTTGATCAGTCTTTAGCAGAAGCTTGGCGTGCTTAGTTTTCGAAAGTATCTGTCGAACCTCCAGGCGCTCCTCGCGCGTTGGGATAACGTCATTCTCTCGAAGACAGTCATCGAATGAGTCTCGGTCCTTGCAGTGAAAGAGGGCGACCCATTTCGTTTGCTCGCGCAGATCCTTGAGGACGGCGTTGTATTTTGAGTGGATATCCATACGCTTTGCCTCGCATGGCGGCCAGAAAATGCGAGCTCGGAGAGCATGTCCTTCTTTTTGGTCATCGCCGCCTTGGCTGAGCAATCGTCAATCACGTATAGGGTGGGCTCACCCTGAAATATTTGGTATAAACCACGCAACCAATCGTGAAGCCTATCACCGGGGTCAATAACGTATACCTCAGGGTCGGTCCATATCCACGGGCACCGCTGATAAGTATCGTTGTGTCGCACAGTGGGACATAGGATCACAATGTGACGAAAGGCATCGCGGTAGGATCCCTCGAGTAAGTTGAGGATGAAAACCGTTTTTCCACATCCTGTCTGCCACATATTATGGCGGAGTGAGCTCTCCAATCGTGAATTGGTATTGATTGCTAGATTTCTTAATTTTTTCAAAATTATGTATTAATAAATCGTTAGATGATTTTTTTATTAAATCAGTAGATCGCTGATACGTATCGACCATCTTCGATGTTGAGTTGTGCGTCTGTAATTATATATAAGTACACGTTCAATGGCCCGGCTCCGTCCGCCTCTTTGGTTATCTGGATCGTCACACCCTCACTAGCGTTCTCAACTTGGCGTCCGCTACCGTGTATTTGGTCATCGTCGCTGGCTCGCATGTCTAGCCATAACGCGTATTTTGGTATTCAGGAACTCCGCGAGGGAGACGGCCGAGAGATGCAGGTCTTTAGCAACTGCTGCAACCTCCGGAGAGCGCTTAGATCCGGCAGCAAACTGCTTTCTTACTTCATCCCACTGCTGGTGCGCGCGAAGACCCGCGCTGTAGAGTTGATTGGGGACTCCCTCGATCGTCACCTCTACCTTCGTGATTTTGGGGTTATAGAATCTGTCGGTTTTTCTAGCACCGAACGCGAACCGAGCATCCTCGAACAACATCAGTATACCTTTCATCGAGCGGGCGGGTACGTTGACGTTAATATTCCACAATGTGTCGCTTTTGTTTTTCGGCATCTTGCGATGGCGAAGAAACTCGGTCGTAAAGTATGGCAACGCGCCCGGCGTACTGGGTTCTGATCAATCGCGCTAGTTCGGGCATCGTGACCATGTCGTACTCCAGCGAAACATTATCGATCGTATACGTCGATAACTGGTCGGTGGCTATGATAACTCGGCCGTAGTCGTTGAACGTTAGTTCGTATTCGAGGCGGTCAGCCAAAGCGCTCTGATAGTAGGGCATGTGACTCTCCAGCAACTCAAAGTCGAGCGGGATGTAGAAGCGGTTGCCCGTAAGCGCCCGCGACCGCGTTGTCACTCGCGTTGTTATCTGCCTTGTTAGCAGCCCCGATTCTAAGTTTTGGTTACGTTCTTATTTTTGCTGGTGTCAATACCTTGATAGACAGCGTTTTTCAAGCTCGTGTGACGTCTTCCACAGGTCCTGATAGCAATGGTAGACGTCGCTGTCATCGATCGACATCACCTCATTACCAGAAATCTTTATCATAGTCTTCTTGACTATGGCGCGACCCAGGTTCTGAACGACGGTTCGGTCCGCTTCCGTCGACGTTAGCGAAATAGTGAAAGCGAGGCGAACAGTACCCGGAACAATGACGTCGTTAGCTCCGAGGTTGGGGAAGCGGACTAAGAGCTGCTGGTTCTGGTCGATCGTCGATGGGTTGTTCGTAATAACGACACTCTGTCTACGCCTTTTGTTTTTCCCCGAGGGGCTCACGCAGTCTGCGGTATGGATTGAGTTTGCGACCGTATTGACTCGAAGACATAATTAATTTTATTGAAACTATTAAACCTGTATTGTTTTGTCTTTAATATAATAATAATTATTAAAGATGGCTGGTCTCGATATTGGCATGGACGAATTCGATCGCACTACGGGCGACCGAGAAGATTACCTCGATGATGATGATTATGTTGATGATCTCTATCCATATAGCCGCGGAGAGGGCGTGGACGTTGATGACTACCTCAATGATGATGATTATGTTGATGATACCTATCCATTTAGCCGCGGAGAGGACTTGGACGCTGGTAATGAGGACGAAACGTCCTTCATAGAGTACCCGCCCGATGCGAGTACACATTTCGAAACGTGGGAGGCCAAATCCAAAACTCCGGCATGGGCGGGTGGTGCCAAGATTCCTGAGGGGATCTCCAAGAATGAGCTGGCGTCTACCGAGGAAACGGAAAACTCTGTGAAACGGTGGGAGCGTATAGTGTCTAAAAGCGGCATCTCCGCCACGTTGGAGTTTCGCAGCACTAAAAGAGGAGACCTGTGGGTTAAATGGGGCAATACCTGGATGTTGCTGACGTACAAGAACAACCCAAACAAGTTCCTCAAACCCTCTTCATTGAAGCGATATGGAGCACTACTCGCTCGAGCTCTCGGAGTGCTCGACGACATTCAGGCGCCGCTGCCTACAAAAATGGTAAAAACCCTACAGTCTACCGACGAAACGCTGGAGAAGACGGCCGCCACTATAGAAACGATCGAGCTCAGCGAAATCCCTCGCGTAACCACCGACGTTATTAACACGATTGAAACCACGGTCAACGAAAATAAACGGCACGAAGTTTGACCCACCGTTACCTCTTCGCGAACTCCGGGGACTCGATAAGGTTCTGCAAACAACTCGGGGCGAACTAGTCAATAACCTCTCCAAACTCTCAGCGCTGGACAAACATATCGCTCTAGAAGAAAAAAAAATAAAGCAAGCACGGGGCGATAGAGAATCTACCGAGCGGATCAACAAACTCCTGCGGTCGTTGCGGGACGAAAGAGAAGCTCGATTGGAGGCTGCCTCAACTAACCGTGAGACGCTTTCCGGTCAATTAAGTCGTAGCCGCGAAACAATCTCGAGGGTCCTGCACGAGGACACTACACTCGGTGCGCGTATTCGCACTCTGTTCAGAGAGAAGGGCGTCACGATAATAACCGTCATCGCGGCTTTCAGCATGATTATATCGACCCTAATTCTATCTATATCGTCTCTAGTTCTATCTATCACAGGTGGTTCAGCACCAGCTCCATCACCCGCTCCAGCACCAGCTCCAGCTCCAGCACCAGCACCATCCGGTGGGGGTAAAAGAATGGATAAAAAAACAACTAAAAGCCCTCGCCAATCTCCTGGCTAAATTAGCAGGAAAGTTGGCTGCCGCACTACCTGGTGATGATCGGAAGTATCGTTTCTTACTTGCTATCTATATTATCAAAAACGGTCGGATGGCTAGCCAATAATACTTGGGCTTTAATCGTGGCAATCGCCGGTCTCCTATTATTCTCTGTCAGAGAGTTCCTACAACCAAAGCGTAAATAATCCGATCGCCACGAGGGCGATGACGAGACCCAATTTCTCCTCCTCGTGTGTTGTGCTTCCAATTTCAACATTGTTGATGATTGGTGTTTTTCCAATCGCGATTGGTCTGTTGATGGAACTCGATGGTGCATCCAATTTTACGAATTGGGGGTACTGGGTTCGATTTACGAATTGGGGGAGGTGTATCCATTTTGTGTTTTATGAAATCGGTTCCACTGTTGGGGGTGCGCTTGATGATATCCGTGTTCACGTTACCGTTGTGGCCGATTTTTTGATTGGCCGTGGCGATTACGATATGATTATTGTAACCGTCAACCGGGTCGTCTCGTAGTATCATATTGCTCGGCGCCATATAAAGACTATTCCAAATACATAGTCTACTGGGGTGCTGGCATTCTGCAAAACGTCTTGATAATTCTGGATCGCCTTCTCCAGGTCCACCCTAGCTGAGATGGCGTCCTCTACAAGTGCCAAAAATTGTTTTGTGTGCATCAAACGTGTTCCCATGCCCAGTATAGAACTGCGAGTTTGCTTCTGTGCGCCGAGAATGCCCAGACGTACGTGCGAATGGAGTCGTTTGACGCGAGTAACCCGGCCTGCGTGAACCCTAGACCCTTATCTAACATAAATGTACCCCACGCGTCCTGAACCTCAGCAGCCTGCTGTATGTAATCGACGTGAGCCCGTTTCGGAGGTAACATTTTACAAGAAAACACGCCACAGTGCCGACCTCCAGACACTTCCGTCCCGAAAGTCATAGTCGCGGGGTCAAAATTCCCGGCGTTCCGACTGACGATGTGGTCACCGGAGTGATCGTGTCTAAAATCAGTCTGTGTCCAATTCCCGGACTGGCCGTGAATGAGAACGTCCCCGAGGCCGGTGCTGGTAGGAAATGCTTTCTGTCTCCAGTCCGCGTCTTTTGAAAACGTAAAATTCGTTACACAGTCTTTCAAAGGCCATACGGTTATATGTGTTGGAAATGGGATCCCAGGCGTCGTCTTGAGGTAGTGAAATACCTAGTTCTTTGAGAATCCTCCTAATAGTATAATACACGTGAAAGTTGTAGACACTTCGGAGCATGACATTCTTGGATGTCAGATGGTCTTTATATGAAACTCCACACCCGGCTGTTGCGCAACATACAGCGAAATTTATTTGGTTCTGCCAAAACTGCATCGGTGTTGCTTTGCTTCCAGCCGTTTACCGCCTCCATCGTAGTAATCTTGGGCAACCTATATTGTTCAAAGATGTTAGGGAAGTTGGTGGCAAAGCCACTGTCCGGTCTAACCGTTACGGTTGGGTGTACAAGGCGGTTTAACAACGTCTTTTTGTGTGTATTTACCTCCGACCGCGTACTTTACATTAGAGTTAAAGCTAAATGCTTTGGTATCCATTGAAAGATATTATTATGTTTGCTACTATAACTAATGTTCAAAAAGGGAGTTGTGAACTTCAAAAATTAATAGACAACTGCTGCGGAAAACGCCGGGTAGGCCTTAGATCAATCACCTTCACGGTTGGATGGCAGAATGTGGGGAAGAGCGAATGGTTTTACTATGTGAAGGATGGACTACAATTAGAAGTAAAGCTGCCTCACGGACTGTGGGGAATAAGACAGCTCAAAGATTTTGTCAACTCAGAGCTTGACGGTATAATCAACCTCACAGTATCGAATGCTACCGGGCTCGCAACAATGACCATCAGCAGTGATAATAAGGTAGTGGTCTCCCCGGGGTTGGGTATTCAACTCGGTTTTAGAGAGACATACTCCTCAAACAAAGGAGTGTTTACCCCGGGTGAGTACGTCGGTGATAAACCGGTGGACTTCACCTTCACGAAAACTCTCAGGGTGCACCTGGATCGGGTGAACACATCGTACAACACGATAGACGGATCCCCCAGCACATTACTGAAAACTGTGCCCGCCAGCGATTGTTTCTATGGCGAGACTGTTAACGTTAGACTTCCCACACCCAGAGATGAAAGTTTTGGAATCGGGACACATCCACGAGTTGAAGATTTATATTCTTGATGATAAAGGGCGAGAGTTGAAGAACGATTACCCGATTTCGGTCGTCCTAGAAATTTCAAATTAATTAATTTTAAGAAAATTAGAATTAAACGCATGTTCGTAATATATATTATCAACATTATGAGTATATACGGACCAGGTAGTTCTTCCGATTGGGTGACAAATTCAAATAATTTGGAACCTGCAGAAGGGGATTCATCCCGACAGAGGGCGACTTTTTAACTACCCAAAAAACAAAGGCCTTGATTAATAGAACTATATCGAGGGCCACGGACGAGATTCACAAGAGTCTACTATCACAACTTAGAGAATATGCCCTGGCTGTGAATACACAATGTCGTGAAGAAAACGATACGGAACTAAACGAACTAGGTAAAAAAAAATAACCAAAATTTAGAAAAGAGGCCCGGTTGGGGATTGATAAAGCCCGAGAAGACCGTAAGGCTGACATTACGGAGGTTTATGATGCGTTGCGCTTAGAAGACTCTCTCAGCAAAGAAGCTACACTTGCTGAATTAGACGGAAAAATAATCGATTTTCGAAATGAGGCCACGTCGGGTATTGAGAAAGCACGAGAAGACCACCAGGCGGACCTTATGAAGGCTTATGAGGTGTTGCGCTCAGAGGACTCTCTCATCAGAGAAGCGGCACTTACTGAACTAGATAAAAAAATAACCAAATTTCGAAAAGAGAACCCGGTCGGGTATTGATAAAGTCCGAGAAGACCACCAGTCTAACCTTGCAGAGGCCATTGCGGAGCTTATGATGCGTTGCGCTTAGAGAAATCTCACAGTAAAGAAGCGACACTTGCCGAACTAGATGAAAAAATAGCCGAATTTATGAAAGAGACCAGGTCGGGTGGGGTTGAGGGGGTCCGAGAAGATCACAAAGAGGCCATTGCGGAGGCTTATGGGGCGTTACGCTCAGAGGACTCTCTCAACAGAGAAGCGGCACTTACTGACCTAATAATGAAAAAATAACCGAATTTAAAAAAGAGACCCGTTTGATCTTGATGGAGTCCGAACGGGTATTGATAAAGCCCTAGAAGACCACCAGGCGGATATTACGGAGGCTTATAGGGTGTTGCTCTTAGAGGACTCTATCAACAGAGAAGCGACACTTACTAAACTAGATGAAAAAATAACCGAATTTCAAAAAGAGACCCGGTCGGGTATTGATAAAGCCTTAGAAGGCCACCAGGCAACCATTACGGAGGTTATGATGCGTTGCGCTTAGAGGACTCTCTCAACAGAGAAGCGACACTTACTGAACTAGATGAAAAAATAACCGATAAACTGAAACATGATCGTATAGCCGCGACCAAAGCTCTTGAGGAGGCCCTCTTATGAGATTCGTACTGAGGCATATAACGCAAACAATGCGCTTGCCGGAATAGTGAAAACAATGAAAACACCAAAACGTGTCATAACAGTTTGGGCTGAGAAGCGGGGCCCATTGGTTGTGGGGCACTATGAATATTCGTTCGGTGCCAAAGCGAGTAATAAATATGGGGGATACACTATGACAGCTGCAGGTGAAGTTATCCAAATGGCGGTCTGCTCGGTTAATGCTAATGGTAAACCTGTGGGCGCGGTCGCGATAAATATTGTAGTAGATGGGGAAGAACGGGGGGTTGGAGTCACCTAAAAAATCTCTGGAGATAGTTCGACGGTGGTTTCGTTCTCCGGTGATGATCGAATTATACTTTCCCAAGGTAGTGTTATTAACTTTGTTACGAAAATCGGTGACTCAGAGAGTTCTTCCACTATTGTCTCATTGTTAATTGAACTTATTGTGTAAATACTATATATTGAAATAAATTTAACTATGAACGAATCACCGCTTCCAATTGTCAATACCGATCCACCAACACTGTATCCAACTCTCAATACCACTCCACCAACACTGTATTCAACTCTCAATACCACTCCACCAACACTGTATTCAATTAACGAAAAAAGTTCAGATTTTAGTTGAATAATATCGTCGCTATGCAGGATATTTTAGTTAGAGAATGTGCAAATAGAAAAAGACACTCTAATAAATATAGGCGCGCGGCAAACATAGCTGAAGCATCTAGTACGGTTCTGGCAAGTGTTTCTGTGTTGTGTGGGGCGGGGACTGCTGCAAACGCTATCTACAATTGTAATGATTCCACTTGCAGGGGTTTTGAGTGGAATTACCGTTTTATCTGGAACACTTTGTATGGTAATTAGGGCGGCGGGTTGGAAAACTCTGGAGAAAAAAAAGTAGAAAACATGATAGAATATCCGTTCTCGCTAGGTCTAAGAAAAATAGCATCGACGTTATGGTGTCCAAAGCGTTGGCCGATAAGAAAATATCAAATTTAGAGTTTGAATTCCTGGTGGAAGAAATGGGGAGATATGAAGAATTAAAAAATGATATAAGGATCAAGGCGCGCGCCACCATGCCAAAAATTGAGTGTACTGATTGGGATAAATTTAGGGTAAAACTTGGAAATAAAGTCGGAGGAAATGTTACAGCACCATTATAAAATAATTAAAAAAAATAAAAAAATAATAATAATAAAATAATAATAATTTAAAAAAAAAAAAAATTCTTAATTTTCCTAATTTTTTCAAAATTATATTGGTGCAGTAAACAAATTTACATACCTATACAACATGTGTTTTTCACTGAGAATTATCGGCTCTGTTTACCTCGGCTATCAATTTTACGCATGGGCCATAACCCGTGTAATTGAAACATTGTCGTTACACATAAATTATTACTATGTAATAATAGGGAGTGTTCAGCTTTAAATTTTATTATATATTAATTAATTATAAAATTAACAAAATAACGAACCATCACATGTTTTCTTTCGCCAATAGTATTAATAAATAATTATAATATGCACACCATTTGTATGTTGTATAGGAAACTGATGAGTATATATGTTTGTTGACCTTACAACAATTGGTCTCATCTCGTGCATGCCATGTTGTTGATCCGGTATGACGTCCGTCCTCGTCTGTTTAATGGTAGCAGTCTATGCATATGTGTGTATTTGGCGATGTAATTGTGTAGCTCAAAGGTGCCGGCCTAAAAGTATTTCTGCCTAAGAGCTTTGCAATTTCGGAAACCAAATTCACACATAGGCTCGTCTTACTTCGCTGGTTTCTCTTAATAGAGTAATTGGCAATGGGGTTCAAGGCGACCGTAAAACTAAACTGTGAGCCAACAGATGGTGGGCTTAATGAAAGGTCCCAACACCCCAGTGGGCTGGGTGCCGGCTAGAAATCTGCCCAGATCGTGGGGGGTGTTGTGCACGAGTGGAGGCTTTTGCTATTTTTTTTTTTAATTTTTACAAATTATTAATATCTTTATAAGCGATATCGTAGAAATGTATATTCGTAAACGAATCGTTGGGTTTTAACAATTTTATATAATCACCTTAGTTTCATATCCGATACGCATTATCCGTCTTAATGTTTGTATTTGCCTCTTGTATGGTTGACATAATTGCCGGTATAATATTGTAAATGCAACGTTTTTATCGGAGCGTAAGCTAATAAATTACGCTGATATTTCATGTATTCGATATCGCCTAGTGTTCTCATTTTATAGAATTTATATATAGGACTATAACCCCCGTATTCTTCGTAAAGTTCTTCAACACAGTTATTAAAAAATTTATAGTATATATTACAGTAGAATAGAGGGATTCAAAATGATAAACCACTATTACAGTGTGTTTATGTTTCATCCTGGAAGACGTAATCGTGTAATCTCTCTATAAAAATGGACACCTAATTTACATGTTCATAACACGTGTAATTGGAACATTGTCGTCTGCTTATACATAAATTAGTTCTGTCTAATAATTTTCAATTTCTTCTAATAATTTTCCAATTTCTTTCGTTAAAAGCGATATTGTAGAAACGCATATCCGTAAACGAATCTTTGATTTTAAACTGTTTTATAAAATTAGTTTGATAATGTTTCGGTAGTGTTTCTCCGATCCTATTTAGTCGCTTCATTATATAAATTTGATACTTATACCGGCGACATAATTGCGGTTTAATATTGTAAATGCAACGTTTTTATCGCAGCGTAATAAATTACGCTGATATTTCATGTATTCGATATCACATAGTATTGTCATTTTACCGTGTTTTAATACTGTAGAAACAACAGCGTAAAATCCTTCATCCAAATCATTATAAACGTCCAATTCGTTGTGTATTTTATTATCCATTTTGTTATAATATTTTATTATAACCAATATTTAAATATGTTCAATTGGACGTGAAAACAACATGATGTATTTATGACAACGAGACAAAAATAAATCCTTTTTAAGACTATTGTTTTATCTGTTCAATTGGACGTGAAAACAACATGATGTATTTATGACACACATTTTGGATGTTTGTGGTTGGTGGGAGACAATTTTCCTCGTTAACCAATTTTTGATTTTTCGTGGTGGTGGAGTAGTATAGAGGGTGGAGAAATGATACCACCGTTAGGTGGTATCATTTTGAATCCCTCTATACTACTGATGGAGAATAGAAAATGCGAGTGAAGGTATTACGGTACAATTCAGATTTCTAAAGCAGCTGAAACTGCAGGTACAATAAATATATATTTATTTATAATTCAAGACGCCCAACTAAATATAGAAAATGGAAGATTTGTATCGGCGTTGTATTGATTTGCCAAAGTATGCACATAGTGCTATTATCTGTGGTCACACCGGAAATGGTAAAACGGTCCTTGACCTACTTGAGCTTTCACAGCAACAAGGTGGATATGCTGGAGTATTTGAGAATATAGTTATACTTTGTCCAACTATAGCATGGAACAAGGCTTATACAAACAGAAGTTGGATTGGCGATGTACACCACACAATCGACAAATTAGTAATGGCGAAGAGAAGCTGCAAGAACTGTTAAGATTATTTTTTAATAAATATGCTGGAAGTCCAACATTATACATGTTTATCATTGATGACTGCTCAGCTACAAAGCAATTAACTAAGAAAAAGGATATGCTGTCACAACTCGCATTCTCTGGGCGACATGCGGAGCAAAGCATTTGGGTTATATCACAGAGATATAATTCAGTGTTAAAAGACTTAAGAGAACAGATGAAATGGCTTTGTATGTTTTATACGAAAGACAGAGATAGTTTTGAGGACTGTTTGAGAGAAAATGATGTTATTCCAACCCTGGAGGAAAGAAACAAAATAAGAAAAGAGTTCTCGAAAACGAAACATTCTAAGTTGCTTATTAGAACTGATCAACCTACTGGGTATAAATTACTTAAGTAATGCTTAGTATTACTCAGTATTACTTAATATTTCTTATTTTACTGGATTTTAACTTGATTTAACTTGAATTTAACTTGAGTTAACTTGATTTTACTAAGCAATTCATAGATAACAATGTTAAGAATTGCTTAGTAAATAGGTATTGCTTAGCATTGCTGAGTAGTTCTAAGCAAATTTATCTTAAATAATAGTAGTAATATATGAAATGTTTGAGATATTGATATTCATACAATTATTGATTATTATGGTTTCGGTGTGTTTGGATTTATTTTAAAATTAAAGTTTATATTATGCAAAAAAAAAAAAAAAAAAAAATAAAAATGGAATGTGAGGAACTTATAGAACAACTAAGTGATGATAAAGTATACAATGATAATGATGTAGGTGAAGTAAATAATTACCACTTAAAACAACGGTTATCTGCGATTATTTCAGGCGGGAAAGCTGTCCAATATTTAGGTAAAAATATAACTATTTCACAACTAGAAGAGTTACCAAATGAACAAATATTAAAATTGTATAACAGATATGAAAGTAGACTAGGTGCTTCTATGACAAAAACTCTTAGTAATACTATTTTGAATATGTATGCTATACTAGCTGGTAAAGTACTACCTATACCGGAAGAAAATCATACTAAACTCGTAGCTGATTTAGAAGATGACCCATTTGTTGAACATGCATTGACTAGTACTTGCAGAGAGTTATATTTTAGGTTTGATGCATTTTTGGCACCTATTACTACAATGATATAAATATTGCCAATTTAAAAATATAAAT
The DNA here is from genome assembly GCA_029237695.1 of Conchocele bisecta. Taxonomy (NCBI): domain Eukaryota; kingdom Metazoa; phylum Mollusca; class Bivalvia; order Lucinida; family Thyasiridae; genus Conchocele; species Conchocele bisecta. The sequence continues at coordinate 175,668,956 of CM055265.1, forward strand.
GACATAAATAAAAACAATGGAGATGGAGAACACACAACATATTCCTGAGGAAGAAATTCCAGAACGAAAAGATGTAACAACAAAGAATCCGAAACGGGTAGAAGCTGGCAAAAAGGGTGCTGCTGCTAGGAAAGCCAAACAAGAAGGTCTATTAAATATGGTACATAAGAAACAAGAGCTGTAGGAGAACAGCATAGCTCGACTACGAGGGTTGTCGATGTACACATAGCTTGACAAAGAAGGTGGCTGCGGCCTGCATAAAAACCTTAACCAAGGTTGACTATAAAAACCTTAACCAAGGGAAATTAAGTAAGTAATTCAAGGTTAAATGTAGGTCAATATCAGATATAGGTTTGGGGTTATTGATGTACACCACTAGGAGATGAAGTTTTTCAAGTATGGTTGCTGTAGGCCCAGGAGTATTCCATATACAAGCTTGACTAAAAACCGTAACCAAGGGGAAATAACTAAGTAATCCAAGGATAAAAGTAGGTCAAGGTCAAATATAGGTCAGGGATTATTGATGTACATCACTAGGAGATGAAGTTGTCCAAGTATGGTTGATGTAGCCAAGGAGTATTCCATTTACACAAGCTAGACTATAAACATTAACCAAGTAATTCAATGTTAAATGTAGGTGAAGGTAAAATAAAGGTCAGGGGTTATTGATGTACATCCCTATGAGAAAAAGTTATCCAAGTATGGTGTCTGTATGCACAATAGTATTCCATCTACAAGCTTGACTAAAAACCTTAACCAAGGTTGAGCAAAATCCTTAACCAAGGGGAATTAACTAAGTAATTCAAGGTTAAATGTAGGTCAAGGTCAAATATAGGTCAGGGGTTGTTGATGTACATCACTAGGAGATGAAGTTGTCCAAGTATGGTTGGTGTAGGGCCATGAGTATTCCATCTACAAGCTTGACTAAAAACCTTAACCAAAGAGAATTAAGTAAGTAATTCAAGAGGAAATGTAGGTCAAGGTCAAATATAGCTCAGGGGTTATTGATGTACATGACTATGAGAAAAGGTTGTCCAAGTATGGTGTCTGTATGCACAACAGTATTCCATGTACAAGCTTGAGTAAAAACCTTAACCAAGGTTGAGTAAAAACTTTAACCAAGGGGAATTAACTATGTAATTCAAGGTTAAATGTAGGTCAAGGTCAAATATAGGTCAGGGGTTGTTGATGTACATCACTAGCAGATGAAGTTGTCCAAGTATGGTTGATGTAGGGCCAGGAGTATTCCATCTTCAAGCTTGACTAAAAACCTTAACCAAGGGGAATTAAGTAAGTAATTCAAGAGGAAATGTAGGTCAAGGTCAAATATAGATCAGGGGTTGTTGATGTACATCACTAGGAGATGAAGTTGTCCAAGTATGGTGGGTGTAGGGCCAGTAGTATTCCATATACAAGGTTGACTAAAAAGCTTAACCAAAAGGAATTAACTAAGTAATTCAAGAGGAAATGTAGGTGAAGGTCAAATATAGATCAGGGGTTATTGATGTACATACCTATGAGAAAAGGTTGTCCAAGTATGGTGTCTGGATGCACAATAGTATTCCATGTTCAAGCTTGACTAAAAACCTTAACCAAGGTTGACTAAAAACCTTAACCAAGGGGAATTAAGTAAGTAATTCAAGAGGAAATGTAGGTGAAGGTCAAATATAGTTCAGGGGTTATTGATGTACATCACTAGGAGATGAAGTTGTCCAAGTATGGTGGGTGTAGGGCCAGTAGTATTCCATATACAAGCTTGACTAAAAACCATAACCAAGGGGTAATTAACTAAGTAATTCAAGAGGAAATATAGGTCAAGGTCAAATATAGATCAGGGGTTATTGATGTACATCCCTATGAGAAAAGGTTGTCCAAGTATGGTGTCTGTATGCACAATAGTATTCCATGTACAAGCTTGACTAAAAACCTTAACCAAGCTTGACTAAAAACCTTAACCAAGGGGAATTAAGTAAGTAATTCAAGAGGAAATGTAGGCGAAGGTCAAATATAGATCAGGGGTTATTGATGTATATCACTAGGAGATGAAGTTGTCCAAGTATGGTGGTGTAGGGCCAGTAGTATTCCTTATACAAGCTTGACTAAAAAACCTTAACCAAGGGGAATTAATTAAGTAATTCAAGAGGAAATGTAGGTCAAGGTCAAATATGAGTCAGGGTTATTGATGTACATCCCTATGAGAAAAGGTTGTCCAAGTATGGTGTCTGTATGCACAATAGTGTTCCATGTACAAGCTTGACTAAAAAACCTTAACCAAGGTTGACTAAAAACCTTACCAAAGGGAATTAACTAAGTAATTCAAGAGGAAATGTAGGTGAAGGTCAAATATAGATCAGGGGTTATTGATGTACATCAATAGGATATGAAGTTGTCCAAGTATGGTGTAGGCCAGTAGTATTCCATATACATGCTTGACTAAAAACCTTAACCAAGGTTGACTAAAAACCTTAACCAAGGGGATTAACTAATAAGTAATTCAAGAGGAAATGTAGGTGAAGGTCAAATATAGATCAGGGGTTATTGATGTACATCACTAGGAGATGAAGTTGTCCAAGTATGGTGGGTGTAGGGCCAGTAGTATTGCATATACAAGCTTGACTAAAAACTTAACCAAAGGGTTGACTAAAAACCTTAACCAAGGGGAATTAACTAAGTAATTCAAGAGGAAAATTTGTAGGTCAAGGTCAAATAGATCAGGGGTTATTGATGTACATCACTAGGAGATGAAGTTGTCCAGTATGGTGGGTGTAGGGCCCAGTAGTATTCCATATACAAGCTTGACTAAAAACCTTAACCAAGGCGTGACGGTGACGCCGACGCCGGGGTGACAACATAAGCTCTACTTATTCTTCGAATAGTCGAGCTAAAAAGTAGACATAACACCTGAAGAACCAGTTATAGTGAAAGTTCATAACACTACATCAAATATAACATATTTTATAGCTGGAATGGTTATAACTGTCGGTGCTTTATTTGGTTGGAAATGGTTCAATCAGAATAAGTTGTAACAAAACCTGAAATGTCTAGTGTCGGTGATGTAAAACATAATCCATTTTTTATGGAGTAAATAATTAATTAAATTAAATACATAATATATAAATAATACCAAAAATGACGACAATGAATACAGATGGAAAGATAATAGGAAATATTGTTTATCACGCTGCTGTAATAACGGCGCTTGAAATAGGATATGCGCAGATAACGAATAAAATTATGAAACAGGCAGTTCCAAAACTGCAACTTGATGGATATAATATGGCGATGCTTATGTTGGATACTGGACTTGCAATTGCTACTAGGGATATGTTGGTAAAGCAAGGTATAATTCCAGATAATATTTTGAAGTAATAAAATTATTATATAAAACAAAATGGCGGGAATAGCTATGATGGTTGGTGGCGCATTGGTTAATGCATTGGCGTTTACAGGGAGTAATTTCTTATTCAGTTCATTGGGGAATGGTTCAGCAAATGATGAACGCAAAAGGCATAATAATGCCGTAGAGCAATTGCAAAGGCACAGTGGGCAGAAAAACCCACAGAGAGATTAGACTGGATTAATAATGAAATCAGGAAACAAAATCACGCTGCTAAGACGTTTTTGATGTGGACGAAGATATTAGAGAATATAATGCTGTTACTACTCCGGTGACAGGTGCACAACGATTACAGTCATTTGGGAGAGAGCCAGTATTGAGTGATTATTATACATGTACACCTTTACAAAGCCAAAAAGATAGAGAAATTGTGTTTATTGTTGGCGGACTGGTTGTGGTAGGATTAATTGCATATAGATTGGCTTAATCATTTTGAGTGTGCCTGCTCACCCTATACTACTCATAACAAATGTTGTGGAAGCCCCACATTACTACTACTCAAGACTTATTGTTTTTAGTTGCGAGGCTCGCAACTTATGTAAACGTCTGTAAATACTGCAACATTCCAAACAGTTCTGCATATTATTAAAAATTTGTGGTGCGTCTGAACATCTTTACGACGGTGTAATTTGGCCTAGAACCCTTGGTTTGTATACTACTAATGATTTGTCTGAATATATTGGTATATTACGGTACAGATTCTTTAAGTTTTTGTTAACTTTATCAAAAATATCAATGTCTGTTGTACCTCAAAAGTGACACAAATAATTACTTTCCTGACATGTGATCGTGTCTGAATTGTTAGGATGGTTGAATATATACAGTAATTACGGTACGTGTATATACATTGTAACAAGGTGTGCACTGAGAAAGGTGCAGAGTACACGTAGTCACATGCCCTATCTTCATTATTTTTGTTTGCACACTCTCTTGTGACACCTATGTAATCAACCATATGAGAAAGAAGTGATATTGCAAGACGTGACAAAACAAGCAATGCCTACTTGATAAATACTCTTTTGTTGTAAGTGGTTTCAATAAAACAACAGTTAACAGCACATGGGTCTCAGTGTCATATGTTACAACCCCCATTCAAAAAATCTTTGTAAAAATAAAGTCTAATTCGGTGAATCTATACTGGTCGCAAATATCTTTTACACATTTTTTTCTTATTGCGGACACTTGATATCATGTAGTGCAAATTGTGTGAAAACGCTATCATCTGATGTATGCGACTGGTACAAACGATTACAATTATCTAGGATTCATGATGTAAGCATATTTAACTGCGTATTTCGTTAGAAGGTGTTACAACACAATGCCGTACTCAAAGAAGCAGTTGCAAACTAAGATATTTGAAATAAAAGATGAAATTAAATTTATTAAAGCCGAAGTTGAAGATTTAAACATGAAATTAATAGATGCATCATCATTAGCCGAGATAACTAACCATATATATACAGTACCTACAGAATCTGTGATAGATCATTACAAAAGGTTATGACACTTGAGCGAAAACGAAGGGACAGAGAAAACAATCTTCAGCGGATGGACAAAAAAAACAAAATGGAAAGACAATAGAAAGCAGATGCAAGATAACATCGATAAACAGACGAATAAAGAAAGGTAGCAATTCTACGATGACATCGTCCAAGAACGATTTAATTTAAACAGCTAATTTTTGGACCTCATTTTTCAAGGGGGCATGTGACAATTTTTGCAATTTTTGGGTCATCTTTTCAGGGGGGCGTCTGTGTCTCACAGGCACACTGATGAGACCTTCTAGGTCAAAACGCATGCGTTGGATGAAAGCTTCTATAAATTGTAAGTATACACGTAATTTACATATATTTTGTGTGTTATAGTGTGTTTTGAAACGGTATATAAAATTACAAAATTTAGCACACAAAATTGTTTATTTCACATAATTGTACATACTTTTGCACACACTTTAGTACAACAAATTGTACACACTTTAGTACAAAAAATTGTACACACTTTTGTACACACCTTAGTACAAAAAAATGTACACACTTTTGTACACACTTTAGTACAACAAATTGTACACACTTTTGTATACACTTTTGTACAAAAAAATGTACTTTATTGTGCGATATATTTTGCTGAAAATTATGGTTTTCGTACAAAACAACTATATAATTGTGTACAGCAAGCATTATTTTGACAAATTCCTAGCCACAGGGGCTGAGAAGCCTAAAACAGTAAAATGGTTTTACATTTTCATATTCAAAAACGAATTCGAGTAACCAAGGACAAAATTTGGTTTTACATTTTCATACCAACATACAAAACTACTATGTAGTCTTGTACTTTGTGATTTTTTTACAAAAAAATAACAACCTCAGGAACCAAGAACATAAAAATGTATTTTTGGTCCAGGAACCCCAGTTTCCATATACATGTATATAACGGTATGCCGTACATAAATTCTATACATGCATGGCTAACCATGCTAATGGTCAACAATCATGTAATTAGGTAGAAATTAAACAATCTAACGATTATTCTCATGTAGGAAGTTATACAAAAATAATAACAGTAATAAAACACCCAAGAATTTATTTGTATATTCTTTAGATGACATTTTTCGGGCAAAATCAACATTGATTTCCCATTTCCCATTCCCAGACATGCTAATTCGTTTCGGCTTCTATTTAAGGGTGGGAATTGGCTCGAACACCTTCCATACACACATGCTTATACTTTTTATATCAAACGCGAATTGCCAGTTTTCCAGTTTGATATCAGGGACGATAACCGTATTTCCTTAAAATCTTAAAATGATAACGTATTTCTTCCGTTTATTTATTTTTTGTTGTGTATTTATCACACTTTATGATATGTCGATGCAAATATGTATTCAGGTGACGCATTTAGTTGATATAAATAATTAAACAAGAGGGCCATGATGGCCCTATATCGCTCACCTGTGCAATGTCACAAAAATCAAGCAAATAATAGTATGTAAAGTTGTCACTACATATACATCAAAATAAGCCCATGACAGGTACAAAATGTCAATGCGACAAACTTGAGACGTCACCAGGGTAGGAGTTGTCTCGCGATATGTACAGATATATCTTACACAACTTTGAGAGGTTTGGAGACCACAACAGGATGCTTCCAGCCAACTTTTTATTGCAATCCTTAGATTTTATGTATTATATAACCATATTCCGTAAAAAAGTTGACCACTATTTGACCCCGCGGGCCATGCCCATTTTTGACCCAGGGGTCACCATTTTAACAAATATGAAAAAGCATTGTACATCGATCATTTCTGCCAAGTTTCGTAGAAATCGGTCTAGTGGTTCGTGAGAAGAAGATTTTTTAAAATTGTGTGCTATTTTTAGACAGCCGCCATCTTGGATTAACGATGACCGCCATTTTAACAAAACTGAAAAGGCTTTACCAATGGACCATAACTGCGAAGTTTGCTACCAATGGCCAAGTGATTTGTATGAAGAAGACGTTTGAAATCTCTAATAAAAAAACGACCTTTTGGCGGCCATCTTGGATGATATAATCATCTGATTTTGACAAAAAATGCTCCTAAGTGATCGTTGATATATGATATAATTGATATATGACATGACCATATTCGGTCAAATGTGAAATTTGACACCTACTTGCCCGCCCATTTTTAACCCGGGGGCCACCATTTGAAGGAATCTGAAACATCGTTAATTATCGATCATTCACATCAAGCTTCGTCGAAATCGGCCTACTTTTGACCTACTTTTCAACGGCGGCCATCTTGGATTTCGCAATGACCATCATTTTAAACAAAAATGAAAAGGCTTGACCCACTGACCATTACTGTGAAGTTTGGCCAATATTGGCCAAGTGGTTCACGAGAAGAAAACGTTTGTAATCTATAATGAATGAACGACCTTTTGACCTTTCGGCGGCCATCTCGGATGACGTAATTACCTGATTTCGAAAAAAAAAAGCTCCATAGTGACCGTCTCGTCATACCTTCGATTTGATATATGACATGACCATATTTGGTCAAATGGGACATTTGACCCCTACTTGACCCCTCCTGCCCCGCCCATATTTGACCCCGGGGTCCACCATTTGAAGGAATCTGAACCAGTGTTAACTATCGATCATTCATACCAAGTTTCGTAAAAATTGGCATGGCAGTTCGCGAGAAGATTTTTTAAGAATTTGACCTACTTTTCAACAGTGGCCATCTTTGATTTCGCGATGACCACCATTTAAACAACTAGATGGCCGCGGCCTGCATGTCGCGCCTTGGGGCGAGGCATGGACACGAAAAAAAGAGATATAGTAGACGGAAAAACTTTAACCAAAAAACTTTAACCGGATACACGTACGTACGGACGGACGTACACCAAAGTGCCGACTATATCGTGCTTTCCGCAAGCGGGCGCGACAAAAACTTTAACCAAACATTTAAAAGTAATTAGACCTTGACATTGGGCACAGGGACCGCACGGGAGGGGGGTAGAATGAAAATATAGATGATGATAAACACCCATGTGAAGTTTCAAGGTAATGGGCAAAGCAGGTGCAGAGATATAGTACATGAAAAAACTTTAACCAAAAACTTTAACCAAAAACTTCAAAGTAATTTGACCTTGACATTGGGCACAGGGGCCGCACGGGTGGGGGGTAGAATGCAAATATGGATGATGATAAACAGGCATGTGAAGGTTCAAGGTAATGGGCAAAGTAGGTGCATAGATATAGTACATGAAAAAACTTTAAACACAAACTTTAACCAAAAACTTCAAAGTAATTTGACCTTGACATTGGGCACAGGGGCCGCACGGGAGGGGGGTAGAATGAAAATATAGATGATGATAAACACCCATGTGAAGTTTCAAGTTAATGGGCAAAGCAGTTGCAGAGATATAGTATAACGAAAAACTTTAACCAAAAAACTTTAACCAAAAACTTTAACCGGACACACGTACGTACGTACGTACGTACGTACGCCAAAGTGCCGACTATATCGCCCTTTCCGCAAGCGGGCGCGACAAAAATGAAAAGGCTTGACCCAATAACCATTACCGTGAAGTTTGGCCAATATCGGCCAAGCGGTTCACCAGAACAAGACGTTTGAAAGCTTTATTAAAAGAACGATCTTTTGACCTTTCGGCAGCCATCTTGGATGACATGACCATCCAATTTCGACAAAAAATGTACCAGAGCGATCGCCTCTTTGATACCTTCGATTTGATATAGACATGACCATATTCGGTGAAAAATAAAATTTGACCCCAACTTGACCCCACGGGCCACGCCCATTTTTGACCCCGGGGACAACATCTTAACACCTCTTGAAAGAGTATTGTACATCGAACATTCCTACAAAGTTTCGTCGAAATCCGGCCAGCGGTTCATGAGAAGAAGAATTTTTAATATTTATGAAGGAATTTTTAAGAATTTATGCTATTTTTAGACGGCGGCCATCTTGGATTAGCGATGACCTCCATTTTAACAAATCTGAAAAGGCTTCACCCATGGACCATAACTTTTAAGTTTGGCTACCATGGGCCAAGCGGTTCATGTGAAGAAGAATTTGTGCTATTTTCAGACGGCGGCCATCTTGGATTACGTAGTGACGTCATTTTAACAATTTTGTAATCCCTACCATGAAGTTTGGTGACTATAGGCCCAATGGTTACCGAGGAGAAGACGTTTGAAAATGTTCACAGACGACGGACGACGGACGACGGACGACGGACGGACACATTGCGGTAACAATAGCTCACATGAGCGAAGGTGAGCTAAAAATTACTAAATGATTATATCTGTGTAGCACGCACTCTTAATTTTTATGGTGAAATAGTTAAGAGTTATACACATTTAATTTCCTACTTGATGGGACACCGTGGGCGGCAGGTGGGAGTATGTGAAGGGTAAATTTAATGATGGGATTTATCGATATCCCTGGTTTGACCCTCATGTACATTTATGGCTTTCTGGTATGTGAGAGTTGAATCCGGTTATACCCATTATAAAAGTAATAATATTTAGTACTAATCCTATTACTTTTGGGCAGTGAGGGTAAGTGACTGGTGCGTTGAGGACCTGGCACTAGGTCAGTTTTTTTCTATCCTGAAAATAGACAATTTTGTTTTGACAGGGTATTAAAAATAATTTGATTGGATTTATTGGTGTTAAACGGTCTATCTACAGCTAAGACCATTTAAGGCCAGGCCAACGTGTTCAATCCCGTATTTAACCTGCTGCATTGGGGAAAAAATCCCAAAATCAGAATAGAATTATATTTACAACAATTTTTTTTTTTGTATATTTAGCGCTGAAATTAGAATAAAATAGCATGGTTCCAGGTCCATACCACACCAAAGTCACTTGGCCCCTTCCCCTAAAAGTAATAGGATTATGAATAATCATAATACTCACATAAGGGGTATAACCAGATTCAACTGTCGCATACAAGCATGCCAACGACGTACGTGAGGGTCAAATCAGGTATCCAGTCGGATTTCTGATAAGTATGAACACCGATCGTTAAATTACCCATCAAATGCTCCCACCCACCACCCACTCAAATCATTTGAATAACACGTTTTATTTTTGCGGTACATGTTGTTATGAAGAGATAAATGTCCTAAATAACATGTAGTATAAAGGAAATTGTGATATTTGAATGATTTAATTGATTTTGAAACTTTAGAAAGTGAGCAGGGGCTCACGTATACCCACGGCAGCCGCTTTTTGAAAAAGCAAATTTCTAACTAATTTGACCTTGAGCTTGGACATGAAGGTCGCATGAGTGTGGTATGGAATGAAAATATGGATGATGATCATCATCAAGTATATGAAGTTAGAGGTCAATCTGACTTGCCGTTACAGAGATAATAGGTACCCAAAACCAATTATGTGGATGGATGGAAGGAATTATGAAAACTAGTTATACCCCTCGACATACTTCTTCGTATGCCGGGGGGGGGGGGGGGGGGGGGGGTGGGGGGGGGGGGGGGGGTGGTGGGGGGGGGTGGTATAATGAATGAGAGACCATGAGCAGGGGCTCACGTATACCCCCGGTCACCGCCTGGACGGACAAATAAAAACTGTTAACGCAAATATTTTAAAAAACTTTAACGCTAATTTCTATGTAATATGACCTTGGACAGGAAGGCCACAAGGATGTGGTATGGAATGAAAATATGCATGATGACAAGGAAGTATATGAAGTTTGAACTCAATCCGACTCACTGTTGCAGAGATAATATGTACCCGAAAACTTTAACGCAAATTTCTAAGTAATTTGACCTTGATGAAAATTAAGGCCGCATGGGTGTGGTATGGAATGAAAATGTGCATGATGACAAGGAAGTATATGAAGTTTGAAATCAATCCGACTCACTGATGCAGAGATAATGCGTACCCGAAAACTTTAACGCAAATTTCTAAGTAATTTGACCTTGATGAAAATGAAAGCCGCATGGGTGTGGTATGGAATGAAAATATGGACGATGATAAGAAAGTATATGAAGTTTTAAGTCAATCCGATTTACCGTTATAGAGATAATGGGTACCCAAAAACTTTAACATGGGACTGACAGAATTACGAAAACTATATACCCCTCGACATACTTCGTATTCCGGGGGTACAACTCCAGCGCAGAAAGAAATAACAGAAAAAGAACCTTTGTGCGTTCTGGCCGTAAGTCTACATTTTTACGATAAACATACTAATTACCGCCGTCCGGTAATAACTGATAACATAATACCTCTGCTGCCATTGACATTTGCACAGCTGTCACTGTTCGTGCTCTCCACCATTCATTTCGTTTTTTCTCAATACGCCCTGATTGGACACCATGTTGCTGACTTTTACACCTCCGTCTGGTCATTGGTGTAATATGTTCATCATCCTCTGAACTTGTTGATGACTGAAAATATATAAAATTCTAAACAAGACTGCCGAAGGTCGCAAAATACGCCCGTCGAGGCAAGGCCAGTCAACAAGGGGAGATATCTCACTGAAAACCAATAGGGTTCTTCATCCTGACGTGATAAACATGGAAACCGAATTTGGTTACGGTCCGTCAAGTAGAATTTGAATTCTTGTGTGTACGATTGACATGTTTTAGGAGCCCTCATGTTTTGTCAAAATATTTTCTTTCTAATAAACATTCTCATGTTTTTTCTGCATAAACATGTTTTGGCAGCATATGAGAATCGTCTCCTAATACGATTGTGTCCTGTTGGGGACACGTTACAATCTTGCGTTTTTTTATTACTGATGGTGAACACGTTTTGATCTTCGCTGGTCGCATATCCAATAAGCCCATTTTTGTCCGATCACGTCATACATAATATGTTGTGTGGTTGTAATCATTACTGTGACGTGGAGGAGGGTGACACATCAAAGTTTACAAAGTCATGCCGATCTGACCGTTGATACACGCCGACGCGATGTCAACAGAGACACACATTTACACATATTTATCCATTTCGCGACACTATCACACATGGAATTACATAGAACTTTATTTAGTAAGATCTGGCTCTGGAATTATCTTTCCCACATAATTATTCCATAAATTTGTCGTCGAAAGTTAAAAGTCGGAGGTGCAGAATCCCAGAAAAAATAGGTAAGGCAAAAACCGGCGATGCGATGCAGTAAGACGCTTATATAGATGATGATTTTCAGTGTTGTAAGAACATAATTAAGCCATAATTTCAAATAATCGAGACGAATTTGGAGTGAACCTTGCAGTAGAGTATTACTAATGATTTTATATATTGATTTGTCAATAGTGTTGTATTTATTCGAAACCCGCCGAATGCCACTTTGTTACCCTTGAGGGTTTTTCAAAATCCAAGATAGCGGCCAAATGTAGCATTGTTTTATTATTGTCAGAAAATGCCGATTCTTTGGGGGAAATTTTCATATTATTCCAAGAAAGATGCTGAGGCTGAACAATTTCAGCAAAAACATAAATGAGTTTCTCATACAAATTCAAGATGGCAGCAAAATTTGTGAAAATGTATTATTCTCTGGTGCAGCATTACCTCATCTATATATTGACCGTATCCTACCATTGCCTCGTCTATCACCTCGTTTATATCATTGGACACCTTCTGTTGTTCAGCTACATCAACCTTCAGTGCATGCACGTCTTCCACATCGCTGAAGTACATGCATATGTGGCTGTGACTGAAGAAATCTGGCTTATGGGATTTGTGAGCAGTGTAGTTCCTGATCAAATAGCACACTCGTGTAGGCTGATAGTGACCTATATTGCTTGTTAGAAGCACGACGGATGTTCCATGAATGGAATGGCTCACAGTGCAGATTCTATCAAACTGTGGATGCACAGGCTGATCTGGATCTACACTGCTTGCAAACCCCATGAGCACAATATCCCCATTCACATACAAGATGTACACACAGACTCTCTGGTGACCTTTTGTGAAAAAGTAGGAAAAAAAGTAAGGAATTTTTTTCGCAAAAAGTAGGAAAAAAGTAGGAAAAAGTAGGAATTAATGATAAAAAAGTAGGAACATTTGTTCATATTTTCTTACCTTTGACTTTTACTTTGAACATTTCTTGTACTCACGGTTACTCGGAACATGTTGTTTCAGTGATGTCTTCTTGTTGTGGCCTTGTGTCTTCAACATTACGGATGCTGCCAGTCTGAAATTTTTTTTTTTATTCTTTGAACTAACATTTTAGAGCAATATGGACACCAACTAAGAGCATGCCTTTTATGGTTTTCAACCAGCATATCAGCATGTATGAGCTGGCGCGGATACAGAAATAATTGCAGGGGGGTGGGGTCTGTAATTAAAATTTGGAGTACCTGACCTCCACGCGCGCGAATTCGTAAAGTTGGGGGTGGGGGTCTGGGGTTCCTCCCCCAGGAAATTTTTAAATGCCAGATCGCCGCAAATGCGATTTCCTGACACCTAGGCCACGAAAAAAGTCATCCAACTATTCGAGTATTGTACATTTTCTTCTTTTTTTTCTTTTTTTTGCCGGGAGCCCTGGACCCCCACTGTATCCGCGCCTGGGGACTGTGCAAGGTAGCTTCAGAAATGTAGTTGCAACTGCTGAATAATTTGAGCTATCTCGTCTTGTTCGACTCATCCATTCATGAGATGTGCCAGTCCCTAAACATGAATTTTCAATCGATGTCAATGGCGATGTCAAATGAAGTGACGCAAAATGCCAACATCAAGTTCAAACATGTGCATATTATAAACTACTTCAGAAAACTTCAATGCAAAAAAGTATTTTAAATTGCATAAATTTATTGCCCATTTAACTTGGTTGTTTAATTCAAATCAATTTAGTATTGAAACAGCAGCAGTTTGAAATACATGCACGTCTATTTGAAATATAATTTGTTCCTCAATATACTGAATCAAAATTCCCAATGCAACACTCATATAAACATCAAAGTGTTTACCTTTTACACACAGATTTTAATTCCTAATTAGAAAATATACAATACAATATACAATATTATTTATTAGCATTAATTGCCATTAAACATGTACAATGTTTTTCGCTATATACATAAATAGTCAAAGAGTGAAATCGTTTAAAGATGTATCAAAATATAGTACCACCATTGTCTGAAGTTGGCAGTGTCCGAGCGTTATAAGTAGCCTGCGACGGCATGCGTCACTGTATTTGTATAGAATGTGTGCAAATGACGTCGTAGGTTGGCAGAAGTCCCAGAGCAGGTGCGAAGGACCTTTCTCACTACACTGACTCCATTTTGCTTTCTGTTTATCACACAGCGACAATTGACAATTGATGACAACCCAAGTACCCTCAGTCAGAACATCATCGGATAAAATATTATCAATGTTTATGGGTAGTGTGCATCCAAGAGTATATTACAACACTCACCTGAGAATACTGTATGCTGTTCCGAACTGGCAGGCATCTGAGTATCACAAACATCAAGGCCACAAGAAGAAGACACCCGAGAGCACTCTATATAACATGCACAGCTTTTTTCTGTAAATAAATCTCAAAACAGATCAGAATAGCATAGTTTTTAATTTTTGTTAGCTTTTCAAATGAAAAAGTAGGAAAAAGTAGGAATTTTGGGAATTTTCATGAAATAGTAGGAAAAAGTAGGAATAAAAAAAAAAGTAGGAAAAAGTAGGAAAAAGTAGGAACGCTTGAAAGCCTGTACACAGACAAAACATTGCGTATTACATTTCTTATGCCACTATTAAACATTTTCATGCTGAGGATATGCCATTATGTTTGCGAAAATTCCTAAATATTTTCCTTCTATGCGCTCAGAAGTATACGTCGTGACCATCATTTGAACCGTCTCGCCGAGGCGGTTCAAATTATTTTATAAATTTCATACCCGTAAAGGTGTATTTCGAACGGAATGGGTCAACTTCTACTCTGCTGAATGATAATGCTTGTCTCCTGTGATTTACTTAAATTGCATTTTCAACATTTCTCATTAAAAACATGTTTTGACATTGCTGTGCATGAAAATAATCTCCAATGGAGATAATTCTCAAGTACTGCCAAAACATGTTTGGAGATTATTTACATGTATACTTGGATAAATATTCTAGTACATCCTTGGGTGTCTTATTTACATCTTTTTAATTAACAATTTATAAATTCCGCCAAGATGTACATGTATTACACAAATCATTTTGTTCATGTTTTCATCATAACAAGATGTAACAAAATTATGTTATAAAGTTGTATTTTATAATACATGTAACAGCATTAGCTTGCAATGATAATGGTATTGACTGGTATCAGAGCTCCAGATAAGCTGCGTATTTGCTTAAATACCCAATTAAAATTGCCAAAAACCCAATTGAAACCAGAAGTAGCAAGTATCAAAAAGCAATAAAAACTTTGTGTTACCTTTATCATGCTGCAGAAAACAATACCGTACACATAGCATATTTTTCTTCTTATTTTCGATGAAAACACATCTTGGTATTTCATTAGAATTGCAATGGAATGCCAAGATATGTTTTCATTTCGAAGCAAACTGTTCAATAAATGCTGTCTGTTCATGTGTAAACAATAGTGATTTTATTTTACCCAATTAAAATTTTGAAATACCCAATTGCTTCAGAAATGATGGAGTGACACTACTCAATTCCTAATTACTTATCTGGAGCCTGTGGTATATGATAATGTCTATGTACATGTATGAAGTTTGATTGTAAAAGTTTGTAATGTTTAATGCCGTTTAACACATACGGTCATTTTAGGCCGAGTTACAATGTACAATGGGGTAAAATCACAAAATCAGAACTGAATAGTGACATAACACTTACTTATTTATATTCAGCCCTGAAATTATAATAACCTGATTTGGTGCCAGGTCCCCACCACACCAGTCATTTAACCACACCCACTAAAAGCAGTAAGATTAGCAGTATTCTTACTACTCTTATAACAGGTACAACTGGATAAAATGCTTTAAGGAAGCCAAAAATGTACCCCAGGAATTGGGTCTAAAGTGATAATGTATTCTGTTCGTCAACTTATCTAAACTACTTCTTTTCTCTGCAATTTTTCTCATTTCTCCTCAAATGTACATTGTATATGTTGTTATACCTATGAACAGTAACTCTTGCAATCACCTCCCGTACCCAGAGTTCCAATTCCACTCATAGGCTTCCTCTGCAGAATAGTGAATCAGATCTGATTAGCAGTTAATTGTCACTTATTTTATATATTTTCCAGCTGAATAAAATATTAGTATTATAAAAGTAATACAAAATAATAATTCATTCTGAAACAAATTTTACTACTGTAGAAGGTTTAGAAAATTAAATTTTGTCTTTCCAGAAAATGGAGCCCATCTTAACTTTTGCATACATTCATGTTATCCGGTCATCTACATATGTAAATTTATGTCATACATACTGGAATATGTTAAATTCATAATGTTGACACTCATTTCAGTTAAACAATATTTAAATCTTTCACAATTGACTGCTAAAGTGCTATTCAAATCTGATTCGCTATTCTGCAGAGGAAGCCTATGAATGGAATCGTAACTCAAGCTACGGACGGTAGGGGAGTAGATTGCAAGAGTTACTATTCGCAACTAAATTTGTTACCACTGAGGTGAACCGTCTCGACGAGGCTGTTCAACTGAGCGGTACCAACATACACTTTGGTTGAGAAATAAGAAAATAAGCAGATCTTTCCACGTAAAACAAGAGTGCCGTAAGTCACATAATACGCCCGTCGAAGATGGGCCAGACAGCGAATATGCAGAAATTTGAAGCTGTCACCAAGGCAAGAAACATTAATGAGAATTTGAAAATCTATAGCATTATTTCTTCCTCTTGTTGTGATAATTTTGCACTTAAGAACATTTTAGTCGTACGAAGTTTAGTGAAACGGCCCCCAGGTATACTAATTTAGGTAGAAATTATATAGAATTGGATACAAAAATGTAGAAAAAATGGCTAAGTTAAAAAGATGATATTTTTGTTAAAAAATATTTTTTTGGCATAACACCAAGGTGCACATCTTCAATATGTTTAGAAGACGTGTGTATAGTTTCAGATCGATTGACATATCTGTTTCAGAGGAGTTGTGTACACAATCTCAGTACCCTATATAGAATTGTATAGAACAAGAGTTGTCAGAAGACAACGAAGCTCGCCTGTTGGCAGCCTTCACTCAAACTTGGCACAGTTGCATACACAAACATGAATATTACATAACTTGACCTTGGGTTAAGGGGCGTGCGGTGGACCTTGACATTGGGGTCAGTGGTGCAAGGTGGGTCATGGGTTTGCTATAGCATAATATAGCATATTAAGATGAATGCATGTTTGAAATATCAATGCGCTCCCTGAAAACAGAAGTAAAACAAAATTTAACCCAACTTTAAGTTTATGAACGCACTAAGTTGGTGATTTTCTACAGAATGATAGCTATTCACATGAGGAATGCATGTATGAATGTGCTAAGTTTGTGTCCTTCACCTTGGGGAAAGAGGTGGGGGGGGGGGGGGGTGGGGGGGAGATCATGGATTTGCTGTAGCACAATAGAGGATCATCACATGAATGCATGTATGAAATATCAAAGTGTTCCCTGTAAAGAAACAGAAGTTACACAACATTTACCCCAAACGTTAAGTTTATGAACATGCTAAGTTTGTGACCTTGACCTTGGGGTAAGGGTTGGTCGTGGGTTGTGGATTTGCTACAGCGTGATAGAGGGTCATCTGAGGAATGCATGTATGAAATATCAAGGCGTTCCATGAAAGGAAACAGATGTTATAAGACATTTACCCCAACGTTAAGTTTATGAATGTGCTAAGTTTGTGATCTTGACCTTGGGGAAAGGGGTGGGGGTGGGTCATGGATTTGCTATAGCACAATAGAGTATCATCAGATGAATGCATGTATGAAATATCAAAGTGTTCCCTGTAAAGAAACAGAGTTACACAACATTTACCCCAAACGTTAAGTTTATGAACATGCTAAGTTTGTGACCTTGACCTTGGGGTAAGGGTTGGTCGTGGGTTGTGGATTTGCTACAGCGTGATAGAGGGTCATCTGAGGAATGCATGTATGAAATATCAAGGCGTTCCATGAAAGGAAACAGATGTTATAAGACATTTACCCCAACGTTAAGTTTATGAATGTGCTAAGTTTGTGAAAGGGGTGGGGGTAAGGGTGGGGGTGGGTCATGGATTTGCTATAGCACAATAGAGTATCATCAGATGAATGCATCTATGAAATATCAAGGCGTTCCCTGTAAAGAAACGGAAGTTATAAAAAGACATTTACTCCAACGTTAAGTTTATGATGTTGATTTTTTTTTTGGGGGGGGGGGGGGGATTGCTATAGCACACTATAGGATCATGCAATTTATGCCTAAGTCATCAGATGAATGCATGTATGAAATATGAAAGACATTCCCTGTAAATAAACAGTTTAGTTACACAACAAATTTACATCCACGTTACGTTTATAAAGAACATGCTGCTAAGTTTGTGACCTTGACCCTGTCGTGAAGGTTGGGTGGTGGATCATGGATTTGCTACAGCATGATAGAGGGTCATCTGAGGAATGCATGTATGAAATATCAAGGCGTTCCATGAAAGGGAACAGATGTTATAAGAAAATTACCCCAACGTTAAGTTTATGAATGTGCTAAAGTTGTGACCTTGACCTTGGGGTAAGGGTTGGGTGGTGGGTCATGCATTTGCTACAACATGATAGAGGGTCATCTAAGGAATGCAAGTATGAAATAACAATGTGTTCCATGAAAGGAAACAGAAGTTATAAGACATTTATCCAAACGTTAAGTTTATGAATGTGTTAAGTTTGTGACCTTGACCTTAGGGTAAGGGTTGGGTGGTGGGTCATGGATTTGCTACAGCATGATAGAGGATCATCTGAGGAATACATGTATGAAATAACAAGGTGTTCCATGAAAGGAAACAGAAGTTATAAGACATTTACCCCAACGTTAAGTTTGTGGACGACTCCGACGACGCCGGAGGTATGTCATAAGCTCTTCTGCACTTCGTGCAGGCGAGCTAAAAATGTAGGAAAAATGGCTAAGTTAATTAAACAGGTGATATTTTTGTTGAAAAATATTGTGCCGGCATAAAAACAGCAAGGTGCACACATCTTCAATATGTGTAGTGTACAACTATAACCATAGTTGTAGTCCAATTTAGGCGTGACGTAAGTGATTGAACAAACACATTGATCTATAAGTATTACATAGGAACAGAACAGCGTGGGCTCATGTTTATTAACTGAAACATTATCGCGTATCATGACGTATACATCTCTGATTCGCTGCTTCCTAATAAATTTATGTAAGCCATGAATTCATAACGAGATTATTATAATACAGCAGCAAGAATCAGCCGGCAATATGATGATTAATGTTTCCTAACAAAGACTTGACACTACTGTTACTTTTTTATGGAACATCGGACAAAGGCTTCAGAATAGTTCTCTGTATAGAGGTAATGAAAATCAAAGACCAACATTGTATGTTCTGACCAGCACAGTGTTTTCTTATGCTAACCGGTTTTGTCCGCATAATGCTCAGAGCCCTCATTGATCTACATTCCTCCAACCTTGAAATTTCAACAACGGAAATAATTCACTAATGTAACATATACACGAAACAACATCATGAATAATGCAATTTCATGAATTAAGCAACTTACGCAAGTATGTCTCTCCCCCATGTGGATACATATAATTTGCGATAACTCGCCCGTCTCGTGCAAGTGAAGTCAGTTTCAATACACGGTAAATTGACCGTCAATTGCAAGCAATTGTTAAATGATCCACATGTTTTTACTGAAATTCGCAACCGCGATCCATGTGTGAAGAATAGTAATGTACAACATCAATACAACACGAACACGCGATTAATCGTAGTTTTCACATCATGGCAACAATAACAACACGTTGCCACAATAGTATGGGTGTCATCGCTTGATTAATGATCCAATCAGCGGTAACCAATTTACTCGGCTTCAACCGGGCCAGTTGAATTTGGAGGCATAGTTGCAACTGGGAACGTCCGACATCGTGTTAAAATCCAGCTTAGGGTATAAGTGTCTAACTATGCTCCTTCCATCATCCTTGGGTGAGCAGGGCAGGCTCGCCCTCAAATGCGTTGGATCGCCTTCAGTGGAAACTGGTCTCACCCCAATGTCTGCTCCGGCCTAGTGTCCAGACGGCGTTGACTGCTCTGCATTGCTACTACTTAACATGGCGGCTAGTTTTGTTATGAGTGTTTTGCGGAAATAACAGACGGAAGCAATGCAAATGATTATAAATAGAAAAGTGGCCGTCGAGATAGCAATTATTAATGAAATGGATATCTTGGCGGCTTTTCCATGTAACTGAGGTTGTCGCATTTGTTCAATAAACTTGTGCATGGGAATTTGCTCAATTACAGTACAGCTTAGACGGAAAGAGCAAATGTCGTTTTCCGCTAGCGGAATTCCGTTTTTATTCGGCACGAATGTCCGGCACGAATGTCCGTCACGAATGAAAACGGACAGAGATTGACGAAAACGGACAAAGACGGACCTCTTACATGCCTGGGGCAAAGTACTCCTGCAGCTCAGCAGGCGGTCTTACGCGCCCGATAGTTTAATGTTCGTGGCGATCCGTGCCGACTGGAGAATATTCAAGAGGATACCTGTTGTCTAAAGTGGATTTATCTTTTACATCTGTATCGTAACATCGGCCTATACACATGCATCACGTCACGTTTATATATATATATTATAGTTTTCCGATCAAAATTTGCAGACATCGTAAATACGGTATAATTATCCATTGCCAACAAATTGGTAAATGGAAAGTGCGGTAAATGGAAAGTGCGATTATTACTTTAGAGGTAATTAGAAACCGTATCGCTCCCGTTATTATTCGTTGATTTTACGACCGACCTCCGTTTCGCCCTTCCTTCGACCAACTCGTCCGTCAGCCAACTCAAAATAATACACAATAGCGACATGTTCAATGTCCATCAGCTGACAGTCGACAGGTTACAGTAGGCCCGTATGTAGCGGGGGGGGGGGGGGGGGGGGGGGGTGGGGGGGGTACGTTTTGCTCTAACCCGATTTTTCTGTCTGTAACTTTGGGTGACTATCACGGCGTTACAGCAGAAAATTCGGGTTTGTTTTGCTCATGCATGTGTCGAAAGCATGCATGTTGAAATTGCGCTTTGCACATGCGTGTGGGTAGACTGTACTTTCAACACGCATGCGAGATCGCGAAGCAAAAACGCGAGATAGTGCGGCGAGGTAGCGAAAATGCGAGATTCAATATGATAGAATCTATGCGAGAAATCGCGAAAACGTGAGGTTGTCACATGTCCCTAACAGGACACCATACACATTGTCTTAGGAGACGATTCTCATGTGTTTGCCAAAACATATTTTTATTAAGAAATAACAAATGTGGACAACAAAAAATATAAAGTTTCCAAATAGAAAATTAGTTTTTATTATACTTACCTGTGATGTTACTTTTGTTATCAGCATGTCTAAAAAGACCCTTTCTGACCTATTATTTATATTAAATAAATTATCCTACCAAGGTCTGCACTTTAGCCATAACCCTCCGTGAAAAGCGTCTATGCCCAACTTCCGGTAGCCATATCCGTCATCTAACGTATCCTGTAGCGGGGAGGGAGGATAAACAGAAGGTTTATAAAGGGCATTTATAAAGTAACATCACAGGTAAGTATAATAAAAACTAATTTTCTATTTGGAAAATTTATATTTTTATTCCTTACCCTGTGATGTTACAGAATTTGTCTCCTCTGTGGGAGGTAGGGATGCATTATCCTTTCTGTGTCAATGATTAAATTTATATCGGTTATTCTATCAAAGTAAACTTCTTTGTCCTCTATTGAATAACGTACTATACCCTAATGGCTAGTGAAGACCTTACCTAACGACTTATCTTATTTGAATCCATCCTCAAATATGCATAATCGAGATGCGGCCCCCCCTTTTTTTGTTACCACAAAAAAGGTAGGTTTCCTACCTCTCTCTCTCTATATCTCTCAGATCTATTGTGTGAGCCTATCCATATTGCGAAACATTGCTACGGGCGGATTAACTGAGATGGCTGAAAAGAAGAAGTATTAGACTGCCTGCGACTTACGCACATTAGTGAGTCTTGTTTCTCTTCCTCATGTGTAGTGTGGCGAGATCGAACCACTGACTGCTTTCGTACCGCTACACGTTGATAAATGTGTCTGCGCCATCCGTCTCGTAGGTTGAACTTAACTTTGCGTAATGAATAATAATCCAGCCCGTATGCAATGTTTCACAATATTATTGTTCGAGCATGGACACATGATATACACAATATGACACTCAAACCAAGGAACATTATTGAGATAGAAATGAAATTGGAAGAATAGTTTATACACATTCCAACCATATCTTGGTAAAGTGTACTCTCTACCTGTGTGACCTTGAAAATTTGATATTATGCGCCTTCAAACTCACACGCCTTATATGTCACCGGTAAAGCGCAATATTTACCTCGAGTATGCTAATGAATAATAAACGTGTATGCACAATTCACTAGCGATCACTTGTTAAAGAGCACTTTTTAACTTCGCCAACTGATGGAGAAAAGTCAATGCACATCCTCGACGGTAATAGTAAAGTGCACATCTTTACCTGAGTCTCAATTATAGTTCCAACCTAGCTCCCGGTCCCTGCAGGACTTGTCCTGCAGCAACGAGTGGGCCTAGCTTGTATAGGTCTCCACATTGTTCAGACATCGACCTGAGATAGAAGGTGGAGAACGTGGTATTGTTTCTCCAGGAAGCAGTTTCCATGATTCTATTCAACGGAATTCTGTTTTTGAAAGCCCATGAAGTAGAGATGGCTCTCACCTCATGGGCTGTGATCCTAAGATTTGAACTAATCTTATCGGAGAAACCTTCGTATGCCCTTCTAATAGCCAGCGTTACCCATTTTGACACCGTGGCTTTTGACACATTATGCTCACCCGATATAGGAATGAAAAGCTTTACTCTCTTAGCTCTCGTCTTCTTAGCGAGTGAAATGTATTTCCTTACTGCTCTAACAGGACATAGGGTAGTATCCGTAACCGAAAGTCCCTTGGCAGTTTTGATGGGCTGGGATACGAAGGGGCCATCACCTCGTGGGATCACCTCGTGAGGTGCCGCTGTCTTGGGTAAAAAACCCTGCTCGTAGACTAGCGTCATTGATTCCATACCAACTCTAAAACTAGGATCATTTATGACCAGTGCATGGAGCTCGCTACTGCGCATAGCTGTTGCAAACGCTAATAAAAAAACGGTTTTGATAGTCCAACACGCTATACTTGCCTGTTCCATAGGCTCATATGGAGCCTTGGTTAATGCCCATAACACTGCTGACAGATTCCATTTTGGAATGATTGACCTACCTATCGACCTTTCTCTTGCAAAGCTCGCGATCATCTGCGAAAGTCGCTCATCCGTCCCAATAGATCTAGCTTGGTGCTTCGTGAACTTCAACGAGCTAGCCAAAGCTGACCTATAACCCTTAATGGTAGGGACGGAGAGTTTCCTGTCTTGGAAAAGGTAGATAAAAAAATCCCGCACTTGTCCTAGAGCTGGTTTTCCAGGATCGATTTTCCTCCTATCACACCAATCTGACCAGATACCCCACTTCTGGTCATAGCACTTGGAGGTGGACACTCTCTTTGCCCTGGAGATGATCTCGGCAGCCTTGTCCGAAAACTTGTCTGCTCGGATACCTCGCTTGATAATCTCCAGGCGTGTAGGTTGAGACCTGTCACGCCTGGATGAATTGTCCTCCCTTCGTGCTGTGTGAGAAGGTTCCCGACTACCGGTAGTTTTACGGGTATCTCTATGAGGAGCTCCAGTAGTTCCGTGAACCAGCTCCTCGTCGGCCAGCAAGGCGCAATCAGAGTGATCTTGCACCTTGCTGCTCGAATCTTCTGGAGCACCTTCGGGAGAAGCACAAACGATGGAAAGGCATATGCGTCCATCCGGTCCCACTCTAATGATAGAGCGTCTACTGCCCATGCGTGGACGTCCGGCACCGGGGACACATATAACCTGAGCCTGTTGTTCATCTTCGTGGCAAACAGGTCCACCCAGGGATCGCCCCACCTTCCCAGAACAGTGTTGCACACTGTCTGGTCTAACGTCCATTCCGTTAGGACCGGAGCCCCCTGGCGAGACAGGTAATCTGCTAAAATGTTCTTCTTCCCTGTGATGTGTCTGGCCGACAACTGAATGTCGTGACTGTGACACCACATTAGCAGATCCCTTGTCTCTATGCAAAGGGACACCGAGTGGGTGCCTCCCTGCCTGTTCAGGTATGCGACCACTGTTGTGTTGTCCGTAACTATGCGAACATGATTTCCCCGAAGATGCTCTCCACACTGGTGAACTGCTAGCACTACTGCCCTGAGTTCCAGCATGTTGATGTGTTGTTTGCCCATCTCCGATGTCCAGCAACCTTTCATCAGAGAGCCCAGCGGTTCTAGATGTGCTCCCCAACCTTTGCTCGATGCATCTGTGGTGAGGAACATCTTGGGCTCTGGCTTTACCATGGGAACCCCCAGAAGGTAATGATTCTTCTGGGCCCACCATCTGAGATGTCTCTTGAAATCTCGGGATAGATGAATAATCATATCCAACGGGTACTAGTGTAGATGGTAGAGTAAGTAGATTTGCAGGGGCCTCATGTGTAATCTCCCCAGACAAACCAACTCCGCCGTTGCCCCCAGGACGCCCAGCAACGATAGGATCTTTCTCGCGGACATGCATACAGCATCCATAGCCTCGAAGACTGCTTTTAGCGCGCTCTGAATCCTGTCTGGTGGTACCCTCACCCTGCCTATGTCCGTCAGAAAATTCATCCCCACATAGCAGAAATCCTGGGATGGAACCAGTTCTGATTTCTCTATGTTGGGAATGAGACCTAGACTGGTCACCAGTCGCCAAACTCTGACCACGTCTTCCAAGAGCATCACCCTCGACTGGTTGTGAATCAACCAGTCGTCGAAGTATTGTAGCAGAGCGACACCTCGTGTCCTTGCTGTTGCTGCTACAACCTCCATCAGTTTGGTAAACAATCTTGGTGCTGTCGAAATTCGAAATGGAAGGACCATAAACTGGTAAACCTTTCCTCCCCATTGGAACCTCAGATACTTCCTTAATGCCTGTGAAATTGGCACATGGAAGTATGCATCCTTCAGATCGATGGAGACTGACCAATCGTTCACCTTTATGGCTGTTCTGATCGATCGGGCGGTCTCCATCTTGAACCGGTCTATCTGAACCAATTTGTTCAGACTGGACAAATCTAACACGGGGCGTAGTTTGCCGTTCTTTTTGGGAACGACAAACAGTCGACTGTAGAAGCCTGGAGTGGATGAATCCAGGACTTCCTCGATCGCGTTCTTGCTCAAAAGATCCTGTATCTCCTTGTCTAAGGCCTGTCTTTTGAGCAAGTCCTTCGGAGGAGTCCAAACCGGACAGCTCCTCCGAAGAGGGGGGTGGACTTGAAGGGAATGGAATATCCCCTCTTTATGATCCCCAACGTCCATGGACAGATGGTGATATTCTGCCATTCGCTTAGAAAGAACGATAGTCTGCCTCCTACAGGCACTAAGGGTCTTGGAATGGACCACTCCCCCCCACACGAAACGCCCCCCGCGCCATCAAAAACTTCCCCTTCGAGGCCTCCTACTGGAGAAACGTCCTCGAGGGGTCCTGCCTCTTCTGCCACCTCTACCCCTTCCTCTGCCAGGAGGGGCCGGGTGCACAAACTCCTCCGCCACATATTGTGGCTGAGGCAAAACCGTTGTCTGCAACGGTAGAGGTCGAGATCTACCTCTCCCCGCTCTAGTGGCACCTCTCATCCTAGATGCTCCTCTAGGTGGCCTACCACCCCGAAAACTGGTTTTCGGTGCAGAAAACCCCCTCGCCAACTGCATCCTCTGCCGCTCGGCAAGGTCAGTTTCTGCTACTCCGGAACAGCGTCCTCCGAACAGCTGTTCCGATTGTAGAGGTGCCGCTCTCAGGAATTGCTTACCTTGTCCCGGAAGCACTGAGGCTTTCGACAAGGTGGCGTCCCTTCTGGCTAAGAGCAAATCAGACGATGTAATTAATGACGTGGTCATCATGTGTTTGTTTACTCTTGCCGCCGACTTCAGCAGTGCGTGTACTGCTCTAGTGTCCCCTTTCTCTAGCGCCACCTTTGCAGCTGCTAAAGAAAGGTCTACCTGAGACGCCATCGAAACCATGGCTCTCGATCTAGTATCCATGACCTCAGACATCTTCTGAGATATCACGGGAGTCTCTACATTGAGTATGCCCACTTTCTGGGCATCCTTATCTAACGTAGGTGTCATATCGACACACGTTGAAGAATGATTTTTATAAAACTTCAACGAGGTCGCATGGAATGCATAATCTCTTGAGACAAACTCGGAAGTTTTCCCCATGTCCCATGATGCCTCTTGCATCTCTGCCAAAATTCTAGCCACCGTGGGCGATTGTGGCAGCATTGGCAACTCCTTAGGAGGTTCCCTGTCAATATCCGCCTCAAACAGAGACGTGACTCTGGGCGGTTTTGTGGGTTGCGGAGGGAAAATATCTGTCGGTAAATACTTATACACCGCCTGGATGGCCTCCATATAGGAGGGTGGGGTATCCTCATCCAGTTCCTCTGCCTCCGGAGTTGGATTAGTGGAAGCAAGGGTATCGCCTTATACCTCGACTTCTTCCATATCCTCCTCTATAGGATCAAACTCCTGTTCTACAGGCTCCACTGTCACTGACTGTGTGTCTATGAACTGCTTCATCATTAGATGCATAGATTGCATAAGTGCCTCAGATTCGGATTCCCTTTTCTCTAAAGGGATATCTGATCCGTGCTTCGATGAAGATCTTTTATTCCTGTGACGCGACTTATGTCTGCGTCTATGCTTGTGCCTCCGCTGTAGAGACGACGAGTTAGACGACGATGAACTCCTTCGCCTCCACGAGGACTGGCGTTTGGATTCATCCGAGGACAACGAGCTCCTGTATGCTCTAGGTCTCTTATCAGCTCTGGCCTGTCTAATGGTAGCTCCCAACCCAGTTCCAACCAGGTGTGGTAGCTCCGAATCATAAGATACCTTAGTGCTCTTGGCTTCTTGCCTTGTTTTAGGTGTCATGCTTTTCATCACCTGAGCACTAACGGGTGACTCGTGTACCCGTTCCGTATCTATGTCTATCTGTGTAGTATGATACTCTGGTAGTCGATTAACCTTACCCGTGGCAAATGTGCCCAACGGTGTAACAATGTAATCTGAGTCTATGTCTGGGTTTTGTTGACCATCTATCGGTATACTCCCCGTATGATACACAATTGACTCAATTGTGTTGTCGTAACTTGAACTAGTCTGGCCCTCTACTTGTGTAACCGTTGCAGGCTGTTCTGTGGTCCCATTCCCCATACTACCAGACCTACGGATCAACTCTCTGCTGACACTACTCTGTCTACCGGAAACCGGACACCGGACACCTGACATAGGACTACTTCCCACCAGAGCCCCGTCCCCGGCCTCCGGACCACCGGACACCGGACTTTCATTCTCCGCCGTCTCGGCTGCCTTCTGGCCGCCGGACGCCGGACCACCGGACACCGGACTATTGTCCCGCACGTGATCCGTAGTCAGCTGATGTGAAACCCTGCGACCAGTTTCCATCAGGTCATGTATAGCGAACTTCTTCTGCACGTCTACCACATGCCTATCAGCTGTCGGCTGCGGTGGTAAGCCAGACTCCAAGGTTCGGTCCTTTGCACCATCCCCTCGGTCTGACTTTTTGCTAGGTGGAGATATCACCTGCAAACTCGTTGGGCCACCTAACCGCCGTTCTGTCGAGATACGCACAGAATCGGTTTTCCCGTTCGGATGCCTGGCCACCTCACTACGACCAGATACTGTCGATTTTAATTTGTGAGGTGTTTTGATGACGTCCTTCCCGTTAAGGTCATCCTTACCAGGTATTTTAGGAGCGGGTTTACGATCAGGAACAAGTGCTTTCCTGTCGGCAGACCTTAGTACTTTCTGTGCATATGTTTTGCCCGCTCCTATCTGCTTCCAAGTGGTTGCCCCCCAGAGAGCCGATACAGTGCATGGACTCTCTTGGGAACAACCACAGCAAGTGCGGCACATGACTTCATGATTATCTAGAGGAGAAGCCATGTGTCCGCACTTTGAACGAATCTGTCCAGGCCTCTTGGCCTTTCCAGATAGTCGTTGTATGTCAGACATTTTGATTCTTACAGCCTAAATTATGTCAGAAAACATCATAACATAAAGAGCTAAAAAGAATTCAACCCGTTGGACGATATGGAGAGAAAAGATTTCGAAAAAATATTTTCCAAATTTTTTTTAAATTTTCCCGAAAATTTTCCCAAAACCACCCAACACTATGTCTGAACTTGATACAAAGTCTCAAATGCAAATCCAATCCCAAAAATTCACACTTTGAAACCAACCTATTTGGGCTCAAATCGGCCCTCCTATTACTCAAGTATTTTGACAACTTTTTCGCAAAAAAAATTTGCAAATCTGGATTTTGTTCCCAATAAATTCGTAACGTGTAACAATCTTCCAAGAATGGAATAATTGTTCACCGTATACACCGAATTGGCGACAGAGCCGCAACGATCTGTCCCACAAGACACGTCAAAATCATTCGTACAAAATGCCGACCGCTATACAAAACGTCTCGCTAAATAACGAACACAAGTTGTCGAAATACCCCAAAACTACCGACGCTAGGGAAAAACCCTTTAGTGGAGTTGTACAGTAGATAAATGTGATCAATTAGATAATAAAAATTACCACGAAAGGATCCAATTAAACTCAGAAAAATCGAATAAACCTGACCAAAAAATTGACAGCCTACTTCGATGTTTTCTGACGATAATATGGCTACCGGAAGTTGCGCATAGACGCTTTTCACGGAGGGTTATGGCTAAAGTGCAGACCTTGGTAGGATAATTTATTTAATATAAATAATAGGTCAGAAACGGTCTTTTTAGACATGCTGATAGCAAAAGTAACATCACAGGGTAAGGAATAAAAACATAATTTGACAAAACATGATAATCGTCTTAGGAGACGATTCTAATGTACTGCCAATACATCTTTATTGGAGAAAACAACATATTTCGATACGTTATTGGTTACTGCATCGCATCGTCGATATATACACAAGATCGCGAAAACGCGAGACCAAATCGCTCGACTGTGAAATCGCGAGGCGAAAACTTGATATTCTATTGTATTCAATATCGCGTTTTCGCGACTGCAATGTCGGCATTTTTGCCTCGGCTTTTTCACGATGTTGAAATTGAGTTTTGCGCACACACAGACCAGGATACCCTATTTTGTCAAAACTACGAACGCGATACCTTTCATCGATACATGTACTATGATATAAGATTGTACTATCGCTATTGTCATCGTGATATCGCCTTCCGGATGGACATGCACGATGACGATATGATGACTATAGTACAGAGCTCGCGCGCAAGGTATGTGCATGCGGATGTGATAAATAAGTTAGATCACGTTTGTCCGCATGTAGAGCGATATTCAACTTGTTAAAGCTCGCAGAGTATCTCCTCGTACATGCGGATGAACCGTGATCTAACTTATACACAGTATCGTCATCGTGGCTTCGTGTTATGGCCATATCGTAGTATCGTACATGTAATATCGTAGTATCGACTCCATAGCGATATTACGATGGCCTAAATGGAACACCGTAGTGGAGGGTAGAAGATTGGGTGTGTCAATGCCTACGTTGTGATACAGCTTACAATTATATCTAAAATCCATTGTCGGAACCCGAGACAATGTCGCTGCCTTTGACATGCAGTGGGCCTCACTATCGTTAGAACAAGCTGTACCAGAGAGTCGTCCGCCGCCCATACTGCGTGGATGCATAATACTCCCGTTTAGTAGTATATAGGGTATTAGTACGTTACCGTTTTGCTATAACAAGATAATAGAGAGCAGCAAGCACACCACCCCTATAACAAACCCTTTAAAACAGTGATAAAACAGCAGCGTAATAATTGTGTATAACCTATATATATATAGTGTTTGACAGCTCTAGAGATAGAAAAGGTAATGAAGGTGAAATTTCGTCGATAGTTGGGGTATATTTTGTACTCAAAACCCCCCGACAACATAGTTTTATACAACAAAACAAAAGTTAGCGCAGCGAGCACACCACATTTACATCAACCGTTTATAAGAGCGCAAAAATCCCGCCGATAACCCTGTTTTCGATCTCTTTACATTCTTCGAATATTTGTAAAAATAATTTGCCTGGTCAATTACAATAATTTGCCATGCACACTATTTTTAGATTCTAGTGGGGAGGAGTGTGGTATAATTCAATTGTTGTCGGGTCCGAACTAATTCGGGAACGAAGTCTTGATTTAGCAAAGACACATTCTCACTAAATAATTACCTGTTTCTGCTATTCTTGGTGTTAGCAGAAGCATTAAAGTCTGTATTCTGTAAATCCATCGATATTTATTGATGACATTGACCTTTTATACGGTTTAAACACCATTTTATATTGTAAACATTTGGTTGTATAAAGCCAAATAAACACAGTCTTCACAGTTCGCAGATCCTGACTTGAATGAATCTGATTGGATGAAATTATCTGCGACTTACCAATGAAACGGTTCGTCCCAGCCAATTTCGTCCGACAGAGGTCATTCGGGTTTAATCCTGTGTGCGAGTATAAAAGCTCTCGATTTTCGTTACTCGTTGGCAGATAAACTTTGCTAGAATTGGGGGAGGTTCCAAACACCTCCATGGGTTTAAATGCACTAAAACATTACAGGCGCGGATCCAGGATTTAAGTTTAGGGGGGCGTAAATATTTTGCAATACTTGAATATATTATCGAACGCGCGCTCGTTCGTAGACCGAGTGAAGCTCGGGATAGCGCTAGGGGGTCCGGGGGCATTCCCCCCACCCCCGGATTTTTTTTGAAATCTACATG
Organism: Conchocele bisecta; assembly: GCA_029237695.1. Classification (NCBI taxonomy): domain Eukaryota; kingdom Metazoa; phylum Mollusca; class Bivalvia; order Lucinida; family Thyasiridae; genus Conchocele; species Conchocele bisecta. The sequence continues at coordinate 175,699,941 of CM055265.1, forward strand.
TACATCGCATTTCCTGTTTTCTGGCGCATTTTTTAGCACACATATTGACACTGTCACAGTATGTTTAGACATGATTTTTGATAAAAAAACGTTTACATTTGAAAACCGACCGTTTATTTTTTGTCTGCACCCCTCAATAAACAATAAATTCACAACGCGAACGTAGAAACGTGCCTTGTAACTTGTAAAAAATCTTTACTCGGCGAATTTTAGGGGGGCGGGGCGCGCGCCGGGTCCGCCCCCCCCCTCAATCCGCCCATGCATTAGGTTACTTTAAATCTCCTATTCGGGGCAGATCAAC